>CM062816.1:80406120-80690645 GCA_031772625.1 Pinus tabuliformis
AAACCAACAACACCATTTTTCTTCAACAAGCAAAGACTATCATAGTTCAAATTCCAAATCTAGCATGCAATAATAAACATGATTGGAAGTGTACTTTCTTCATGATGAGAATTGTATTAGAAATGTTGTGCATGAGTAAAGGTTCTTGCAACTTGAGAAGCCTTTCTCCCTTCTATTCCCCTCATGACAAGTGAGTGGTCAGATGCTTTTCTTACCTCAAGCTTGCCATCAAACATATGAATGGAGTGACCTTGTTGGCAGATGTAGACCAAGGACAGCATGTTTCTCTTGAGCTGTGGGAGATATTAACATGATGCAGAAGAAAGTCTAGAAGACCAAGCAGTTTAACCCTGATTGTGCCAAGCCCTGATGGCTTGTTTTTATTGGTCTGCTAAGTTTACTGCTCCATCAACATTGTCAGTAAATTCTTCAAAAAGATCTTTTCTATGAGTCATGTGGTAGGTTGCTCCTGAATCAAGCAACAATCATTTTTCCAAGAAGCAAGTGAAGCATTAAATAATCTTCATTTACTGCAATGTTACATTGTGCCACAACATAGTGAGCGGATTCAAGTGCTTTACCTTTGTCTGTATCATCAGTTTTTACCTTTATGTTGTTGGTTTGCTGCTCAATTTTGTCCATGGTAGCTTGCATGTAGAGGCATCATATGATTCATTTCTTTTGCAACGAATGCAGTGCAAATCTGTCTTTTCTCCTTAAGAGTGTTTGCCCCTGCCTCTAAAATATCTTCCTTTTCCTCTTCGACCACCTCTTCCTCTTGAAGAATCTTGAGCAAGATGCTCTTCTTTATGAGCAAGGCACACAACCTCTTTAGAAGATTCAGGGGTGTCTTCTTTCCAAAGCTTTCTTTCTTTCAGCAAACTTTTTCACAAGAGAGTCAAAGGTGATATCTTTGAGATTACCATTTGCTTGCAATGACTCAAGATAATTGGAGTAAGTAGGATTAATTGCCTTGAGAAAAGCGATAAGAGGAATATCCAATTCAACCTTAGTGGATTTAATATCATGCATTATAGACTTTACTTCATATGCAAGAGCAAGAAGATCATTATTTTGCAGTTCAAGATGAAGAGTTTAATCATGAGTTGAACAACTTCAAGTGTAGAATGTGAGTCATAGAGTTCTTTCAGCTTTTGTAGGCTTCAAAGGCAATTGAACATGAAGAAATATGGCCACTCACCTCTTCATTTACAGATGCTATGATTAATACATAAGCTTTGTTGTTCTTGTTTTCCCAAATGATGAGCTCTTGTCTGAGGTAGGCTGTACTGATTCATTATCTTCGTTTCTGACACACACTCCTTTCCACAACTCATTGAAAATGAGGGTGTGTTTTATCATCCAAGACCATTTAGGATAGTTCTCCTTGCCAGTGAGAACTATTCCCACCATGGATATGATTGAATGCATACTGTAAAAAAATACTTCTGTTGATAGAAAAATACTTCTGTTGATAGAAAAATACTTCTGTTGGAAAAAAAATGCACTGTAGTAGCAATATTCTGAAAAATGAAGTTATGGTAGCAATATGGAGGAGGTATGACAGTTTCAACACAGGATGTTTAAATTCAAAGATTCCAGTCGTTATTCAGTCAAGTAATAACCATCTTTATTTTTCAGAAAATGGAAAATTTGTAATTTGAAGACTTTGCTATCTCTTTCAAGTAATAGGTGGGTCCGATGTCAGCTAAAAAAATTGGAAAATTTTAATTTCTTGAATTTATCAGCCAACATTATGAGAACAGTGAGATCCGGTAGAGATATAATCAAATCCAAAGTAAAGCGACCAGTCATCATCAAAAAACTGGCTTCTCTGGTTACTGAGATTCATTATACGGGAGTCATTTATAGCGGAGATATGTATGGTGTCAGGTCACAACGGACATCGAAAACAAAAGCGTTATTTCAACATATTACACTGTGGATGGAGAGCAGTGCTCAACATTTGCTGTGCAATGTGGTGGAGGAACAACATTTGCTGCGCAAGGTGAATACTAAGAAAGCCAACGTAACAGTGTAGCAGTGTTCACCTATGTATGGAGGCCAACGGTTTGAACGCAAGACCTCGTTTTTACTAATACAAAGTCTTACCAACGCACACAGTTTCAAAACAGAATCGCAGGACCTTCTGCGGCTTTTGGCACTCACGCTTCGCAGCACAGGTCTGGAAGCTCTAGGGATTCCCCACGCAACCCTCTTCTGGATATGGTGAAGCCTCCAGTGAAATCTTTGTGTGGTGGAATGAGAGTATTTAGTGTGTAGTGAAGACTGGGAACAAACAGTAAAACAAAATGGGCACAACAGACACGATGAACTCAGAGGTTTTGAAGGAGGAAGAACCCATTCTCATGAAGAACCCTAAGAGGTTTTGTATGTTTCCAATAAAATATAATGAGGAGAGCAAAGATATGGGAAACAGTGCATAGGAAGTGAGCAGCGTATGGAAAAACAAGATGCAAAGGAATGCTTCTGGCGTTGTAGCAAAGGAACGTTGCAGCAGAGGAACGTGGCAGCAACGTTCAGGTCACTGCGTAGAGCAGCGTTCAAGCCACTGCGTGGAGCAGCGTTCAGTATGCAACATTTATGGATAGCACTTTGTATGCAGCGTATTATGGAGCAACATATGGACACCAACGTTTATGGAGTAGCGTATGGACAACGCTTTTGAATGGAGAGCAGAGGAGCATAATAGGGAGTTACAAAGGGCATAAAAGCTAAAAAAATGGAGTTGGCTCTGATACCATGTCAAGCTAGGCAGTAACTCCTTAAGGAAAAAATGATTCGTGTTTATTCCTTCAGGTAGGTCTTCATTAAATACATGAGGAAGAGACTGTTCAGTTCATCTCCCAATGACTGTTCATATTACTTATTTATCTATTTACATTATATTCATCCAACCATGAGGATTAGGTGTCAACGGAAACAAATAAAAAGAAACTAGTATTTGAAGAATGAAATAAAATCACACCTTCCAGTTACATATATATTGGTTGCTAATTAAGAGGACCATTTGTATTCCTAGTGTTTGTAAAAATTTCTGTTTTCCCACCCCGGTTTTCAGTTTCTCCTTATTTCTCCCATGTAGTTAAATGCCCATTCCCATAACCATACATTTAACAGACTGAAAAAATAAATATCGCTGAAAACACAAATTCTGGAAATTTTTCAGAATGCTGGAAATTGCAGAATTAAAAATCAGCAATCAAAAACAGCCATTAAAACACATTAAAACACTGATATTTTTGGTCAACTTGACCCTGGAAAAACCCCCTACAACTCTTGGGGAAAACCAGTTTGAGAGCTCTTCTTTATTTCTGAAAATTGCCTTTTTACAGTGAGAATTATTCAGCAAAAAATCAGCAAGCAAATTTCCAACTTATCTCCTTTCCCATGCCTCACAGCAATCTGGAAATTACAGCAAACAGGACAGCAATAAATGCTGTACGGCCTCCGTTTTGTGTGCAGAAAAATCAGCAAATTGCTCCTCGATTTTTGTGCAAAAATCTGCCTTTCACTATGTGCTGAATCAGCTGTACAAATCTGCTCAATTGCTGCCTTGGAATGTGTGCCAAGTTGCTATCTCCTTCTCCTTCCTGCTCAGAAATCTCTCTTGCTCTCTTGCTCTCCTTCTCCCAATCTGCTCATGAAAGAATGAATGACATTTTCCTCCTTTTCCTCCTTTAATATAACTCCAAGTGACTTTTGGGTGATCCAAGTGACTTTTGGGTGATCTCTAAATCCAATGGCTGAAATAGATTTAGATCAATGGTTGAGATTAAATGCTCATTTAAATCTCACTTTCTATTTTTAATTCACCCCACTTTAATAAAGACCCACTTAGTCATTTATTTCCAAAGTCACTTTTCCTTTCTAATTTTTCATTGACTTTATAAAAGTCACTTTAAAATTAGACTTAATAACTTTAGCACTTAAAGTCACTTTTAAATTAGATTTAACTTTATAAAATTATAAAGTCACTTTAGGAGAAAAATTAAATTCTTTTGGACACTTTTCCCTAGGCCAAAGATCAAAGCCTAAGGGAACCACCTGTCCTCCGGTACCAAATTTCAACACTCCCTCTTACCGAGGAAGGTGTTCCTCACCACACCCATTTTGTCTCTGAAGTAGACATGCTTGCCCCGTGGTAAGGCTTTGGTAAGGATATCTGCAACCTGCTCATCAGTGGAAATATACTCAAGCTTCACAGCTCCCTTCTGAACATAGTCTCTGATGAAATGATATCTGATCCCGATATGCTTTGACCTGTCATGAAATACTGGATTCTCCGTGAGTTTAATGCAACTCTGATTATCACAGTAAATCACTGAAGGTCTCAACGGCTGACCAAATAAGCCAAACAACATCTTGTGAAGCCAGATGGCCTCACAACTAGCTAGACTGGCTGCCATATACTCTGCTTCCGCTAAACTCAGTGCTACTGACTGCTGCTTCCGGCTGAACCATGACACTACTGCTGAACCCAACCCAAAACAACACCCTGAAGTGCTCTTCCTATCAGAAGCACAACCTGCCCAATCAGAATCAGTGTATCCTGCCAATCTCACTCCATCTCCCTGCCTGTAGTCCAGACCATAATCCACTATCCCCTGCAAGTACCGCAAAATGTGTTTTGCAGCCACCCAGTGAACCTTCCTCGGCTCACACATAAACTGACTCATCGTGTTGACTGCAAAACAGATGTCTGGTCTAGTGTTGACCAAATACATCAAGGAACCAATCAGCTGCCTGTACAATGTGGGATCCACCAACTTGGAATCCGAAGCATGAAGCTTCTTCCAGTTGGTGATCATCGGTGTCGACATGGGTCTACAATCCTCCATGTGGAATCTGCTAAGGATGTCCACAATATACTTCCCCTGCCCAGGAAGAAATGCCCCTCCTCCTGCCACACCTCCAAACCCAAAAAGTAATGCATCAAGCCGATGTCCTTCATCTCAAACTCCGCCGCAAGATCTCTCTTGCAGTGCTCTATGAGTCTCTCTGCACCTGTAATGATCAAGTCATCCACATACATCACTAGAATGAGAGGCTCCTCACCAATCACAATAAAGTAAAGGTTCGGATCTGCCTCACTCTTTGTGAAACCCATCCCCTGCAAGTATGCATCTATCCTGGAGTACCAAGCTCTGGGAGCTTGCTTCAGGCCATAAAGGGCCTTCTTCAATCTGCACACATGGGACTCCTTCCCATGCACCTCAAAGCCCTGTGGCTGCTCAATGTACACCTCCTCCTGTATGAAGCCATTGAGAAATGCGGTCTTCACATCCATCTGGTGGATCTTCCAACCCATCTCTGCTGCTATCGATATAATGGAGCGGATCGAAGTATATCGAGCCACGGGAGCGAAGGTCTCCTCATAATCAACTCCCTCTACCTGGGAGAACCCTCTAGCCACAAACCTCGCTTTGAATTTCTCAATGCTGCCATCTGCAGCATGCTTTACCTTGTAAAGCCATCTGGAAGTAACCACGGATTTTCCCTCAGGCCTCGGCACCACCTCCCAAACATCATTCTTCATGATAGAAGAATACTCCTCCTGCATGGCCTCTCTCCAGACCTGCTGGCTAGCTGCCTCCTCATAGCTAGAAGGCTCAGAGTCAAGGATGCTGGTAACCATCGCCATATAACTACAAAACCTCTCAGGTGGTCTACTCTCTCTGACCGGCCTCTTTGGCTCAGCAACAGATGTGGCATCTCTCAAGGTGTCCTGAAGCCACTTGGGCTTCCTCTTCCCTGAGCGCACTTCTCCCACCGGAGAATGAAACTCCTCCTCATCATCATCAGTAGCCTGAACTCCTGACTGTCTGTCTGTTGTCCTCCTGCCTGCACCTGAACCTGTAGAAGCTGAGGTACCGTGTGAACTTGTCCATCAGTGGACTCCCTAGTGAACTGCTTTGCATGCTGCCCGGAGCACCACTCCTCTGGCTCGATGAGCCACTGCTCACTAACGGACCTGACATCCTCATAGATGTACCTCCTGATCCTTTTGATCCCTGCCCACTGGATCCCTGCGACTGACTCAACTGCTGCTGAGGGTCTGGTTGATCCAGATACTCTAACTCCCATGACCTCCTAAAGGCCCTGTCCTCCTCGAACTTCACATCCCGTCTAACAACAACTCTCCTCTGTGCAGGAATGTAAATCCGAAAGGCCTTTGAGGTCTCATTGTAGCCCACAAAGATACCCTTCTCTGCGGTGGGCTCTAGTTTGGTCCTCTTCTCCTTGGGTATATAGGAGTATGTAATGCATCCAAAGATATGAAGATGACCAAGATCAGGCTTCTTCCCAGAGAAAGCCTCCTCCGGAGTCATGTGCCCCAAGGCACGATGCGGACTCCTGTTCTGCAAGTAAACAGCTGTGTTGCAGGCCTCTGCCCACAAGAACAATGGCAACCCCTGATCATGTAACATAGCTTTGGCAGCCTCTATGATGGATCTGTTCTTCCTCTCCGCAACCCCGTTCTGCTAGGGGTTGTAAGGAACAGTGAACTCCCTCCTAATGCCTGCCTCCGCACAATAGTCAACAAACTCTCCAAGGGTGTACTCTCCTCCATTGTCCGACCTCAAGGACTTGATCTTTCGACCTGTCTGAGTCTCCACAAGAGCTCTGAACTCCTGAAACCGCTTGAAGACCTCACTCTTGGTCTTCAAAAAATAAATCCAGGTCCTCCTAGAGTGATCATCAATGAATAACACATAGTACTCATATCCACTCAAGGAAACATGAGACATCCGACCACTCACATCGGAATGAATCAAATCAAGTATCCCCGTCGCTCTGCTGTCACTGCTGGGAAAAGGGGATTTGGCAAATTTGCCCATCGCACAACCTCTGCAAGTATAAAAGTGATCAGTACTAAAATCTGGCACACCTGTAGTGATCTCCCGCAATGTCCTCAAGGCTCCATGATACATATGTCCCATCCTGCGGTGCCAAATCTCACACAGCTCAGAACTGCTAGCTCTGCTGTCGGTACTACTGCTCAATGCCAAAAGGGGCTGAAATGCAAACTTGTACACCTTTGCATGGCGTACACCTATCACTCTAGCTGAATCAGCTGGAGTGTCCCTGGGATACATCAACACCTGTCCTCCCCTGAACAGTACGTCATATCCTCTGTCCTCCAAAGCTGAGACGGATATGAGGTTCTTCCTCATCCCTGGCACATAAAGAACCTCTGACACCTTCAAGGGAGGTTTGGACTCCCTCTGAAATGTCACTGTCCCCACCCCGACTGCTCTAACAACTCTGTCATCACCGAGTACTACCTCAATATCAGTGCCACTCTCTGAAAGCTATGAGAAGTACTCACGGACTCCTGTCATGTGACGTGAAGCCCCACTGTCCACATACCAAATACCTGTAGATGCTCCGCTAATCGAGGGAAAAGCATGCTCCCTCTGAACCTGTGTGGCAGGTGATCCTGCACTAGAGGACTCACATGTAGTGAACGCAAACTCCCGGTCAAAACGACCTGCAAAGTCCTCAATCTCAGCTGAAGCTGCCACGTCCTGGTTCTTTCCCTTCTTCTTCTTCTTCTCCGGACACACAACTGCATAGTGACCCATCTTTTGACAATTCCAACACTTCACCTTGGAATAGTCTTCTGTGTGTTCCCCGGTTTACCTTTACCTTTGCCTTTGCCCCCACCACTGCTTGTGGAAGCCTACTTCTTCCCTTTGCCTTTCTTGCCTCCTGCCACCAGTGCTACATCCTCATCCTGCTCAACTGGCTTGGCTGCCCCAAGCTGTCCTTTCCTGATCTCTGTCTGAATGCAATCATCCCAAAACCTCTCCCATGTGGGAAGGGTCTCACGTGCACAAACCCCATCAGCAAAGTTCAACCATGAACGGGGGAGGCCATTCACTGCAATACGCACCAACTCAGTGGATGGAATGGCCTCTCCAATCGCTGCCAACTCATCTCTCACATTGGTAATCTTTGTGAGATATCCAGCTGCACTATCATTACCCATCTTAATGTTTTTCAACTTCTCCTTCAGGACCATCTTCCGGTTCTCATTGGTACTCTGGTAGAGATTGGACAATGCTGTCCACATCTCATGGGCATTGCTCTTTCCTCTCACATGAGGAATGCAATGGTCTTTGATTCCGTCTAGAATCAGCCTCTTACCCTTATTGTTCTTCTTTTTATACTCAGCCAACTGAGTAACATCAGTGGGCACAACAACAGGGTTCTGTGCGGTATGCACCATGATATCCCAGACTTCTGCCTCCTCAAAGATACTCTGCATTCTCTCCTTTCAAACGTTGTAATTTATATGCCCATCCAGCCTATCCTCCACCCTCAATCCCAATGACATCCTGCTGTCCTAAAACTGAAAAATAGCACTGCTGTAAGTAAAGATAAAACTGTTGTTTATGAAAAAATCAGCTTGCTGGAATTTTCTGAGTGAAAAATCAGCAACTGTAATTTTTCCTTTTGCTGTCCCAAACTGCCCTTCAGCACTCAAGCTTTGATACCATGTAAAAATTTCTGTTTTCCCACCCTGGTTTTCAGTTTCTCCTTATTTCTCCCATGTAGTTAAATGCCCATTCCCATAACCATACATTTAACAGACTGAAAAAATAAATATCGCTGAAAACACAAATTCTGGAAATTTTTCAGAATGCTGGAAATTGCAGAATTAAAAATCAACAATCAAAAACAGCCATTAAAACACATTAAAACACTGATATTTTTAGTCAACTTGACCCTGGAAAACCCCCTACAACTCTTGGGGAAAACCAGTTTGAGAGCTCTTCTTTATTTCTGAAAATTGCCTTTTTACAGTGAGAATTATTCAGCGAAAAATCAGCAAGCAAATTTACAACTTATCTCCTTTCCTGTGCCTCACAGCAATCTGGAAATTACAGCAAACAGGACAGCAATAAATGTTGTACGGCCTCCGTTTTGTGTGCAGAAAAATCAGCAAACTGCTCCTCGATTTTTGTGCAAAAATCTGCCTTTCACTATGTGCTGAATCAGCTGTACAAATCTGCTCAATTGCTGCCTTGGAATGTGTGCCAAGCTGCTGTCTCCTTCTCCTTCCTGCTCAGAAATCTCTCTTGCTCTCTTTCTCTCCTTCTCCCAATCTGCTCATGAAAGAATGAATGACCTTTTCCTCCTTTTCCTCCTTTAATATAACTCCAAGTGACTTTTGGGTGATCCAAGTGACTTTTGGGTGATCTCTAAATCCAATGGCTGAAATAGATTTAGATCAATGGTTGAGATTAAATGCTCATTTAAATCTCACTTTCTATTTTTTAATTCACCCCACTTTAATAAAGACTCACTTAGTCATTTATTTCCAAAGTCACTTTTCCTTTCTAATTTTTCATTGACTTTATAAAATTCACTTTAAAATTAGACTTAATAACTTTATCACTTAAAGTCACTTTTAAATTAGATTTAACTTTATAAAATTATAAAGTCACTTTAGGAGAAAAATTAAATTCTTTTGGACACTTTTCCCTAGGCCAAAGATCAAAGCCTAAGGAACCACCTGTCCTCCGGTACCAAATTTCAACAGTGTTGCCTTTGTTTCTAGAGGAATAATCCATGGAGAATTTTAGATTCTGTTACTATAATATTCTACATAAATTTGATTTATATATGAGTTGAAGGGAAAGTACACTTTGGACAAATTGTTGATACATAGACAAACTATGTACTAGTATTAACCTGTAAACATTAGGAATGTGGCAGCCACCTTACAACATCATCAAACAACCCAATTTTCTTCAAATTGACTAAGTGCAAAGGAATTTTGTGCACAATTTTGTCCCAAAAAGCATCTTCATTGAATGATTTATTTGGCTTAAACACAATTTATGCTATTGAGCTTATAGTTGGGATGTTGTTTTTCTTCTCACCAATCCTCAACTAGTTCTACTTCTTTAGTCTATTTCAAGGCTTTCAATGGGTGGATTCCCTGATGGTATAACTAATATCAACCTCAAGAATAATTATGATACGTCTGGATGTTGTGTGTATTGACATATTGAGCTTGTTGATGAAATAAGTGTTCCATATAACTTGGTTGTAAGACCCATTTCCTATAGGGCCCCTTCAAGCTAGAGTATTAGACTAGATTTGTTTGATATTGGAATTGGTTTTGATTATTTACCAACCTAGATCCATTTTAAATCTAGCTCTATCAAGCGCCAAGAGAGATGAAACCTCTCAAGGTGCGAACATTTCCTCAAGTTTTGCACTCCAAAGATTTGCACTCAGAAAGAGGGTTTCACCTCAAGAGATGACATTTCCTCAAGTTTTGCACTCCAGAGATTTGCACTTAAAAAGAGGTTTCCACATGGAGAGATTTGATCCTCTCAACACTTATAAATCCATATTTAAGATGGATCTAGGTTGGTTTCAATTATCTAAAATACCGTAACTTTGTTTTACATTTAAATTATTCTTCATTAATTTTCCTCTTTTCTTATAATGGATTATAGTTTACAAATTTGAATAATTTGAGTTTAATTAAATTATGCATCCATATTATACACTCATATTTCTAATAATGATCTTAATCTTTTATATCTCTTAAATATTCATTATTTCTTACTTTGATAAAAAAAAAATCTCACACAAATACATTTTAACAATAATATCTATTTACACAATTTATTGAAGCATTGTTTTCCCTTTAAAATATTATTATCATTAAAGATTTGCTTTTAACTTAGACAAAAACATTTATAGTTTACATAATTTATATATATGAGATACCAATTAATTTTTACTTGGATACATTTTATCTTACCTCACAGGAAGCATTTTAACTATCATATCAAATAACATGATTTATATTTCAGAAATACTTATTGGTTTTACTTTAAGAAAATTTAATTCTCATAAAAATATTTTTAACTATCATATTAATTTGATTAATTTATATATATAATACTAATTACCTCACACAAACACATTTAACCATGATGTCAATTTACTTAATGTTTGTAGGCAATATTTTAGTTTTGTAACTATTCCAATTTCATGCAACATTTGATTGTGTTTTCAGATTTTGGCAAATAACCTTATATGATTTTTTACATTATAGATAAAACAAATTTAATATTTTTGAGAAATGAGATGTTCACAAGTTTTATAAATAGAATGAGGTGTTGACAAGTTTATTACATGGTCTATATATTTATATATATTTAAATTTGTTTCACGTGATAACATCTCCTCTGGAGGCAATAAGCTTTTCCAGATTTATCCATCATGCAAGAATAATAAGAAAACAAAACAAAACACAATTAAGGCCCCTTCATATTTGTTGAGAGTTGGTTTTGTGTTCAAAGTCCAGTCATAGGGAAATTATTTGTCACGATAAAAATATGCTTCCATTATGAAGTTAAGCAAAGCACAACATCTAAACAATGCTCGTAGAGACATCTAAACATCATCTTTGCCAAAACTCACCAAGAAAAAACATCTATCACATCATCTTTGCATCATTGCAGCATCCAGTCTGTCATACATCTTTAGGCATCAAAAGGCTTACATCCATTACTACAAAAGTTCTTAAGCACCTGCTACTGCATTAAAACTGGGTTATCCCTTGCATACAAACACCATAGGAAAGGGTGATTTTTCTACGTAAATCATAAAATAAAATCCTGGTTCATAATCCTCGATGGGCATGCAAGACCAGCGACAGAGTTGATGCTGAATGCTGCGACCTAATTAGAATCTGAATCCACAGAAACTTAAAATCGAGGCCTAATTGATCTGACAAATTGATGACGTAATGGGTTATCAGAACCTTGGTTATACGCTAAAGCTCCATCAGTTCTATTATCACTAACATTCTATGGTATAGATGCTGCACACTGTTAATCAGGAAGTAGTTTTCCACTCTACTTTGATCGACTCAGGAATAGAAGATACAATGCCTTGACCTTGTATACCTATAGCTAATGAGTGGAGTCCATCTCCCCAGGTGCAGACGATATTGTCTACACTGTGTTCCTGCAGCAGGTTCCTTAAAACCTGGCTTACCCAAGTTGTTACTGCTACATAAACTGAAATCCAATTAGTCTGTACATCATCACATGTGATTACAGGTCTCCATAATCAGTTTGAACATATGCTTGTGCAGGCTGTGCTTGAACATGGAAGAAGTGTATAGGGCCATCTTTCAAATCACCATTCCATTCTGTACTTAAGGAACACAGGGAAAATCTAACAAACGGCTGTTGTCAGGGATTGTTGGTCCCACCCTTGTGTTCTCCTACAGCTGCGAAGCCAATAAACCATACATATTGACAAGAGTCAGAAGTACCACATATGCACACTGAGGTACCTGAAACATCTGGATTTGTACCAAAGAAATGAAATGCTACATTCCGAGGGCACGGGGACCAATTTGACAAATTGAACTCACCACTATTAGCACCAATATAACCAAGTGGAGCGTTGATGCTATGCTGGAGCAAAATCACTTCAGAAAAGGATCCAATAAGTGCGGATGAATGAAGGTTTAGGTAATACCAATGCAATCAAACTGTGATTCCTCCTGCAAACCTTCATAGGAATTCAATGGTACTCTACACCTTGACACAAAGTATCCGAAATAGCAAAAACTGAAACAATAGATTAACCAATGTTTACATCATTCGCATTCTCTTCCTCTGAATCACTTAGAACTATTAGTTCAGAACTTCAGAGTCCTTTTGGAGTTCAGAACAAACAGGCTTGGAAATTCTCTGTAAAGTCTGATTACGTCTCAAGAATGAAGAGTCAAAACCTGGCATCATTATTTGTTGAAAAGTCGAGGTTCTCACTTCCACTTTCTTTCTGATTGATACTTGGATCTTCATCATCTCCATTTGTATGATTTGCACTGTAGTTGATGGCTGGCACAGTTTTTATATTCCCTGACAAGGTCCTCACTTCCTTCTTGATTAATACTTGGATCTTCATCATCTCCATTTGTATCAGTCGTACTGTAGCTGATGGCTCGCACGATTTTTATATTCCCCTTTTTCCATCCATGGCATAGTATTTGCTGTAGATGATAAGATAGCACCACCTAATCCCAAATAACTATCTCAATTCCTCTTTATTCCAATTTTTAAAGGCAACTGACTTTCAAATATACCCTCACATTTAACCTGGTTCAAGTTTCCCTGTTGATGTGTAATTTTTCCAATTGAAATAATGATTGATCTATCTGGCCAATGCCAATGCTCATGGAGCCTGGCATAACCTTCGAGGTTTGGATACCATCTCAATTCCTCTTTATTCCAATTTTTAAAGGAAATACTCTCACATTTAACTTGGTTCAAGTTTCCCTGCTGATGTGTAATTTTTCCAATTGAGATAGTCATTGATCTATCTGGCTGATGTCAATGCTCACGGAGACTGGCATAACCTTCAACCGTTGGATACCAAGAAGCATCTGGTTTCACCTCAACTTCAGTTACGTCCTTAGAGTAGTTTTTCATCTGCCATATTAGATAATGATAAAGTTTTGACATGTTAGGAATTAGCATAAATTTGATGTTCCTTTATCATCCCGTTCCCATCAAAAAATTGCAACAAATTACTTACAAAATTAATGATGCTGTCCATTGAATAATTCTCCTTGCACATAGGACACTGCCACTGCATGCGCAAATAAAGAAACTTTCATTTCTTATTTAAAAGCAAATGAAAATTTAAATAGCAAATAGTTGGAGAAATGGTTAAAGAAAGTGTGAATATTTCATGCCAGTGAATTTTCTAGCATGTTGGTCATACAAAAGATTCTAGTTCAAAACAACCCAAATGAATACAAGGTTTGAATTTACCAGAAGATTTTCTACAGGTTAGACCTGTCTGGAAAAACCCCAATACATCAAAATCATGTTCAGATTCCAGAATACTCTAGAGAATCTTCAATAAATTGCCAAACAGAAGAAAATAATAACACAACAGCCATTTGGTCTATAAATAAATGATTTTGACTAAATCATGATTCACAGACATCAGGAGTGTTTCCTAAAATTTCAGAATTCCGCAGAATAAGCTTTTAAGGAAAGTTTAAAATAAGACATACACAACAGTCAAGCAGTCAAAGATATGTCTGAACAAATAACACGAATAAGCTTTAAAGCATCAAAATGTTCAAGAAAATAGAGATCAAAATCATGTTTCGACAAATCACTGAAGTTAGAAAAGAAAAGTGCAAATTATTTTATACTTTAATGATCTTTGAACAGTTTGTTCTATAATATATCAGTGTTAGATAGGGATGCACTTCTCAAAACTTATTTTGACATGCTCTTCAACAGCAATGCATTTTAATCCTTCAGATAATTCTCAAAATACTTTGTAATGCTAAATAAAAAAGATAAATTATAAAAGTCAAAAGAGAGGCATAAAAAACACTTGTAATAAGGATAAGAAACACAAGTTTACAAACCCTAATAAGAACAAAAGTGATGGTATATTGCCAAAGGACATATCCAATTGCAAAGTTGTAGGGAGTGATGATCCTGGAGGCAAAGGGATTGGTCAATTCTCCAAAAGTTATCAAACGTCATTGGAGGGGAAATAAATGCCCTCAAATATTCACCTTCAATGCCACCTCAGGGGGATAGTGGACACAGCTTACCCTATCCATAAAAGGAAATCAGGAGACTCACCATTTCTTCGATGATAAGTTAAGGGGGTTTAAGTAGCTACTTCCAAGTTCCATGGTCAAGTTCTGTTGGGGTCACTAGAAGAGAATCCAGATTTTCATTATGAATTTTTCTCTTCAAAGAAAGGTGAAGTTTAATATTTAAACCCACCAAGAGGTTGACTAATATACTCCCGGGCAACGACACCAAAGGCGTTGCCTCAAAATCTAGCAGGTCTTGTGAGGGGGGCTCACAAGGCAAAAACTAGACCAAGGGACAACAATGAGGTGTGGCCCACTGTCACCATAGCCATTACCTCATGCTCGTTTATGTACTTTCACCACTAGGAAGGCTTGCCCTTATTAGGTCATCCATGAGAGATGTTAAATCCAAGGGATAAGGTGACAAGATAGGTTTGCAGAGGACAACTCTTCCTAAGAACAAGGCTCATCAAGCATGAAGGGGCAATTCACTTCCTCTAATAAGGCCTATTCAGGGGACGAATGATATAGATCTTTAGAAATAGCAAGCCAAAAGGATCAACCTAGAGTCACAAGGCCAAGAAAAGGCTTCCAAACAATCAATACCTTCAAATTAAGGAACGAGAAGGGCAAACTAGGGTTTTTCTAGAGCAAGATCTACCTAGGACATAAAGAATTTAGCTTTGAAATGGATAGATTAGCTACTACAAGGGGCTAATATTGATGCAACCAACACTCCTTCCAATGTTGAATCGTTCTACAAGTCAACCCTAGTAAAATTTCATGCCCTAGCGCTAGCTAGCGACTTATCCTCAAGGGGTCAAAAATCAGATTTAGAGAGACATAATGTGATTTAAGTGAAGTTTTGTAGGTGATCAACAAAGTTACCAAGGCTAGGGTCTAGCCCTTGGGATGATGGAGTCTATGGGAGTGTAAAATATGCTAAATTTTGGCAAGGAGTAAGGGAATAATAAAACCCTAGGTTTCAAAACCCTAGCTATCACTTTTGTGAGGGAGCAAAGTCAATTGGGAGAGCTAATTTAAAGATTCACCAATGGGATTGCCATTCACATTCTATGGGTGAGTAATGCATACAATGCTATCATCTAGATTCAATACAATGATTTCCAACAATAACTAGCAAATTAGAAACCCTAGATAATCAACCATTCCATATATTAGACACACAAAAAAAAATTATCAAATCCAAAGTACACTTACAAGATAGAATGCATGAACAAGCCTTTATTGCTCCAAAATAACATCTTCTAGACCAAAGAAATAGCTCCAAATAGAAAAATACACTATAAAGTCACATCTCCACAAGAAAACAAGAAGATTGAAAATCTCTATGAGGCCCAAAATAAGTCACAAGTGATGATGATCCAATACAATGAGCCTATCCTCTATTTATATTAGGATTAGGACTAATAATAAGCCTAACAAAGACCCTAAAACAAGTTTGATGCTAAAATGTCCTAGAATTACAAGCCAACCGACTAGCTATATCAAAATGTGCCCTAATTTGTCCACACATGTGAGTTGTAGGCACTCTCATGCTAATGCCATCAATAGTAAATGCTCCAAATGCCATGTCCAAGGTTGATGAGGTGTCCAAGAAGGTGTAGATTCCTGTGAAGTTCATGATTTGAGAGTTGGGGTCCTAAGATCCAGTTGGGGTGCCACAAAGTGGTTTCCATGGGTCTCCAACTGTTGGAAGTGGCCTCCTCCAGTGTTAGGGCTTCCTTTGGTGCAACAAACCCTCCCTAGTCTCTTAGTGTGAGATCATCCTCATCTGGGCTCTTAATCAATTGTTTTCCTTCAAGTTGTGTCAAGACCAACCTAGGAGCATGCTACGTCCAGTTGTGTCAAGACCAGCCTAGGGGCATGCTGGGTCCAGTTGTGCCATCCTTAAGAATCCTCAAACCTGGGTCAAATTCAACCAATGTCTTGGGCACTGGGGGTGCTTTGGGACATGTGTCATTGATGATGTTGCTAGGAGGCTCCTTACTCTCAATGCTTCACTTGTTTGTGCCAATGTACTCCTCGAAAGGGTCGGGGTGCATGTGGAGTGGGTGCCCAACACTTGGGCTACAGAACCACCTAACAAGAACAACATGGATTCTAGTGAAAGAAACTAGTCATTAGGGACAAAGATCAATAATGCATCTTAGTGAACCAAACTTGAATGTTAAGGAAAATTTAATACTTCAAACAAGGATCCCTTATTAAAATCAGGGCCCTGAACTTGCAAAGGTGTTTTTCCCTAGGTAGGGGTGGCTAAAGGTCAACCTTATTAGGCGCTTCCAGACACTAAGGGGAAGTAGCATTTCCCTAGTCCACCCCTCAATTATTAGGTGTTAGTGAATAGTAATGTGGCAACAGAGGGGATAAGACTTCATTGCCAAGTGTCATGGTCAAGGGTGCCAGATGATGGGGGTGTCCACATCCTGAGTGTATAGATGTGAGGAGGGAGCATTCGTAAATGCATGAGTTACCATTTCAGCCTTGGTTTTTCCACCCCTCTTGTGCGCCTTTTACTTCTGGATTTTCCCTTGTATTACCACTTATAGCTCAAGGGTTAGAGCTTGCTTTGTATGAAGTAGCAATTTTATTAGCCCTTTAAGATGAATCAATTTATCACTCATCGGGGTTGGGACATGCAAGAACTCCTTTATGATAAAATGGAGCAACATGTGCTCAGGAATTGGGTGATAGACATATTTGGAAGGTAGAGTTCATGCTAGGATTTTTCCCACCCGCTAATTCTTCTATCCCTGGCCATCTTTTGCATTTTAACATTTCTTTTTGTTTCTTTTAGTAGCATCAACCTCCCGGAAAAAGATTTGGGCCCTACTCAAGGTATGTGAACATATGAGTGCCAAGCCCTGAAGAACCAATGACAAGTTGTACCCAAAGAATGGAGGAGAGATATGGACTTGTAGTGTAGGATGGAAGGTGTTAAGTGTGACATAGGGAAGATGGAACATGTTATCTCAATCATGGTATTCCAAGTAGTGCCCCTCCTATAACCCAGTGGTCCTTAAGGAAAGTCTCAATGGACTAGGATCAAAGATTAACCCCCCAAGTAAGGTGAGAGATCAAGAATGCAGTCAAGGTCTAGCTAATCATCCATATCACCCCATAATCCATACTAAATGCCCAAAGACATACAAGTATAAGCACTCAAATGCAAAATGATCAAAATACCTTGTGAGTGGTTGCCCACCTTTGCCCAAATGCTAATCTAGATGGGTAAGAAACACATCACTAATGCAAGTGGGGGAGATATATGGCATATCATCAGTAATGGTGGATCTCAGGGGTTGTTGGTTGTTTGGCTGACCGATTGGCTATCAAGTGGAGGACAAAAGTTTTCTCCTATGGGGTTACCTATTTTGTTGGGTCACATGTATTTTTCTTCATAGGGCCATTATCCCAGGAACAAAGCCCTTGTATGCTATAGACAATTAATGAAACAACAATTTTTGAAGGGAAGAAATTATTTGTACACGTGTATGAGATTGGTATAATCATTTCCCTTCAATTGTTATATTCTATTTAAATGTTAAAATCTTACACATTTTTTTGGGTCAATAGATCTAATCTATTGGGAAGTAATTAACCAAATCATTGGGGTTAAAAATTAGCATGGTATCAAAGCACAACCTCTGAAGACTAATCTATAAGAGTTGCACAAGAAGATTGATCCACAAAGCACAGAAAGAATCAACCAAAAGTTAATGTACAAGAGACATTCGTGCAAGAGTCAGAGATTGTACGAATCAAACCATAAGCAGACGTAGCCAGGCAAAAAATTGCATTCAAGGTTGGCCATACGTCATACAATGCCTAAGAGAGATATTAAAGTGGTAGTTGTCCAACTTTGTAGTAAAGGCTAACCATATGGTGATTGAGAAAAACAAAAAGGGGGTGGGTGGGTGGTGGGGGCTTCCCGCTCCCACTAAGGTTGTATGGCGAAAAACAAATGAGTTTGAAACATAAAAAGTGGATTGTAGCCATAGGCATCAAGTGCAACTGACAAAAAAAGGTCGTGATGGGCTAGCGCACGAGCTAAAAGTAAATAAAGACAACTTCTAGCTACCAATCCGCGTGCAGAAAACAAGAAAGGATTGTCACCAAGTCTGAGACATGTAAAAAGATCCCAACAACAGCCAAGTTAAGGGATGCAAACACTGAAAGCCATTAGATCATTTGCATGAAGTCGTTAGTGTGCAGGGGGAACCATACACTATTATACATAGCCACTGAGTTCCATATAGTAGCCACAAAAGCCAAAGGATGTGTGGAGGTTGATAAAAGAGAAGTTTGGGCTGTAAATTCATACTAGTTTGTACATGTAGTGCAGTAACATGGTGACAACAACTACAATGTACAGCGGGTACATGGGCATGATATCTATAAGTGCCAACAAAGTTATCAATGCAGCCAATACTGATTAGTGGAGGTCATCCTTCAGAGGGACAGAGGGAGACCTTACCAATTGAAGGTTTGACATAAAATATTTTTTTTGGGGGTTATCAAAGGACCAAAACACATAACCATAAGAAATCTTAGCATATCTATAAACCAGTAGCATTATTTTTTCTTGTGGGTGCTATGACTTAGCACAAGAAAGTTATTGCCAAATCTAGAAATGGAAACATCTAGTCTTAGATTTGAGGATAGGTTGGATGGAGCATCTAACTTCTTGCCTTGGGAGGCAAGGGTTACTTGCTACTGAAGGAGATGTTGCCTTCCTCACTAAGAGGGAGTGTTGATATGGGTTTAACGGTGAGTTTTGTTGGGTGAAACCCACAAGATGGAGGTTTAAATCTCATTGAGTATATGGCATGTTGTGTCTTGGCTAGAAGAGTAGGTGACCCCCGAGCAGACGTCTTGGCGCTTGTTGAGGCATAAGTTAATTGCTATTGTGTGCGGCTTGCAAGCTATTGCACCTAGCCTAGGTTTATAGTGGCAGCCAGTTGGATTTGATCCTAGGCATGTTCAGGATAACTCTCACCAGTTACCAATTATCCTAGATTAGAAAAACAAACAAACAAAAAAGAATAGCTTGGGAAGGTACTTCCAAAGAAGCCTATGTGTTTAGGCATGTGAAAGTCACCTAATTGACCCTTAATCTTAGCAATTAATTAACTAAAGTAAATGACTTTTAAAAGATAAAGTGAGTTAATATAATGAAATACAATGGTTATTTACATTAATGAATTAGATGAATTTCAATCATTGATCTAAAGTGTTCTTGAGATCTAATCTCAACCATCAATCACTTTGGAGATTATGGTTGTGGATTCAATCAATAACTCGAACTTTTAAAAGAAGGCTAGGCTAAGGGAGAATACACATCTTTGAACACAAGACGGTGAGTGTTAGAACTCGGTGATTGGGTGAAGGATATTCATTCCAGTGTGCAGGGTGTGAGGAAGAGTGCAAGGAGCAGTAAGCGATGGGTTCAAATCAGCTAGCAAATCGAAGTACAAATGGTTTGATCAATTGAATTTATTCCAAGTTCTTGTTGTATTAGTATTTTTCCTCAAATGGCCATTACCCCAAGAAGGGAGCCCTTGTATGTTGTAGAATTAAATTAGAGAAACAACAGATTTTGAAGGGAAAATTTATGTGTGCATGTGTATGAAATTGGTGCGATCATTTTGCTTCCGTCGTTATATTTTGTTAAGTGTTAAATTCTCATCCATGTTTTTTATTTAGTAGATTTAATCTTCTAGGGAGTAATTATCAAAGGTTGTTGAGGTTAACGAACCAAAGCTCATACTTGATGAGATGAGCAAGAGAGTTGAAGAGGGAATATGTTATAAGTTTGATGAAGCCTTAAATAGAGATGAAGACAAATAAAAATTCAAAAAGGACATGAAGATGGATAAACAAAGTTGATGGATGGTACAATAATTCAGTTTCAAAAGGGGAAGGAATAGAAGATATAACAAGGTTGCCACAAATTTCTTACACTTGAAGTAGAGATCATGGTTAAAGACAAAATATGATAGTATTATCTCAGAAGTGACCACAATCAAAGATCAAGAACATAAGCTAGGGCACGGTACTATACTAGAAAGGAAGATTAATGATATTGTTGTGCATGATGGAGAAAAACCTTAAAAGGTGGAACAATATTGATATCCTCATTACTAGGAACGCCTATAATGAATACAGGAAAGTGCATATCAGTAACCTCGTTCAAAGAAAATAAATGGAAGAACCAATGGAATTCATGTACTCAAAAGCCAAGGAACAAGTATATGATAAAACTAAAAACTACAACAAATTGGAAAAATGATGATAATACATGGAATAAAAAGAAAACAACCTAGTAGCGTTAGATTATCAAGGATTGGCACCAATAATAGTTACAAATGGATGGATAGATAATTAAGCATGGAAAGCACTAAGAAAAAATAAGAGGAATTCTTACTATTTGAAATCATCTTAATGCTTAAAGGACAAATCTCTTAAGGAGGGAGGGCATGTTGTTCCCTTATCACAACATAATGGGTCCTATGGGTCCATCAAGGCCAGTTGAATCATAAAAGTCGATGTAATGGATCATTGTGGTGTCTTTTATCATGTTAATTGATGCCCCTAATATTATTTTATCATATTTTAATGTACCATCCATGATTTCTAGCTTTATGACTAATGTCTATTGTATATATTTATAGTGATTTTCCAAGAAATATAACATAATCCCTTGCATTATTTAAAATAAGAAGGAATACATATGATTTTTTGACAAAACATTAAGGTGCATAAGCTCAGTTATAGAGTTCACAAACAAAACCTCCATAAAACTCCAAAATAGATCATCGAAAATGAAAACTACCCATTACATAGATTTTTCAAACCTCTCAGAAAGCAATCCCCATCTTAAAAAGTCTTACAAGGAGAGAGCTTGGATCTTTGCGACAAGCTTGTTTGGATCATGGTTGTGCTCTCAATAGATGTGACGAATGTGGATTTTAGTGAAGCTTAATTTGATTTCTTTCACGTGTTGAAAACTATCAAATACATCTATATTTCTTTGCATTCTAATTCCCCTTAGCCATTCCACCAGCAGTAAATAGTATCCATATCCAAACAAGCTTGTGCTCTCAATAGATGTGACGAATGTGGATTTTAGTGAAGCTTAATTTGATTTCTTTCACGTGTTGAAAACTATCAAATACATCTATATTTCTTTGCATTCTAATTCCCCTTAGCCATTCCACCACCAGTAAATAGTATCCATAAATATCGATGACCCCAAGTCCTCCTTCCAAGGATAATTTCATCAAAATAGATAAGACCTTGATTTCTTCATAGGTGATTGTGCGCCACTGCACAAAACACACTCAAATCTGATTTTGTGGAAGTCAGAAAGGTGAACCTCGATATTTTGAGGCGCCTTCAAATACACATGAATACTTGATGTCTCTATTCTTGGATCTACAACAAATCCATACTTTTCACCTTTTTTGGTTTCTCAAACAGTAGATAGGCTCGTTTAAGTTTGCAAAAGAATTTGTATGGTTATTTACATGCTCCTTGGAATAGGAATTCATTCCTAGTTAGCCATACCACCCATAAAATAAAACATGGAAGAGGTCGATGTGCTTCAGATCTTACCTCTTGATATTCCAACCAGATTTCTGATGTTTCTTCTGTGTCTTCATACCATACCCCTTTGCCACTAGTGATAGATTTTGTAGCACTACATACCACTTCAGTAAAATAACATTGAACAGAAATCTGATTGATGCTTGCATAATTTTCCATAGATAATGGGCAACTCCCAGGACTCTGCCAGCTTTTTTTGTAGTATATCCCAGATCAAAGATTTTATTGTTTTTTTGAGGAAAAGTCATAAGAAATCATGATATTTTAAGGGCGGCTAAAGCTTTCAAATATGCTGCCAGTTTGAAATATCCTTTTCCTCCTTTTTTTAAGAGCTGCAAGGTATCTTAGATTAACCTTGTAGTCATTTCCTATTTCATTTTCAACCCATACAAGACTGTTTGGTTAATCTCTTAATCTTATATAATCCAACTAAGGGGCAGAGACATATCGGTTCCACTCTAGTGCCAAATCCTTGTTGAGTCCTACCTGGCTTGCATCCTCATTGTTCCTGTCATAAAATGCTTCCAAATAAAACCAATTTTAAGAAATGTAAGAGGGCAATCAAACGTTGTGAGATGCTTGACATATGGAGGCCTCCTATCCATGAATCAGTTCGTTCCAATATGGACCTTCTGTCCGTTTCGAATTAGCTAGGAAAGACGATCACCAATGATTGAGAAATCTTTTAGTACCTCTTTCCATACCATAGATCATCCAGAAATCGATTTTCTAGGGTATCTTATCCAGTCCTCCAGGTTTGATGGTTCAATATATTTCCACTTCATCACACTCTGCCACAAAACTTCAATAAAGAGGACTCTCCGCATTACCTTTGTAGCCAACGATTCTAAAGATGGAGAGAAAACTTTGAACCCCCAGCTTCACTACTTCTTAGGCCTTAATGGTGTTTTCCATTTAACTAAAAGTATGCCACCATATTCTCTCATTCCTGCCCAAACATACCTGGAGCACATTTTCATTATCTTGTTTAGTATGTCTGTGGGTATTGAAGGAAAAGACGTCTGATAAATAGGTGTGACCTCAAACATGCTTTTAGCAAGGGTCAGGCTCCCTCTTATGAATATCCACCTGTTATATAAAAAAATGACCCTTTTTCAGTCTTTAAAAATAGCCATAACCAGTCTTTGTAGTAGTTATTTTCCTTCAAGTGAAAACCCAAATACTTTGTAGTCTCTTCAAATTCTGTAACTTTTAAATAGAAACAAAATCTTAATTCTAATAGAAGTTGGACCATCAATCTGGTGCAAGGGTATGGTTGAATTTTAAAGGTAGGTCTTTATTCATATAGCTATACAGCATTGAAGAAGAACATTTCCTATCATTTTTGCCTCCCGGGAAGAACCATAATATCCTATACAAAGAGTATATGGGTGATAGTGAGTTCTTTGGTCACTTGAATTACTTTTATTTTTCATCCTTCGTTTAGACTCTTCAAAATTCTACTGAGAACCTTTGGCACTAATAAGAAGAGTAAAAGTGACAGGGCGCGTCTTGACTAAATCCTCTCTGTGGCTGGAAAAAATAAGGTGACCCATTTATAAGGCAACGTATGATATTGTAGATATGCACTTACCTATCCAATTGACAAAGTGGATATCAAACCCTATGTGAAGCATCAATTACAATCTTAAGAAAGTTGAATCCACTCTATCATATGTATTTGAGAGATTCAACTTGATGACGGAGGAGGTAGTATTCCTTGATTTAATAGTGTGGAGCACCTTGGGAAATTCCCACCATATCAAAAATCTGCCTTCCTGGAAGAAAACCAAACTTCTCATCAGAGATGATAGCCTTCATTACTTTGGCACAATTTTGTAAACACATCTGCATAATCGTTAATGAGATGGGCCAATTTGCGTGAAAGAGAAGGGGCTTATTCATATTGAGGTTGTTCGCAATGAAGGTGGAGTTGAAAGAACGAAAGTCATTCCCCATGGATCTTGGTTCTTCAACAACTAGTGACAAGTATTCCCTTATCTCTTTAAAGAAACCTTCCAAAAGCTCAATGGTCCAGCCATCTATGACTAAAGATTTATCACCTTGAAAAGAGTTTTTATACCTTTTAAAGATACTCTTCACTGACGTGGGCATTGAGTGAATCATTTTGCTCATCTAAGAGCAATCTGTTCAAAAGAGAGATGTATAGGAAAATTTCAGAAATATTCAACTTATCTGGCTTCTTGTAGATTTTCTTGTAGTGATCCACACGCACTTTAACAACATCATTAAAGAAAGACAGAATCAACAAGGCCATTGAAGTCATACATGTGAAAAAAAGTAGAGTTTTATTCTCCTCCTTTCAACCACTCTGCCTTAGCTTTTTATCTCCATAATGCCTCTTCCCAAGCTAGAAATTTGCTTCTATCTTCTTCTAGACTCGCATCAGAACATAACATTTGTTAGGTCATCATGTATGACCTCTAGTTTATCTTCCGCTTCTGTAAGGGCCTGCTGGTTCTGAGAGTTTTGTCCTTTAAAGTTTAATCCACTGCAATGGCTTTAATCCTCAACACGTTTACAGGAGGGCCTCGATGGCTTACTCTCTAGAACCTATATCATAGGTGATCCATTCAGCTTTAAAGAAGATGATTCAGGTGCCCAGAATGGTGAGGAAGATCAACCATGCACACATGGTGCTCCAGTTGTGGTTCTATGTGATAATCCAGACTCATGCAATGAAAGTATTTTGAACCACTTTTCATCAAGCTTACATGGATACAAGAAGACAAGATACACACAAATTTAGCGTTGTTCAGTATGTTGTAATATCTCCTCAAGCGAATGAGATCCTAGTTTTCAAATCCATTCATTGCATATCCTAAGATCATTGCATTCATGACAACCCAACTCATCTAGGCCTTCTATTATAGACCTGGTGTGCATCATTTATGGTCTTGCGTTTCAGACACGTTATAAGGAAAGTAACCACAAAACCATCAGATTGAAATCCATATCTAATTATACATATGTGGCAAGCTTTTCATGTCTCGAAGCTACCAAATAGACACATGCAAGAAGCACACATGAAAATCTGTCCACATATGGCTCCATGTCAGTCAATTACATTTCTGAGAAAGTGCCAGAGCTTCCAACTCTACACATATCCCACAATCATTGCATTCCATGAGACAACATCCTGTTCTGCCATTTCTTGAAAGACCTTTACAAATATCTGGGATACCCATTCAGCAAATATCTAACAACCAATGCATTCTAGGAAACAGCATTATATTCAGGCAAATTTCCAAACACTGTCCAAGCTTCATGTCTAGTTACATTTGACATAGATGTCTAAAAGGCATCTCCAGCTACAACATCAGAAAGTAACCAACATTTCCATGACATCGACAAGAATTTCCAAATTTGCACACAACAACGAACCGAGTCTTTCCTGAGAGAAAAAGAAGGCTGAATTGGTTGAGCGGCAGGTTGTCTTGTCTAGTAGGCAGTTTGACCAGGTGACCAGGGCTACCAGTTTGACTTTTGTTTAGATGTATCTCGGGTGACTTGAACAATTTCTCTAAGGAAAAAGGTTGTTGGGTTTTTCCCAAGTGAGTGTGAGTTTTCTTAGGGTAAAGATCTTGTTGTGTTTTTGTTCGGCTGGAGTGTGAGTTTTCCTGGATAAAAATCTTGTGTTCTGGTTGGGCTGTCTCTTTATGATTCTACTATTCTACTGATCTTCTGTGTAATTGTGTAAAACAAGAAGTCAAATCTGAGGCAAAGAAGAAGTCGCAGCTGAGGCTGAGAAGAAGTCAAATATGAGGCAAGAAAAGAAGATAAATCTGAGGCAAATAAGAAGTCAAATATGAGGCAAGAAAAGAAGATAAATCTGAGGCAAATAAAGGAACGAATTTGTGGCAGAGTTTATGAGCTTCCCTGGGCAACAAAACCGAATCTTTCCTGAGAGAAGAAGAAGGTCGAATTTGTTGACAGATCATCGTGTCTGGTAGGCAATTTGACTGTGTGACAAGGGTTGTAAGTTTGACTTTTGTTTCACTTAGATGTATCTGTGTTGAGTGAACAATTTCTCTACAGGAAAAAATTGTTGGGATTTCCCCATGGATTTTTTCAGGGTAAAAATCTTATGTTCTTGTTTGACTATCTCTTTATGATTCTACTGTTTTACTATTGAAAATCTTTTATGTAATTGTTTAATGATAAATGTAAATACAACTGAATGAATATCGTTAAAAGTAATTATCGGTTAAGAAAACTATAAAAAATCAACAAATTCTACCTCCACGAACTTTGTGGCCCCACCAACAGTTGTACAGCTCGTTATTAATTGTCCCCGGGTCTTCAAAAGCTGAGGCTGTGCATAATCAAAAGAAAGCCATCGGAACACAAACAAAAGTGTCGCTATCATCTAATCCGTTTCAGGTCCTTGTGCTTCGGTCAATTCTCGACGACTCCTCATCGTGAATCGGAGATTATTGATCCCTGCCACGTGAGAGCTTTCTGCGCCTAAATTAAGAGTTGCCCGACTGCATTATTATTTTGAAAGTGTCTCTTTACAAGTATTAGGCAATTCCTTGTTATAGGCGATTCCTTCTTGAAGTCAAGAAGGATTAATTGCTCAAACCGAAATGTGAAGAGTCGTCCTAGAAACCTAATTCACCCAAAAGCTCGTAATAACCAAAATCCAGTCGGTGGACTAAATTCAAAATCTCTCCATGCAAAGTGCTCAATTTTCAGCCTAGTTTCAGATCTTTTAAGCAAGCATCTTTTTAAACATGAACGTCTTTTCAAAATAATCCTAAATACTAATATATACGCAGCATCTACACATGTAAGAAGTAGCAAGTAGCAAGCCAAAAAAAAAGTTCTTTGAGATTGCAGAAAACAGAAGAATATATCACATTGATAAGAACAGATCCAACGTTCGCTAGATTTGAGACAATACCTGAAGCAGGACGTTGTTGTTTGATTTGGAAAGAGAATTCTTTACAAAGCACCACAAGCGTTCGTCTCGCTAAAAATACACCTTATCCTTTGACCCTGCTGTCGCTCCAGATTCTCGATTCTCGGTATCTTATCTCCGTTATCCATCCTTTACGAAACCACTGTGGAAGCTTTTGAACCGTTTTCTTTTTATTTTTCCGGTGCTTTTTGACTCTTCGTTCCTTTGCGCTGGAATCGCAGTACTGGGCTGTATGGGAATGACTCTCCTCAAGCTCAAGCTTTGTAACGGCTCTGTCTTCCAGCTGAAACCCCTGAAACGGAGAACAAGAAAATATGTACACAAAATTAATTAAATGACTTAAACGGTGATAACAGTAAAGAAATGTCTGATCTAAAAGCTTAGAAGCAGGTTTTAAAAAGAAAAGTGTTGATTTCATGCTTTGAATAGGAACTGTTTTTGGGAAAAAAAATTATTCTAAGTTATTTTGGAAAGAGTTTCAATCTATAGATATAAACAAACTGAAAATAATATTACAGTTTCTCAATAGTTTGGTAGAAAAATAATGATATTAATAGTGCTGAATATTAATAATATTTAACAATATAGTACAACAATTCACTTGAACTTGCAACACTTCATCTCAAATTTTATTCAGGACAAGTATATTCAAACTCTGATTATTAGTTGATTTTAAATCTTGTTTTAAGGCCTCTTTCCTTCTGTGGTTTTTACCATGCTTTTGATTATTGCTTTAGTATGGATCTCCTTCTTAAGTAGATAGGTGTCTTTTTGTAATTTTCACACATAGTGTACAATGTCTCATAAGTACATCTTGAAGTTGACAAGCTATAGCTAAGGATTTTAACATCTTTGTTGCAATTCTTTGGCCAGCCATTGAAACAGAGGTGATGTAAGCATTTTCCACTTCAACAATATTCTAACTCTACATATAAACCAAAAAGACTTGAAAGCCAAATAAAATACCAAATATTCAAAAATATCTCATGTTATGATCCATAGCCATTGAAACAGAGGTGATGTAAGCATCTTCCACTTCAACAATATTCTAACAATTGAGATAGAAAACATAAGACAACAGCTGTAGTTGATACTTTATTTAAAGCAAACACTCAACAAGATCGTGGCATTTGGAAAATAATTGAAAAAAAACAAATACAAGAATTTTATTAGTAGTCATTTATAAAAGGCATGGACAATGCATATAATTGACAGACAAAGCTCAACTCTGATATATATTTTTTCATTAATATTTTTAAATGTTTTTTTAATGAACATTGCAGTGTATCATAATAAGCTTATACGTATATATTTGATTTTGATGACACTAGGCATTATGCCATGAACATAATTGTCTAGTCTTTATGGTTTTCAGAAAGATATACTAAATGCATTAGTGAATGAGTAATTGACTATTTTTATATTAGTTACATGTATTTTTCATCAGTCAATGAAAAATTACCTTTTTTTAAACTATGTAAATATATAATATAAAGAAAATATATATATAATTTAAATATTTTAATTTATTTTTTAAATAATTTGTTGACTAGTTTTATTTTGGCAAAATGATATATTAGTGAAAGTTAGATATCAAAACTATATGTATCAAAAAAATAATAGTTAAAATAATGATTTAAGTCATTATTTCTCAATGGATGAGACTTACCATCAAATTCACTTATCTTTCTTTTATTTTTTCATATGTACATTTCATTATCATCCATATTTGATGTTTTACATATAAATAAGAATGTACTTTTATATAGATTATTTTACTTGAGAGTTATGGTGTTTGGAATCGATTTACCCTCGTCTCGCTCATGTGTATAAATTATTGAAAAAATAAAACCACTAAAAAATAATTAAAAATCATAATTTCCTTAAAAAAAAATTATAAAATTGAATTAATGATAAAAAAAATTCAAAAAGTTAAATTATTAGTGAAAAAAATTCATAAAATTGAATTCATTCCGTTTCTAGTTTTTCTTTGTTTCTGAGTGACTAATCTCGAGTGACTTACTAATTTTGAAAAATAGAAACGCGTATTGAATATTGTGCTTCGTGTAAATGGAGAGAGAGGGGATTACGAACAAACCTGTAAATGGCACTCTCATTTTCAAAGGACAAGCGCAGTCATTACACTAGCCTAGCCATTGACTAACTTAAATATTAAAAAAACAAAAAAAAAAGGGTAAATTTCAGAAAAACAAAACACTGCAAAACGAGTATGGTCATCCATATACTCATGATTCAACACGGGGAGGGATCTACGGGTTTACGAGTTTGAAATCAATAGAGTAGATAAGAGCCGTTCAAATTTATGAGGTGTAATTGATTAGATTTATATATGGTCTAGTTTTTAGTGGGTTTTAGGCCTAAATTTATGGGGAGGAGTTGATGGTGGGTATGTCCAAAATCCATTAATATATATGTTGACTTAATGAATTTCTATATGTAATATATATATAGATTTAAAAGCAGATTTTAGAGTTTATCTAATAATGCATAGATCTGAGCTAAGAATGTGTAGATCTAAAGTTCAATACAATGTTTTTTATTTAGATTTTTATATTTTCAATCATCAAGATAAAATATAAATCCAAATCACAATCACAATATGTTACTCTACAGATCAATTTCTTCTCAGTAACTTACCTTCAACTTGCAGAGGAGGAGTTGTTGTCGCCTTCCCTCATATATTCTTTGCATTCATTCTTTTCTCGGCCTTGAATGTTAGGAGAAATAATGCATCTAGCTTTACACAACTACTCTTTTTCCGAGTTGGGCATTGTTCTAAGAACATCATCAAGCTTTGCATCTTTCTCCTGATAATCAAAAAGAGGTTACCTCAAGCTCTGCATCTTTCTCCTAATAAACAAAAAGAGGTACATCTTCCTCTTCCCCTATTATTTCTATTTATATCATTAGGGTTTTCTTCTTATACTTCAATATCTTTACTCTTCTTATTCTCGATTAGGGTTTTCTTCTTATACTTAATTATCTTTATTTTTTATTCTCGATTAGGGTTTTCGTCATATACTTAATTATCTTTATTATTTTTATTCTTTATAAATATGTGATTAGGGTTTTCTTCATATACTTAATTATCTTTATTATTTTTATTCTTTATAAATATGATTGTCCACGAAACCCTATACTAGCCTATTCTAAAACATCATGTTATTCTTATACCAGAGTGTTCTAAAAACATCATGTTAAATTTTTATTGGTGTAATTGTAAAATGCTAAATTTACAAATTTTAAATCTATGTTGCTTAAAATATTTCTAACTAGTTTTGCACCTTTTATTTCTAATTTGTAATGGGACTTAGACTTATTGGCATCATGCTCACTTCCATGTACCCTTTGGCTATGCATTTACTCCCACTTTAGTTGTTGACATCCAAGTTTTTATTAGAATGTTTGAGTTTTTGTCACCATGTCCTTCACCCTAGTATTAAAGAAATTAAATTTGTCTATTAACATGTTCTTTTTCTTATAATTGTTAGTTTATGCCTCTAATTAGTTCAAGGCCTATCATTTCCATCAACAAGGTTTTATCATCATGCCACCACACTTTTAGAGTCTAATGGTTGGCCCTTCCACTGCTACTACCTACATGATTAATATTTGAATATTATTATGCACAATTAACTAAGTGGTTTTCCACCTACTTTGCCAAAAATAAATTTTGAATAATTTCATATCCAATTATTGATATTTAAATATTATTGTGCATTGCCAACAATAGATTTTGAATAAATTATATATCCAATGAGACTTTGTTTTTCATTATTTTGTTTTGTTTATTATGTGTTAGGTAAGAATCAAGGTTGTTAAACCTAGTCATGGAGCAATCTATTAAATTCTTGATTGTCACTTGTCTAAGTTAGCCCACTCTTTCTGAAGAAGACATACTAGTTTTTCACAGGGTTGTTAAACTTATTCATGGAGCAAGCAATTAAACTCTTGATTATGACTTGTCTAGGTTAGCTTATTCTTTCTTTTACTAAAGAATAAGAAGACATATTGGTTTTTCATATATCTTAATCTTTAAATTTGACACTCTTGATTATGACTTGTTTGGGTTAGCCCATTCCTTCTGTCACCAAGGAATAAGAAGACACGCTAGTTTTTCACATATCGTAATCTTTAAATTTAGTGTTTGCTTAGTCATTCCAATATTTCATAAAGACTTGCCTTAAATTTATTCATAGAAAACAAACAAAAATAATGGTATATTTACACTCCCTAGCTTATGGGAATGTAATTATGAGCATACAAAAATGGTTGCAATATATTTATCTTATTAAAGACTACATTTCCTCTGTTTTTTACCTTAGTATATGGCCATTTACAAATGGCAACTTAATAGTGAGTATTTTCTTGTCCCTCCATCTCCTTTTCTACATAGTGGGATTAAGATTAACAATTAGCTTTATAAAGTCCCCAGATGGAGTGGTAGGGATGCAAAAAGGTGGGGAGGTGTGTTTTCTCCTTCCCGCCAGCTTACACACCTAAGGGAGGTACCAACACACCCCATCATCATTCCTATCAAGTCAAAGCACAAGAAGCCACACTCAGTTTCTATACTCTACGTGATCGACAATTAATTTGTGTGAGCAAGGGATGTTGGCGAACGTGGTAGAGGATACGAATGGACCAAATAAATTGAATGGGATGTGTACCAGGCTGCAAGGAAAGCATGTCACCTCGAGATTTCACACCAGGGAAAATCATAATTGGTGGCAGGGGGTAGGCATTCAAGTTAACACTACAGTCATGGAGTTGGAAATTAATTCTTTTGTTTGGCATTCAGATCAATTATGGGACACCTCCTTGGGGACGAACACATTGTGTTATCTAGGCGCATGGAATCTCCTCTTCCTAGGCTACCAAAGGAAGAGAGTCGTTGACATCCTCTCCTCACCATGTATTCTGTGAAGGTGCTTGGGAATTTTGGAGTCCACTTCTGGGGGATTCTAGGGCACATTAGTTTCATTCCAACTTTTCTCCTCAACCACTCCAGTGATTTTTCAAAGTTAGATCTATTTGGATGGAAATCTCTATAATGGTTTCATGAGAATGGGGTCATGTTGAAGCAAAAATTTTCCTACAGGATATCTTCCCTCCTTGTCAATCCACCTCCAAAATAAAGCAACTCTAAGAGGCATCGACATGTAATTGTGTTTGGTTTGTTCATTAGCAACTCTAAGAGATTATTAGTGGGGAACTTTATCTAGAAGAATGGTCTTGGAGTACTATTGATCAAGTGTACTAGTTTAGGGTGGCATGAGTAGAATTTCATCTACTTTGTATATAGCATTATCACCTCGAAGTTTGTACGAACCTCAGGTTGATAATAGAGTTGAGAAGCCCTTGGGAGTTGCAACACTCTTAGTGCAATACCAAGGCTCACCAATATGTTTATGCCAAATGATCTAGGAGTGTTGTGAACAGGAAGAACACACTAAAGTGTTACTTCAATAAGGGTCTTTCTTTGATTTCCTGGAAGAGCAGGTAGCAAACCTCCATTTCACTCAATCCTGTAGTGGTCAATCATATTACAAGTAGTGTGGCTTCAAAATCTATTCATAGGATTGTCAAAATTGGTGCCACTAATGGAGCATTGAAGCTCCAACACAGAAGGAGCAGTGAGGCTTTGATAGTGATTTGTTATAGAACTGAAGCAATGAGGCTTCAATAGATGAGTAGGTTGTTAACATTCGCATTAAACCATTCAAGCTCAAAGAGAATCTTGGAGTACGTGGGAATGTATCCTTCCTTGACAATGAACATTGTTGATCGATAACACTGAGCATATGCCTTCCCCCATCTTTACGACTAGCCATGGACTTGGTGAAGGGGGTTGTGTAGCGAAACTCCTGGGTGAGGGTACTCCTTAAATCCATGTACTTGGATGAGTACATACCCCAATATGCATCCTACCCACAAGTCACCCTTTTAAAGGGGTTGTGGACCCGGTTAAGGTTGTTGGGGTTTCCTTCCATCTTGGCCACATGGGAGAGGAGACTCAAGGTTTGGATGATCTTTACCAAGGGCAGACATGCCTGCCATGGACTTGGTTGTGGTAAATTGATTTCTCCTAAGTATTGGATGCAAATTTTCTACCACTTGATAATTGACAATCAAGTTGGGAGAGGGTTAGTCAGTGGACATAGGGTTTGGATGACCTCTACCAAGGTCATTTATGATTTCCATGGACTTGGTTGTGGTAGATTGATCTCCCCTATTATCAATGTGTATCATTCTTCTTCTTCTATGGATCGAGTCATCATTGTTTAATTGAGATCATGTCATGGAGCTTGACCTGGAGACTTATAGGGTTTGGATGATCTTTACCAAGGTCATTTATGACTTGCATGGACTTGGTTGTGGTAAATTGATCTCCCCTATCATCAATTGTGGATTATTATTCTTTTATGAGATGAGATGATATGAAACGAGCTTTTATTATGTTGAAATTTGCTAAGAGGGAGTGTTGAAATTTGCGGCAACTTTGGGATCAATTTCCCAAAGAGAAATCCAATTACTGCATGAGAAGCCCGACTACCCCAAAAAGAAACCATCTTTCCCCAAGAGAGAATTTAATTTGGACAAAGGAAAATTATTCTTTGGCACTCCCCTCATTTGATGTGACATTTATTTGGGCAAGCAATCACCTAGGCAATTGAGAAATATATTTAAATATTATCAAAAGCAAATTAATAAGATCTTCTTCAAGTCAACCTCACTAATTTGAAGGGTCACATTAGCATTTAGACACCCCTTGACTTCTCCATTGAATTGTATAAATTAAAGACCTTGGAGTTCATTCAAAGCACACTATCAAGTGCATGAATATCAAAGGAGATGGTTTGATCTTAGTGCAGAACTAGAGGCTAGCCAAAGTTAAAAGGAGGTTTGTTTTGTGTCTTTTCATATGGATGGTGCGGGTCGAGTTATGGAGAGAGATGGCTAAGTGGTGGAGGAGCATACTAGGTGGATTTTGTGCATTTTTTGTGCTAAACATGGCCACATTTCTTCGTGTCATTTCAGGAAGGTTCGATCCCTAGAAGTTTTGTTGGGCAGTGTTATCATAACAAATTTTGGGCAGATAAATATGAGCCAAGATTTCTTGTGTATCAATGTAGGAGTTAGTGGATTTGAAGGACGAAATTTATGCAAGTTTTGAAGGTTATTTCTTTGTGTATTGGCCGTATGATGTATTATTGTATTATAGTGCAGTGTAATTATGTTTTGGGGGGGTCGTAAAGCCTAATAGGTTCCTAATGCTAGGTTGAATTTGTCTCAAGGACAATGCAGTGTTTTTGAGGAGATTGAGCCCTAGAATTAGGGTTGACTAAGTGCTCAGGACCGAAGACTTTTGAGGATAGAAAAGAAGTCGTTCAACCAGAGGCATGTTGTCTATCCATGTTTGAAGTCTTGTAATGTGGTATAGGTTCGGCTGGACAAATTTTATATGGTAACTTGAGTATAATGTTGAGGGCTATTACAAGTTGTTTTTGTTCCCTAAAGTATAGTCTCTTGTGATGGACTATAAAGGAAGAAGGTTTGGAATATAAGGTTGATGGTAAGAAGGCTCATCTTTTGTACTTATAACAATGATCTATGGTAATGATATGATGTACTTATGATAGTGAAATATAGACTCATGTGCCAATGAAAATGAAGTATAGTAGTGACTCTTGTGGTTATGATAGAGATATATGATAGTGATATCTTCAATATGATGTATGGAATTTCATTATTGTCATTGTATAAATAATCAGTGATATATATGGCAATGATATGATATAGATGTATGGTACTCCTTATGAAAATATGTATGGCAATCAAACTTGTTCTTATGACAGTGATTCTAGACAGTGATATTTATGAACATGGCGCCACTGATATGATCGTGACAGAAATATATGCTACCTTCTGTAAATATGGAGGAATCCCTATCAAAGGCCTTGTGGAGGACTTCTTTACTTGTGAGCTACCATCTTATGAGGATCCTATATAATCAAGGGTTGGCTCTATGAGGCCTAATGTGTTTGATGTTGAAAGACTTATGTCTCATTCTTATTGTACTTTGTATCTCAGTTGAACATTTGATGAATATCTAAGAAAAAGAAGAATTTATTTTGGGTATTCCCCTATGTGGGGTTTTGTCTTGGTCTCTGACCAAAAATCATGGTGTCTCTAGTGTGTATTTTTTTCTTTTAATGTTCCTTATTGTTTCGTTGCATTATTGATGTTAACGTCTCTCTATATAATTGCGTATGATGATATGGGGTGAATGTAAAGTGAAAAATGTTGAAAAAAATTTAAACTACAATTATCTACAATAGAGAACAATTTAGCCCTAAAATTAACAAAAACTCAAACCTATAACCTTCTTCTTCATACTCGAATAGGGCTTCAAATCTAAAAAGTTATGCATAGAAAACTACCACAAGAGAAACTCAAAACAAGAGATAAAACCCTCCTTGAGATTTAACCTTTTTCAAACATTCAATGAAGCTCAGACCTCAGTTTAATTCTCCTTTATTTCTGCCTCAAATGATCCACAATTACTTGCATCAAATGCCCACTATTTGGGTGAATTTATAGTGGTTGGAGGAGCCTAGTTTAGAGCCAACGTGACCCTTGAAAAGACGTGTCTATAATAGAACTGAACAATGCAACTATAATTAGATTTATTTTGAAATAACCTATTCAATAGGAGCCAACCTAAGGAGAACCAACCTTCTTAGAGGAGGCTTAGGATATTCAAAAAGTCAAATGTTGACATTTAAATAGTTTCCTTTCAAGGCTGATTAGGGCACATGAGTTTAGGCCTATTAAAATATAATTTAAACCCTTTTTGTGGGTTGGTGCAAAACCGTCTTTGGGGCATCAAACTTCAAAAATTAATATCTCTCTAACGATGAGGACCAATAAGGCGTTCCACTTATTAAATGAAATAACATGACGAGGGCTACCAATCTAGTGGGTCCTTGTACCCAAGTTCACTTGATTTGAGCACACGAGTCACCAAATGAACACTAACACATTCACCCTTTGACATCATTGACGAATTCTTCTAACAATCTACCCCTGTGTCATTAATGTCAACAATCATGCTCCCCCTGTCATCATGCTCATCATGTCTCCATGTTTCACTTCCTTCGTCTTCATGTTGCACTTCCTTTTATCTCCCCCTTTGATATCAATGGCAAAGGGTGACTCATGTCTTTGGGACTGCCCCCCCTGAACATATGGCACTCAACATTACTTATGTCTTCTTATCTTTTCCTTCTTTGTCTTTCTAATGATCCTTTTGCTTGGTTGTAAATTTGTTTCGCTTTGCTTGCTCTAGAACGTATATGTTGTTTGGTCTTCTTTTGGTTGTTGCAACCAATCATCTAAAGCCTTCTTCTTTTATTTTTCTCTTTTGCAAGTCAAACAAGAGATTGTACCCTTGATCACACATCTTGCCAACACTGAGAATATTGTGCTTCAAATCCTTAACTAGCAAAACAATGTGTGCCTTCATATGTTCGCTTCCAAGACTTGCTACACCTTTTCCAAGTATCTTGACATAAGAGTTATCTCCAATTGAAACATTGTTTCTCTTTTCTTTTACGCTGAAAAAATTATTTCGATCTCCAGTTATATGTGTCGAGCATCCATTGTCTAGGTACCATTCAACTTCTTTATCTTCAATGATCAATGCTAAGTTGCAATCTTCCTTCTTTTTCCTTTTCCCATTTCATAGTTGGACTTTTTGTCTTTATGATTGGAGCATTTTCAAGCCTGCAATCATGTTCCTTGTGACCAAGATTACTGCATTTGTATCACACAATATTCTAATTCATTAATGGTTCAAACGGATTGTAGTTTCTATTGGTAGAAACATGAACATTTCTTGATTTGTTCCTTCCGTAATTATCCTTGCTTCTTGCATAATTGTATCTTATATTGATTTTACAATGGATTTCTTTATGCGCAAAATTTCCACAAGAGTAACAATGACCAAGAAAAATATTTTCATACGGGGGAGAGTAGGATGACCTTTCAAATTTGTTTTGTCTTGGAGGAGGCTCAAAGTATTGTTGATTTTGGATTTTCTTGGGAACGTCAATAGAACTTCTTAAAGTACCATCATTTCCAATTCCTTTTTAATTTCTTCCTTCAAATACTTTGAGTTTGTGCCTTCATAACCAAGACGTGTTTTTTCTCTTGGAGATCTTTGGCAGCTAACAATGTTATCTAGCACTAGTGAGTTGGTCAAGTTATTTTTAAGCTTATCAACCTCAACTTTCAATGTTACAACTTCCTCTTCAACCTTCTTACACTCTTATTCATTCTTCCTCATATGTGTCTTCATCACTTCCTCAATTATTTTTGCTTCTTCAAGATGAAATTTTAAAGAGACAATTTACCCATTGTGCTTTCCAAGAAAGTTTCTCAATTCTCTATTTTTTTTCTAAGCAAGTCATTTTTTTCACTATTCTTCAACTTTTCTTGAAAATATTCATCTTCCTATTCAGCCTCTGAATTTTTTATGAGTCCCTAGAAATAATTCATTCTCATGCTTGGTTCTTCATCATCTGAATCATTGACCTCTTCGTCGTCATGGTCATTATCTTAATTTTATTGGGTTATGAAGAGAACTTCTCTTGCATCGGGTTCTTTTGTATCACATTCTTTGGAAGAGTTGTCCTCTTTAGAATAAACATATTTCTTGTGAAACCTTTTATTTTACTTAAAAGGACATCTCTTAGCATAATAGAATATTCTACCACATTCAAAGCATTTAAAAGGTGACTTACCTTTGTGTTTTTTGGTTGCCCTTTTAGCTTCCTGATGAAATTTGCTTCTTCTACATATCATTCGGAGTTCCTTCCACCTTGAGCTCTTTGTTCCTTGACTTCCTTGTGACTTTAAAAGTTGCTTCTCTGGATGATGGTCTATCTTTTGTATCTATTCTCATTTTTAGATTTTCAAACCAAGTTCTATACTTTTGAAGTTTGACCTATTTGACTTTATCATCACCTTCATACAAAGTTTCAAGTTTATCTCAGACTTATTTGGTTGTGGTACAGGCCATCACCTTGGACTTGATGGTTCTTGACAAACCATGGCATGATGATATGAAGAGCTTTTGAATTGCATCTAAACAAATTCTGATCAAGATTAGTTGGAGGATTTGTAGGCACTTTGTAACCATATATGATGGAGAGCCAAACATCACCTTCTAAAGCCTTCAAGTAGGTTTCCATACAACTGCTCCATAGTGGATAATCATTTCCATCAAACATTGAAATTGTTCTTGAAGAGATTCCTTCCATTTCCATATTTTCTCACGACCTTCCCTCCAGTGATTGGACAGTTAGAGGGTAACCTACTCTAATACCAATTGTTGGAAATACTGAGGGTGGGTTGCTTCATTACTTCATAAACTTCAACAATTTAAGTATCAAAAAAATTAACCAATGACATAAGAGAGAGAGAGAGAGAGAGAGAGAGAGAGAGAGAGAGAGAGAGAGAGAGAGATATGAGAAATTGTTGGTCATTGTTTTGGGAGTTTTTTGTTGGAGCCGGAGGAGCGAGAGGAAATGGCAGTGTCTGAGATCTCAGAGTTTTCCCTGAGCGGCATCGCAGAGTTTAGGAGGGACATAGCATTACCAGATGGATCGAGCGAAGGAAAAGGGAGCCGCAAAGTTGTGTGGGTTTTGGATCTGTGGGCCATTGTAATGGATGGATCGATCGAAGGTCAAGGGAGACACATATATGCGCTAGATCTGGATCTGATTTGGAAAAATGTGCACCTTGATCAGAGCTCACTCTCTGGATTTTCTCTCCCCACAAGCAAGGCATTAATCAGATCTGATAGTCGATCCGTCACAAATGCAGTAGTGGATTATCCTTCTGGAGCGGCCCCAACAGTAGATCTATGGTCAAATCAGTGGTATAGGGAGATTATCAACTCTCTGTGGGAAATGAGCAATCGAAAGGGAGGATTGGAGATGGATTTGCGGTGTAGTTTGACGGATTGGTGTTTCTTTTTAACAGATCTGAGGTCTCTTGGGGATCAGATCTCATTTATGAGCTTTTTCTTCATGTTGCAGCCTCCTCAAAGCCTCTCATATCTGTACTCTAAGACAGATCCAAATATTGACACACATGACTTTCAAGAAAGGATTCTGGATCCGGAATCACATATATCTTTCCAAGTATTTATCAAAACTCCAGATGGGAAATCAATTCTTTTTTGGGTTCAGGCTTCTCAAAGGGTTAAAAATCTGAAGCAAAATATCCTGCATACCCTGGGGTATCCAATATTGCTTCAAAGCCTAATCTGTCAAGGAAAATCGATCCAGGATGAACTGAAAATCCAAGATTATAATGTCACTCCATCATCCACCATCCTTTTAAATTTGTGACTCTATGGAGGATCTTCTGGATCGAGAAAAATAAAGGTGCAGGGGGTGTCTCTGTATCTAGTCCTCCCAAAGGACCAGCGTTGAATCAAGGAGCTTCGTCTTTCAAAGATATCCTAAATGGAAAATTGTCTGCCTCCGCTAATCTAGAACATACACATAATATCCCCAGCCCTTATATAGTGGAACAGTTGAATCAAGTTCCAACATTGATTGATCTATCAAAAAAAACAAAAAACAAAAAAATAAAAAAAAAAACAAAAAACAAAAACAAAAAAACAAAACAAAAAAAACAAAACAAAAAACAAAACAAAAAGCAAAACAAAAACAAAAAACCGATCTGCTCTCAACATATGAAGCTCAAGCCGTTATATGAAAATTCAACAGTTTTTTGCCAAAGCCAATGGATCTTTTTCACTAGATCTTCACAAATTGGTCAATAAACTGTGAGATCCACCTCTGCTCCAAAGGCTTCTCCATAATAAAGTTCACAACATTGGAGGAACGAGAATATATTCTACAAGAAGGCACATGGTTTTGGGGAACTACGGGACCTTTTATTACTCTATGGTTCCCAGATTTTGACACAAATATAATGGTAGTATCAAGAATGCCGATTTGGGTTTAGACTACATAATCTCCCACCACATTTTTAGCATCATAAAGTACTAGAAGGCATTGGGAATCTCTTAGGGTGATACATAAATGCAAATACACTAAGAGTTGAAGAATGAATCTTCACCTTCACCAGAATTTGTCTTAGCAAAGGATTTTTGGATCGCATCCTCCTGAAATACAATAAACAATTTTGGACACAGTTTCTAGATTTTGAAAACACGACTTTCAGATGCTGCATATGTCGACAGACATGACATCTACAAAATACATGTCCAGAGGCCGAAAAAGAGCCACGAAGGAAGAAGAAATCAGGGAAGTAACCCAAAGGATGGCAATTTCCTCCGCATCTACCCGAAGATGACAAGGATGAAGAAGAAATGGATCCCCTTACCAATGAAGAAGTCCAGAATCCACGAGAAAATGTAGAAAAGAAGGAAACAAATTAGGAAGCATTATCAATCCCAGTTCCTACAGCGCAGCCGGAGGGGAGACTTGAGTCTAAGGAACTGGGAGGATACAAACATCAACACATCTCAGATAGCTCGGACTCAGATAAGGAAATTATGAAATGGATGAGGAGAACCAGCTAGCTCTTGTATCAACCACTCCACCTCAAGGAGAATGGCGGAAAGTAGAAAAGAAGAAATGGATAAAAGGGTAACTTGTTTCTCTATAGTTTATTTGTAATGGATTTGTGATCACCAGTCTTGACTGGCTTGATGAATGATTTACAAACATCTACAATATGTAATTTTTTTTTCATTAATAAAATTACGATTTTTCCTAGGGAAAAAATATGCACACACACAATGTTTTTATATTACAAGGGAAGCTACAATTGGAAGGGCTACAACCCCAATATTTACCAGCTCCCATTGGAAGGAGGTGACAACCTCCTTAAGGAAGCTACAACTTCCTTCCCTAGCACCACCATGTCATTGGGCTATACAATAAAAGATAAAATAAGATCTTCTTGGGCTCTCGTACTAAGGACAATGGCCCAATTACAGCAACACTCAAATAACTTCAATTTTTCCCCTTATCATATCAAAAGTTCAACTAAGAAGTTCATACCTTTGATCATCAAACCCTAATCTATCCATCCCTCTTGCCTGTGATCCTTTGGAGAGAGCCCTCTCCGGCTTGGTAGGGCAAAGGGTGTTTGATTTGATTTGGTGGGGTTGTTGGAAGAGGATTAGGTCAAAAAGACTAGGACAGGGCAAATGAGGGTATGATTGCAGATATTTGATGGAGCAAGGTAGGTAGGCACTCAAACACTTTAAGGTTATTAAGTGAGATGGATAAGACTAGTGAGGTGCTAGAAAGAGAAATACAAGCATGTATTCTTTCTAAACTGAAGAAACTGGACAAACTATGTAGATTTCCTCAAAACAGAGCATATAAAATGTATTCTGCTTATCAACTTGAAAATAAACATATCACGGAACTGAAGTGAAATATGTTAGTACAAAACATTCAAACATATGCAAAATAAGAAGAAACTAAGTCAAAATTCAATACCATAGGTATTCCACCAAAATAGCTATAACTCATTCATTAAATTTTGCCAAATATTGATTACACTAGTGTCTCTAATCAATAGCCAAACATCCAATTGATTCCAACCTGTGAAATGACTAATAAAATACATAATATAGGCCTCAAAACAACTCATCCTAGCCTTAGGGGTCGAATCCATGAGAGGAGGTGTAGTTGCAAGAAAGGCTGAACTGATAACTGGAGTATAGGGTGGTCAAAGTGACTCATCCCTAACTTAAGCAAATTGATTCATTACATGCCATGTAGGCCCTTTAACTAATGTATTTACCCTAGATAATAGTAAAAAACATAATAATTATATCATCTTGATCAATTACATGAGTAAAACATCAATTCCCCTTAGGTGAAAGTGAGTTTAGAGTGAAACAGTGAAAAATGTAGAAGGTTGTCAAATGCGCCCTTTTAGTATCAAACATGCCCTTCAACTTCAGGGCTGCTTGCCTTCCCGGTGTCCAAATTTGCTCCAAGATAGCTTGTTGGAAAGCCCTTTGAGTCTACTTTCCAGATATGCCTTCATTTTTCAATTTGGAGGTCATTTGCTCTGTCAAAATTCCAATCTCCCAAGACTGGTAAACGCGCAACGACCAAGCCAAAAAAGAGGCAGAAAGGTGGTTTTTTGATGGTTTTTGACCCTTTTGGCTAACCAGTTTTCCTCCAAATGCTTAGAAAATGCATAGGGTGCATGTCCTCATCACTTTGAATCCAAAAATTCTGACCATTTTCTCATTGGATGCTCCAAAAAAGAGCACAACGTCCAAGGTGCTGCGCATTTGACCATTTCGTTGTGCTAAAAATACTTCAAAAAACACAGAAAGTCATGACTTGCAAAATTTGTTCAAAAGTGGTCAAAATTGGTGGGATGATAGCTGATCATATGTTTGAGGCATGGAGTGATGCATCGACAAGAATATCTAGCCTCCTTTTCTCCTCTTGCTCGGTCTCTCCTCTTGCTCGGTCAAGGCTTCAATTTTTGCATGGGCTCTTTTGAGCTTGGCCCTTGCAATTTTGTTTCTCATGGCATAGTACTTTGCCATCCTTCTATAAATCTCAACATCCCTGTTGGCCTTGTCTAAGAGGCTCTCAAGATGATCATTTACCCTCTCGAGCCAATGTTCCCAATTCTTGTTTATCATATTGGCAAATTGCTCATTTAAGGTGAGCTCATTGGCTCGTTTTGCCTCCTTTTGCCTTTCTAGCTCCAAGGCTCTATTTAGGCCTCTAGTCCTTGGTCTTCTTCTCGGTACCCATTCATCAAATTGTTCACCATACTGTCCATATGCCTCATCAAGTAAGGCCTTAGCCTTTTCAGCCTCTCTCTTTGCTTTTTTGAGCTGAATCTCCATAAGCTCATGTTTGACCTCAAACTGCATGTTCTCCTGCTCATAGTATGAAATAATGTATTTGGCCTTTTACAAGTTGACCTGGAGCTCTCCTATGAGTGCATTCTTCTCCTTGATGAAAATGGTTGTGTTCTCACTGTCATCATGTTCATTTGAGTCAACTAACTGAAAATCATGCTCTATCTCATGGAGGTCTTCCTACTGTTGGATCTCTGCCTCTATAACCTTTTCCTTACCCTTTTGTACCTACTTTGTTGATGAAGAAGGCAAGGCCCCTCCCACAATCAGTGGGGCAAACACTTGCCTATGCCCTCTCTGATAGGTATGTGCCAAGGTACCTAAACCAGCCCCTTTGGGCTTGCTTCTCTCACCATGATCAATATGCTCTTGCCCACTGCCTTCATCCCTGCCAGGTGAATGAATAGGCTCATGAAATGGTGATGATGGAGGTGATGGTGTGGCTGAATCATCAGATGAAGATGGATGATGTATGGGCTGAGGTGGAGGAATGGAGGTGGATGGGTGAGAAGATGAAGGTGCTTCTTGGCCATGTTGAATAGGTGGGACTGTGAAAATCTCATTGGATATGAAAGTGTCCCATGCAATGTTAAGTTGATCAAGGTGGTGTAGGACTATCATTTTGATGAGAGAGTGGTGAAAGATGTTATGCATTTGATGATCATAATCCTTTCTTCGGGCAATGAATGACATCTTGTCAATGTCTCGGTAAAGATAGTGGGGTAGATTGAGCATTTTGACTCTTGTGAAATGCATGAGTAACCGAATATGATAGGAATAGAGTCTAGAAAACCTACCCTCACATGTGAAGTACTTCATGATGATTTTCATCATGGGAACATATCTATCTAGGAGGTAAGAGAAAGGAAAAATCCTCTTTCTCTCATTCTTGTAGCTTGGTTTAAGATATGGCTCATAATAGTAATGATCCAATTCTCCTTGTTTAAACCATTTTTCTCCAATATTTGGGATCCCAGTGGCAGCTGATATAATAGCAGGAGATATGGTGAAGGTGACACCAACAAGGGTTGCCTAGTTGTCATGGAGGTTGGTGATGAATAATCTGGTCAACTCAGGATGATGTTGGATCCTTTCCACTTTCTCACAAAACTCAAAACAGCCCATATGTTTAAAGCTTGCCACAGTGATGGGAGATGCCATGAGTTCTCTGGTGTTGGTTGGCTCATGTCTGATAATTCTTCCTCCTTTCTTATATCGCCTCCTCTCTTGTCTTTCTTCCTCACTCTGACTTCTGTGCTCTTCTTCTACCATGAGTTATTGCTATCAAAACCCTAGGGAGATGATAAAATGGACTGTGGGTGTGGGAAATATGGAATGATGTGAGGAGATATGATGAGGAGGGAATGGGGATGTGTGGTATGAGGGAGGTGATAGTGGATAGTCTTTAAGTGATAGGAGTGGTAACGAAATGTTAAGAAATGTGATTTAAGAGTGAAAATATGTTACTAGGGTTTTGAGTTTAGAAATGACAGCAAAGACTAAGAAACCCTATGTAGATCAACAATGGAGGGGAGGGCTGAATATATTTTCCCACCTACCTCATTTACTGAAGTGTGTGATGACAAATTTTAAAGTTTGGAGGTGATGGAGGATGTTCTGGCACATTTTTTATCCTCCCAGGCAAATGCGTAGCAACCCAGTCAAACGCGCCCTTCAGCGACATGAGCACAACACTGTGTAAGAATGCACTGGAATCTCTAGCAAACACGCCCTTCAGTGACAGGAGCACAACACTGTGTAAGAATGCACTGGAATCTATAGCAACCACGCCCTTCCTTGTCTAAACGCGCCCTCTGGCTCTGTTTTGCCCAATTTCGCCTTAAATTCAAAAATCTTCTTTTTCTGAGGAGATTTGAAAGTGTAGGAGTGCAAATGGAGTTTGCATAGATGTCTTGAGAGATTTTATACTTGAATTATTTTGATTTATGAATTTCACACCCACTTTGTAATGTTTCATGTCACTTTTCAAACTTTCATACTAATGATTTTCTTTTGACTTTCTAACCCTTTTTCTTTTGACAGGTGGATGATGATTTTGGCAATCTTGATGACCTTTGTTTGGATACTATTGGCAAATGGAATTGAGTATACAGCTGAAATAGTGATTATTATTATAACAGACATAAAATTACATAGATGAAAATAAAAATGATTACATTTGTTTTGAAGTAAATTCCCTTTTGAAATCAAATTTGGGGCTTTCAGTAACCATGGTTACATGCTTGTAAACCTTTATTTAACTGAAAAAGATGTTATTTGCTTCACTCTCATATTTTGTTGACCTTATGCAGTGAGATGGTGATTTATTGGACCTTAGGAAAATAAAATCTAGGTGACCTAATGGAACCTTAAATCACTGAATTTCAAGTGAATTTGACTGATATAAAACATGATGAAATGAGCCTTCATGGTCAATGGATGCTCAACAAGACACCGGAAGGTGGGTTAGCTAAACACAAATTTTTGAGAGGGGAAAGTGATTTTGGATTTTGGGATAGCATCAGTGAGTAAATTTTTCATGATGACCTAAGTGGAATGCAAAAAATTTCAACATGACACTAATATGATATAAAAGAGGGATTTTGATCATTGATGGCAATATCCAAATACTGACTCTAACATTGGCCTTATTTGGGGATCGCAGCTCCTTGAAAGTGCCAAGAACATCGTAGACCAAGTGCCTAACCATGTGGGCCAATACGGTCAAAAACTAAGAACCAAACTGAACACTGAAAACTTCAATCCAAACTATCAGATCATTAGAGCCTTAAGGCCTTCTCCTCGGGCTTCAAACCTTGATGAATTTTGTTGTCACTTGCTAAAAATTGAATTTGAAAGAAAGTTGTTGCTGAAACAAAATCCACACCCTATTCTATTCTAACTGCTGAAAATGACTTCTAAATTAGGTAAAGGAAAAATGCCAATGAAGCCAATCAAGCAATTGGATACCTGATTGTCCTCTATTTACACTATCTACAAAAATCTTGAAGACTGGCAACTCCACATACAACTAAAGCTGAAAACTATGATTCGAAACAAGATAATCATCATGATCTGATGACTATAGCCAACTGGTAAAAGGATCTTTAAAAGCATGTGCAAAGGACAGATCTTGATGATCAGCAGAAAGACCAGAACAACAATCAAGTTGAATTGTTTCTTGTTCATGAGCCATAGGAAACACATTGGCATGTTCCTCCTCTTTTTTCCCTTCTTCCACCATTATTGATTGGGTGAAATGATCCTTCTAGTGTAACCAATCCAGTAGATGGTTACTTACTGAAAATTTTCTCTCACTTACCTCGAGCAGGCAGAATGATGTATATGTAGGTAACTCACAATGAAAACTTAAACCAAGATTTATGTTGATAAACAAAACAATATTCATCTTCTCCAATGCTTGCAAAACACTGTCCAAGGGATCTTGAAAATTATGAAGAATTACCTTTTGTGAATCAATAAAAGGAGAAGAATAAGTATTATTTCCATATGGTTGAAATTAGCAAAACGATCCTCCATAATATTTTCAACAGCATATGTGTCCATATCTATGGGATCTGGGGCAAACTCCTTTTCATCAACAGACCTTTCATTTTCTAAACTTTAAGGAAGATTTGTATCTACAAGGGGCTATGAAGCAACTTCTTCTTTATCACTATTCTCCTCTTCATAATCACTTGGAAACTGGAAAGACTGTACAATAACATCATCATTCTTAATGGATGGAATATGGATTTGCAAATTAAGAATATGATTTATTTCTTCTTCAGTCAAAGGAGGAAGTACTCTTTGTTTTCTTTGGACAAAACAACAATTGTCTTCTTTCCCTCCTAAAGTTTGACAAGGATGTTGAATATCTTCATTAATTTCAAGCAAAGGAGTATATAAATTTTCATCAGACTACTGATTCATTTCATGTGATTCCTTTTGACTATCAAGATGCAAAATTCCTTCATCTTCAAGCAAAGAGGAAGCTACTGTATGCTAACTATGATCTTGTGTATCAAAGTGAATGGCTTCTTCAGACTGTTGTTGAAGGGAAAAATCAGAGAAGGCTTAAATGATTTCTTCATCATCCATACATTTAATATCATCAATACTTTCAAGATATGCAATGAAACCTTCATTATGAGCACAACAACTTTGTAAAGAAAGATAAGACTTAACATAATGATTGGAGAACACATTATGGAAATATTTTAGAGAACATAAGTTCCTTTTGGTAACCCTTCATACCATACCCTAGCTTTATCTTCAAGGGTAGCCATAAACAACTTCATGAGACAGTCCTCAGGAAACTCAACTCTTAGTCTACATACATGTACATGAAACCTTACTAAATGCAAAGTAGCATCATCTTCTTGTTCATTTTTAAAAATAAGAAGATTTGTAAACTAGTCAACATGAGGCATAGGATTTGGAAATCCATGGATTTGAGATCGATCCATAGAAGCATACTTGTGATTTCTTCTTGCAGTAGAACTCATCTTGACGACAATGAAGTCACCAAGAAGGTTTTCAAACTATTGGTTCTTGAAAGGTGGAGTCGCCATGAAATGTTGATTTTCTGGATCTTTCAATCAATGGAGTTTCCAAGTGAATGGTACAGTCTTCCTATGTGTTCAGCTATTGTTCACCACCAACAATTAGATCTAAATCATGATCGTTCTTTCCCGGGGAAGATAGAGCTTTCGCTCCCTGACAACGGTGCTAGTCTGTTATCACTCCTAAGTGGAATGCAAAAAATTCAACGGGACACTAATATGATATAAAAGAGGGATTTTGATCACTAATGGCAGTGTGCAAATACTGACTCTAACAAGGCCGACTTGGTTGCTGATTGTAGGCCGAATTGTAGAGTTGTTTGTAGGCTGACTTGGAGGGCAATTTGCTAGTTGATTTGCTTAGCAGACTTCACACATTTTCTATGGTGGTGTAGCATGCTTGAAGGAGCTTCTTGAAGGGCCATTACATAGGATCAGACTTGACTTTAATATGTATTTATACATAGTGTAACATGCCCTTAAGGCCTTCAATATTTTCTCTTGACTATTTGACTCATCTATAGCATTTTGACATGTGCTAGACCTACTTCAATGAGCAAGCAACTCATTGACATATATTATAAAAAAAAATGTTTCTTTTCTTAAATAAGTACAAATATCAAAAGTACATTTATGAAGACTGAACCTAGTTACACTTCCTTCAACACTCCCTCTTAACTAGGGAGGTATTCATACAACATTACAAGGTGTTTGGTTATTATCAATCTTGAAGAATTCACAAACCAAATTAGCAATCCATCTATTATAGCATCATATCCATCAGCATCGTCATAGTGCAAGGCCTTGACTAACAGCGCCATCTCTTTATGATACCATGACCTACAATGCTGGCAAGACCAATGATTTATAGACACCTTCATCATTGTCTCTCAAGGTACATACCCACCCGGGTGTTCTCCGAGTATGACCTTCTAGGACTATTCTTATCTTGGGTTCCCAGCCCTCAAAGAATATCGATCCTCTTGCCTACTCTTGTCTTGGATTCCCTACACATCCTTAAAGAGTATCGGATAACAGATAATTACCTAATCCTCCCATTCTTTCTTCCCAAGTGAAGACAAGAATGGTGTGTCTATCTTGTGCCTACATTTCCATTCATGGCCTTCATCTAGAATTACGGTTGTTAGTCTTGGTCTAGTGCATGACCCATGAAATGGAAAACACAATTGTCACTCCTTTATAATCAGGGGTGATCTAAAAACTTCCTCTTGATCAGGGACCTGTCATAGCTCCCTCTTAACTGGAGACTCTTTCCTTCATCAGCAGCTTCTTCATGGGTCCTTCAGCTACTTGATCTCCTTCCTTTTTTGATGTCATGAAGTTTTTGTTTGAACTTCTTCTAGGTAGGGCACCATCCATCGATTACTTTCCTTCTTGGTTTTTCATGGCATTCCTTCATGGAAACTGACTATCAAGTTTTCTTGTCATCTTGTCCATGCTTTGGAATACTCTTCTCATGGATGCTTCATAGTACTTTCTAGGTTACCTACTTTGACCTAGTAGCTCATCATGACTTCATCCTGATATTGCTGCAACGGTGCCTTTTCTTTTGTGGATGGATTCTTCATCACGATATCTCTGTAGAGTAGAATCAACTATCTGCACCTTTATATCTCCAAGGCCTTCATAGGTGTCAAGGGTCCTTTCTTCCTTTATTAGAGTCGTCATGCCTTCTTTCAGGAGATATCTTTCAAGGAATTTTGTTAAATAGTGACTCTTGGTGATCGTTCTTCAAATGCTTGATCTCTTTCTTCATTTGCTTCTTCTCAGATAGATAGGTCAACCATCTAATGCTTCTTGTGAGAGCATTCATTCATTTCTTTCTTTCTGGACTTGTCAGCATTTCTTCTTGCTTCTTAGTCAGCAATCCTATGCTCCTTAAGTGAGCATATTCTTTTGTTAACCTTCATTGCATTGTAGTGCATGCCTTTGAGCATGCCTTTGTACAAATGATAACATGACTTAAACTTTGATGCATACATACCTCATCTTGATTCTCCTTTGATCATCCTTTGGTGTGCCTCTTCTTGCTTCATCTTAGCTTGTCTACATATCATTCTTCTCTTGAAACCCATGAATGGGATTCCCAATAAGACATCTACTTTGGTCCATGAACCTTCTTTTGAAGATTCCATCATAGGATCTTTAAAGATCCTTGCCTTGCAAATGTTTCCTTTCTTTTGATGATGTAGGTCTTCCAAGATTCTTATCATGATCAATTTTCTTTCATCATGTATGAGGTCCTATACTAGGTATGCTTTCTTCTACACGAATATTTTGAGTTATATCTGCCATGCTCCTATATTCTAGAAGATATTTCTACTTATGCATTTTTGTTCTTATCATAAATTCTACATCTATATGAGTATCTAGAACTCTATGTACATCATGTTGCTAGATTCTAGATGACGTTTCTAGCGATGCAATTTTAATTTATTCCTACATGTTCCTATCCTACTCAAAATTTGAAAGAAGTCTAGAAGTAAATAATTTGACCTAGTCATAGTAGAGATTTGGAGGATCTTCCTTCTTTTGCTTTTTTCCTTCTTCCATCTCTTGAGTTATGTGGGCTTCTTCCCTCTTCCTTTTGTTGTTGTCATTTTTAAGCTTAGGACAATTCCTTTTGTAGTGTCCATATTCTTGGCATCCAAAACATTGGATCTTGGACATGCCTTTGCTATTTGTTCTTCGTGGACCAAACATGCCAAATTTACCCTTTCTTTTGGCTATGGTAGCAAATGCTTGCTCCTTTGATCCCATATCTTCGTTTGCCTTAAGTTTGGTTTCCTCTGTTCTGCATAGAGATCACATTTCACTAAGAGTGGTTGCTTCATTCTTGGCATATATGCTAGATGTGAAGTTTCCTCACTCATCAGGTAGAGCATTGAGTACTACAGTTGTCATCTCTATGTCAGACATGACTTCGCCAAGCTCTTGAAGTTGATCTCTCATTTCAGATATTTTCATGAAGTAGGGAGCTATTCCTTCATTTGTTATCTTCATCTTGTATAATTCATTCCTCGGAGATATTACTTCTTCGGTTGTGGACACCAAGAATAGCTCTACTAATTTATCATAAATTTCTTTTGATATCTCAAACTTGGAGACATAAGGAATGAGAGAGTCTTTGATTGATTCTATCATAATCCTTTGAGCTCTTGTCTCATCCTTATTGTACTTGGCTAAGGCTTGAGTCTGTTCCTTAGCAGGGATAGTGATATTCCCTTTGACATGCTCTAGGAGTTCATTCTCCTTGAGTAGTAGATCAGTCCTCTTCTTCCATGCAAGAAAGTTATTGGTACCTACCAATTTATTGCTTTCCTTGCAAAAAGACATTGAAATATATTTAGAAGGGGACATGTACTTACTTGATAGATTTTGAGATGTAATGGATTTGCTTCCTCCTTGAAGGCTTGATGGCTTGTCTTCCCTGGATCTTGATGTTCTTCAAGTTGCCTTCTCCAAGTGGACTTGTTTGGTGATGAGGTTTGCTTGAAGACTTGTAGCTTGATGTAGGTCCTGCTTTAACCTGCTCTTCTTTGTAGGTGCCTTTATGCAAGGCTCTTCTTCTAGCTTTGTAGACCTTATTGATGAATGATGGATTATAGACCCTTCTTGTCCTTGAAGTTATTGAGACTTCTAGGCTTACTGCTTCAACCTTGTAGATGCTTCCCCTTAATGAGTGTTCTTGAGTTTCCCTTTCCTTGATGTGTCACCTTACCTCAGATACCATGTTGAAGAATCTAGGGCAAAGTAGTGTAGTGTGGTTCTTTGTTACTTGATAACAATTTGTGGAGTATTATACTTTTCTTGTTAGCTTATGCTTCTTATTATTAGTGCATATGTGTTTACTTCATCAAACTGCTACCAAAACATAAAAACAACAACACAAGATGTCGGCTCTCTACCAGGGCCAGAACCTTTCTACTCTTGAGAGGAAAACCCTTCAGTGAATTTCTCTTATTGAAGCGTCTATTGATCAATGCCAAACCCTAGACCCCTGACAATGAGATCCTCCAAGCACAAGTCAAGTTGCCACTCCTTTCTGCAACATATACACCTGCACTTCGTCTTCCTACTTTTGGCACTTCGTTCTTCTTGCAACTTGTTAGTAACCTTGTAGTCCTTGCTCTAGAGAAGATACTTTTGATGAGACCCTTCTCCTTATGATGGTTCCTTTCACCAATCAACTAACTTTGGATGACTGTAATGTAGGGTTGTTGTGACTGCAGAAAGAGATCTAATTCTCGCACGTGTGATTGTTTTCTACCCTAGAAAACAGTCCCTTTAACTTTGGTCTTGTTCCTTCTTCCTTCGTTGGTGAGGGCTTCTCCTTCGCTCTTGGATGGAGGCCTTGTAGACCTTAGTTTCTAACCCAAACAAAGATAAGGATTGAGTTGTTGTATTACTATTGTTATAGCCGCAGAGAGACCTCATTCCTTCGCACGTGTGGCTGTGTATGACCCTAAGAACAGTCTCTTAACCTTTGTTGTTTCTCCTCCTTTCTTCGCTGCCCTAACAGACCTTTTCCACGACTTCTTTTTCTCTTCTTTTCTTGCGGATTTCAGAGCTTGAGTTCTGTGTTGTATGAGTGGACAACCTCTATAAATAGAGGTTTGTCCCTCCTTTTAGGCCAACTTGTAGGCCGACTTGGTTGCTGCTTGTAGGCCGACTTGTAGAGTTGTTTGTACGCTGACTTGGAGGGCAATTTGCTGGCTGATTTGTTGAGCAAACTTCACACATTTTCTATGGTGGTGTAGCATGCTTGAAGGAGCTTCTTGAAGGGTCATTACATAGGATCAGACTTGACTTTGCTAGGAGGTTTCCCTTTGACTTTAATATGTATTTATACATAGTGTAACATGCCCTTAAGGCCTTCAAAAATTTCTCTTGACTATTTGACTCACCTATAGCATTTTGACATGTGCTAGATCTACTTCAATGAGCAAGAAACTCATTGACATATATTATAAAGATAATATTTCTTTTCTTGAATAAGTACAAATATCAAAAGTACATTTATGAAGACCAAACCTAGTTACACTTCCTTCAACAAAATATGCTTCAATAAAGACTTCTAAGGTTGCTTCACAAAGTATCCATAATTAGCTCTATAATCACTTCAAATTCTGATTAAACCTTGATCCAAAGTCTGCTCAAGAATAGTCAAAACACAAGCCTGGTTTTACACTTTTGCTTTAGGACATAAGTCCATCATAAGAGGTTGAAATCTTGCCTCAGGGTTGGATTATTTCAAGCCATGGAGGGGGTCGAATTATGTCTCACCTTAGGGTCGAATTTCAATCCTTTTCAAAGCGTATAAACATTGAACAATTTTAAAATTGTTTCTAAGCTACTAGTCTAATGTCCCAAGTGACAACAATTTTAAAATCTTTTCCATATTACAAGTGTGATTTCCCAGGTGATAAACCAACAAAAACAATAATTAATTTAAATTCATATTTTTAATAATAATATAGATATTCTAGTTCTATCTCAGAAAATTCTCCATGAATAAAATATTGTATTTAGTTGAGTTTTATAGATTTAATAAAATTAATAAGTGAACTGTCCACCGTAACATTATATACCCAAGTTACCCTCAACAACTAGACTTGAAAAAGTTGATTTCAGTAAGCCACCTTAAAATACAAGAAAATTTTAAAAAATAGAACTTTAAAAAAACAATAGCATAGAACATCTCTCTAGATAAATTGACCCAAGGTCGGTAGGTTATTCTCTAGATAAATTGAACCAAGATCAGTGAGTTATTCTCAATAGGTTATTATCACGATAAACGGCTATTGAAATGATGATTTATACAATTTTAAAAGAAATTGTAATTTTATTTTTGTTGTTTAAAATATTTCCAGTATAAATAAATCTGCAGCCTTGCTTTTAAAAGGCTCTACTTAAATTTCGATTAAAAAAGTTGACAAGTAAAATTGTGCTAAAAATTAGTCATTCAATTTATTAAATGAATATTACCCGTAAAAATGTGTTTTAAGAAAGCGATTTCATTTATTGTAATGACTTTGCCGTTGAATTCTTAAAAAATATAATTAGAAAGTGACCAGATCTGGGGTAAAATCAACTAAATCGTATTCAGTATCTCATTGAGTATATGGTAACTAAATCTTATTTAGTATCTCAATGAGTATATGGTTTATTATGATCTTGGCTTAGATCCCTTTATTAGTGAATCTTAGTTCTTGCTAAATTGTAAGATTTGGTATATCTGGTTTAGATCCCCTTATTCTTTATTCTCTTTATTCTTGACTCTCAGTTTTTGCTAAATCATACTATTTGGTATATCTGGCTTACTAAATTATAAGATCTGGTATATCTGGTTTAGATCCTCTTATTCATGACTCTCGGCTCTTGCTAAATCATAAGATCTTGTTAAGCATAAAATCTGGTATATCTGATTTGCAAATCAAAAAATCTGGTATATCTGACTTACAGGTCGCTAGTTGTACTCTTAATGTTATAGAATAACCATAAGAACTCTCAAGAGTTAATCCTGAACCTCCCTAAATTACAAATTCACCATCGTTTAACCAAAAAACAAAAAAATAACTCCAAAAATAACTCACGTTCATGTTAGATCCGTAACAATTTAATAGTACAATTCTCAATGGAATTACTATTTTACATACAGAAATACATTCAGCATCTTAGAACTACACAGATTCTATAAACTCACTCAGATGGTCTAAACAACTTAAAACTAAGATTTACCCCGTTTCTAATCATATTTTAGACGAAATGCAAATACAAACTATGGTGAGTAAAAGTTTGAAACGTAAAGCTAACTACACCCAGACATTACCAATTACCAGAAGCGATTTGTGGTAATTGAATTTCAAACTCAAAATTTAGAGATTCAAACATAGAAATCTTTCAACTTTGGATATGAACACTTGAAAATCCCATGTTTCCAAGATTGAACTTCAAAACAAAATGGACAACCATTTCCACAAAAAATTCAGGACCACACTGTACTCAAAAGTGCAGGTGAGAACGTCAAAACTAAAATGATTTTGGCACCCCACGAAAGAACCCCAAGATTTCAAGCTCAGCATCAGCAATCTTCCAAACTTCGGAAGTGAACTATCGAAACCCCATATCCCCAGAATTAATCACCTGTTCCTACTCGAACCGTTGAGCATAAAATATTCAGTAGATAGGATTCTCGGAAGTGCATAGAGAATTCCTCCGAGACACAGCCTACAGAGATAGAAGAAGCCGGGCAGAGAGCTGACAGTGAATGGTTACCAAACCCGACACGGGCGGAAGCACGCGGGCACAAAGTTAGAGGACAAAGCACACGGACCAGACAACATCTCTGGGACAAAGACCCAGTCATAAAGGGCTTGGACAAGCCAGCTCATAATTCACGACTGCCCTGTGTATGTCTTTTCTCTCATCTTTTTAATGATTCACCGTGTCTTTATTCTTTCTTCAAGATAGGTTATTTTGTAGGCATTGATGATGCAATGTCGAGCTTTGAAAATTCTCAAAAACCTTCCATGCAGAATAGACCATAAATTCTTCCAACATAATGGGATACTCTCTGGAAACCCTCACTCAGAAATGATTTACTGTATTATGCATCATGTTAATGACATTGTTAGAGCAATAGGATCAGGCATAACGCATATTCATGGCACTGTAGAATAATAGAATTGCTGTCCAGGCCATAATTTAAAATTCATTTGAATTGTAAAAATATCCACATTGGATCAAAAAGCTAAATATCCTCTCGAATCCCTCACTCAGAAATTATATACCATATCATGCATGTTAATGACATCGTTAGAGCAATAGGATCAGGCATAACGCATATTCATGGCACTGTTTGAGTGATACAATTGCTGTCTAGGCCATAATTTAAAATTCATTTGAATCAAAAAGCCAAAAGTGAGCCCACATATTCTCAAGTCCATTCTAAAATTCCAATGGAAAACACACATCAGAAGAAGGCAAATATGAATTCTATATTAGGCTCCTAAAGCAGATATACTGCATCCATCTCCATGACATTCTTACAGTCATTTAAATTGCAGTCCTCAGATAAAAATACACTTGAATCGTTTAAAAGTCAAAACCCGAGGGAACCATATATCTTGCTTGAGTTCTGAAATTTCAGTAACTCGTTAAAAAAGTCAAAACCAGAGACAACCATATATCTTGCTTGCGTTCTAAAATCTCGGCAATGCAAAAAGCTAGCTACATCATGGAGAAACCTCGAATACCAATTCTATGGCAAACTACTTCTATCATAAGACCATACTAAACAGGAAAACCTTCCGTGCTCCTGTAATAATGTCAGCAGACATACATAACAACAGCATTTTTTAATTAAAATTGGAACAAAACAATGGAACCGGCCACGGAGGGGGTTCCCTCCTTCAGCATCAGTAGTGGGCAGGTTTGTAGGGTCCCTTAACGGGCACCTTGACATCCAACTGAGCAGCCACCTTGTCGTCTAGATGCTTAGGCAACAAATAGACCTTCTTCTCGTACTTCCTGACTTCTGACTTCTCGTTCCAGAGCTCCAACTGAGCAATAACCTGCAGTTAAAAATAGAAATTATCAACCATTGATGGACCCATGTATCACTTCAACACGCAAATACATATGCAAGCGCGGTTGGGATGTCTAAGCAAATCTAATATAACGCTTGGGGGGCATTGCAAATATTTACCTGGTTTGTAAAGGAGCAATACATGACAAAACTTGGGTGGCCAGTAGCACAACCCAAGTTCATCAGACGTCCCTTTACATCCTCTAGAGCTGCAGCACAACCCTTTCCAACATCTCCTTATCCACACACAACAGCAACCTTACCAGCTATCATTACATCTGTGTCTCTCATCAGACCATCTGGGAGAGAGTGTCTACATCCATATAAGTTATCAAACTGCAAGAAAATAGAACAAAGACGCTATCAAACTTAAGACGACCCACAAAAATCAAATAGCATAAAAACACTACCAAAAGAACACTGCCAGCCCTAGATCTGATTTCACAGTGCTTCAAAGAACACATAACAAACTTCCAAAGAGGCCCAAACAACTTAGCACCCTAATATGACCTAGATGGATCCCAAGGCATTATATACAGAGCAACCTATACAGTCTACAATAACTTCATAGCATCCAGCCCAGCATTAAACAAAATACAACCAAGGACATAAATGAAACCCAATGTTTATTAGAACGCAGGATTGCTTTTCTCCCTCTCAATTCAACATTCACAAATTGCCCTTCACTAAGATATCTGTAAAAACTCACACGGATCCTTTAAAACCGAGTTCTACCACATCATATTTCCAACCTCATCATCTGGCTGTCACAGAAGTAGATTAATTATCTAAAACTCCCAGAAAATAAAATCTGAAACAAATCAAGGTATTTTTAATCGAAAGGGTAGCTTGGAGGACGCCCATTCAAACTTCAACCCCACTTCACAGACATTCACAACAAGAAACAAGATATATCTCCAAACAAGAACAAAACAAACACAAAATCCTAGCAGCTACTATACACATACCTTGCTCTTGGTAACAGAGTCATTAACATTGATAGCAGGTAACAGCAATGTCCCACTGGTTTGCATCTGATAAAGCCTCTTAACACCAGTAGTTGTCTCTTCAGAAACACCAACCAATCTATCCTTCATCTTGTGGTACCTCAAGGGATCGACCTTGATGCTCTCCTTGATCAATCCCAAAACCATCTGAAACTCCAGATTGGTGGTAGACTCCGGTTCAGGCAGCTTTCCGGTCTTGGCAAATTCCTCCTCGGCCTTCACCCCCTCATGGATCAACAAAGTTGCATTACACCGTCATCAACGGCAAGGGCTAACCAGCCATATATTGAGTCATAAATGCCTTTGCCATCTATGTATGTGGTGCACATCAGTGGGATGGCATGCATAACTCCGGCGGGCGACCTCGCGTTTCCGGTGACATACACGGGACCCAATATTCATCATTCCTATTCATACTCTTGTATGGATGAAAGGGCATGACCATGTATACTCCACGTTGTCAACTCAACACATAATTAATGCGTACTATCTTCCAAATTTTGAATTGTATAATGGCGCTCTAAAATTCGAATTCGAATTTTGAATGTGTTAACCCACCTTCTAAAATCCAAACACGAGCGCAAGCTGGGGAGGACGAGCTACAACTTCAGCAACATCCTACAGACTTCAATGCTATAACGTTCGGCTTTGAGCTCAATTAGCTGACTGAAGACCACAAGCATGCCCACACGGAGTTCACACCAAGGACTTCGTCATCGATACCAAGATGGGAGTCTGGGTTCATCTGTTCGTGCTCGAGATGGGGAATCGAAGGTGTCGGAGGAGAAAAGAAAGAAAGAGGAATTGGGGTCCCGCTTTCCTGTCATCTTCTACTTCCATGGTGGCAGGTTCTCTAGCTTCTCTCGCCATTTTCTATTACACAGAATATTCTGGAGGCACTTAGCGAGGAGGCACGAAGTTATAATCATCTATGTGGATTGTAGGTCCTCCCCACAGTTCCATGCAAAGATTGCTTTGGTGACATCACATGGCTGTGCTCGGACAGCGGTCGAGCCCAACTCCCAGGTAATGCAGATCTATCTCGTTGTTTTCTAATGAGTGACAGTGCAGGTGTGAACATAGTTCACCAGGTGGGTTGCAGGGTCTCGGCGCAGAAGGATATGGCTATGAAGGGAGTGAGAATAGTGGATATTGTGCTTCTGCACCCATTTTTCGGTGGGGAGGAGAGGACGCCCTCTGAACTCAGACTTCAGAGAGCTCCCATCGTCAATATCAACAACTCTGACTGGCATTGGAAGGCATTACATTTATGTCTATGGTGCCAACAGGGACCATCTCGCATCTCGCCTGCACGTTATTTGGGTCGAATGATATCTCCGTCCTCCCCCTTCCCCCAACGTTGGTCGTGGTGGACAGCCATGACGCTTTGTTGGATTGGAATCTCAGATACGTTGAGAATCTTAGGAAAATTGGCAAAGACATTGAGCGTCTCTTCCACGGGAAGGGCATCACATGGCTGTGCTCGGACGACGGTCGAGCCCAACTCCTAGGTAATGCAGATCTATCTCATTGTTTTCTAATGGGTGAGAGTGCAGGTGTGAGCATAGTTCACCAGGTGGGTTGCAGGGTCTTGGCGCAGAAGGATATGGCTATGAAGGGAGTGAGAATAGTGGATATTGTGCTTCTGCACCCATTTTTTGGTGGGGAGGAGAGGACGCCCTCTGAACTCAGACTTCAGAGCGCTCCCATCGTCAATATCAACAACTCCGACTGGCATTGGAAGGCATTACATTTATGTCTATGGTGCCAACAGGGACCATCTCGCCTGCAATGTATTTGGGTCAAATGATATCTCCGCCCTTCCCCTTCCCCCAATGCTGGTCGTAGTGGACAGCCATGACGCTTTGTTGGATTGGAATCTCAGATACGTTGAGAATCTTAGGAAAATTGGCAAAGACATTGAGCTTCTCTTCCACGGGAAGGGCATCCACGCATTTTTTCTATTTTTCTACCTAAAGTCCTGGTCGAGGCTTATATGAGATCTCAACTGATTCATGACGAAATTCTGTGGAAAATGAATTTAGCTGCATTGAAATACAATGCATATGGTGGCGGTGATGAATCAATATATAGTGAAAAGCATGTTTTTACCTTGTATTTTTTATTTATTTATGTAAAATAAGTCCTGTCCAAATTGTTTCGATATGTTAAAATTTAATTGGTTATTATATACAAAGAGATCGTTGAAATATAATATTAAAATTAATGGTAAATATAAAAATTATATATATATATATAGATATATATGATTTTGTATGCACATTTCTTTTCTAATATTTCAAGTTTTTATATATTAAATATTAAAAATTATATTTTATATTATATTTTTTAGATATTAATTAAAAGTTTTAAGTTTTCCTCTTAATGTAATATTGTTTATTTGTAAATTTTGTATTTTTTAATATTAATTAAAAATTATATAATATATTGATGAATTCTATAAAGTTAGATGAAATTAATTATTTAAATACAAATAAAGTGGGAAAGTTCATGATCTTGATTCACACGTTTATGCAATCTATATTTAAAGACTTTTACCAAATCTATAACACGTAAGACTTTAATCATTCTCAAATACAATTCAAGCTATGGAAACTATTATTCTCTTTTATGGATATATTTGAAATGGGGGACATTAATAATTCTAAAATATAACTTGAGCAAGGGAAACTCTTATGCTCCTCTTAGGGGAGATATATAGAAATACATAACAATCACAAGGGGAGATATATAGAAATACATAATAATCACAATTTAAGCGAAATTGTTATTTCCTTACAAGGGGACATATAGCAATCACTTTAATTCTTGAACTTATTAGTTATTTTATGAGAAGTTATTTAATGCGACCAACATTGATATGGTTTGGTAATGTTTTTATTGATATATATTTTAAATAAAAAACATGTAGTTGCACTATGATTGGTTGGTGGTTAGGTGAAATAAACCTCATAGAATGTGTCTTAATAGGTAATAGCTGTTGAGGTTATTATGCATTCACTACTATATAGTGTATTCATTCTATTGCATTAATTTCTCTATCATGCAGTGAGTACACCAGATTCATTCTTTTGATGTGTTGTGTAGGGAAATTCATTTGGATCTACTGGACTTTATCTACTTGTTAGCTCAATAAATGGTTCACATTTGAATTTGTCGGTCGTCAATGCAAGGCTGCTTGGAAGAGGGAGCGAGAGTGAGAGAGAGAATTTTCAAAAGCTTTCGGGTTGGGAGCGTTTTTTATATAATATATTTTTATATTTTTTATGCATATATGTCAACAAAAGCATGCAAAACCACATCTTCATCAACCACATGTCCACACACATCTCGATTCTCATCAACCTTAAAGTTTTAAAGTTTCAAAATTCAATATATAACATTTGTCATCACTAAAGTTGTGCTTGCAACCATTACCAATCTATAACAAAGAATATCAATCATGAAATGAAATGTTTCAAGAAGCATCATATTCATAATTCACTACCAATGAGTTATAATTGTCAACTTCAAACTTCAAACTTAAATTGTCATATATTGTTTACAAAATATACCATAATAAATATTAAAAGGTCAATAGTTATAAAAAGTACTAGAAACTAGAAAAGACAGTTAAATGTACCATCTACTTATATTTCTTCATGCCATGAGAAACTTCTAATTTATTTTCTCATGATCTATGAATAATGGGAGTCTCCTCCCACATAGTCTAACCACATCCAGAACCAGAGAACACATGAATTCCACGTAATGTTGCAGATGGAGGTGGCAACAAAGCTAGTGCAACTTCAACACTACTAGTGGATGGGTGTGGCATTGTTGTTGATGCTATTATTGCTACTTGATGATTGTCATCCTCATCATCCAAAAGTTCTACTTCCATCTATTCTAAATGTAAGGCTCCATCTCCAAATTGTCCTCCTTTGGTTTGTTGTCCCAAGTGATATATGCTCTATCAAACTGAGCTCGCTCACATAAATGTGTTAATGACCTCAAGTTTCTGTGTACATAAACCAAGTGTTTTTCCTAGTTTTCATTGAGGTGGTTTCTTTTGACATTTTGGAAGAAGTTATAGGTGCTCCAACACCTCTCTGTATAAGAAGTATCAGCCACCTATGAAAGAATTTTAATTGCCAATTTCGCCAAAGATCCCCAAGAGCCATACATGTTCCACCATTCAACAAGATTCAATCTATCTGTATCATCGATTGCGTGTAAAGTACCAAAATTTCCAATTTGACTGAAGTATTTTCCTAATTCTTCACACATTCTCGCACACTCCTTGTTAGGGACCATCTTCTCTAATGCTAGCATGTACCCATTTTGTACCTTTGGATTTGTATGAGGATTTATCCTAATACCACCCCTAGCTGTAGGTTTGGTGAACCAAGATGAAGAGTAGTATTTGGACGTAAGGACATATGCCAAGGCATGGAGTGGAACATTAAGATTATCCCACCCTTTTACCACATTTTTGTGAATATGATCATACAAGGTGGCATCTTTTGGCTAAAAAATATCTTTGATTTTCCCTAGCATGTTATCCATCTTCTCATACACCTCCTTAATCCCGACATATCTGTATCTACAAAAAAATCATGTTATAAATGGGCTTGGTGAACTGAAAAACATACTCCACACTTGCCCAAAATTAACCATAAAAAACAATGTCCCCCACCTCTTGAAAATATTCCCTGTGAAATGCAGTTGCAACCCTATCCTTTAATACCTTGTTGGAAATAATACTGAGAGGGGGGGGTGAATCAGTATTATCAAGTCAATAAAACTTTTTCATTTCCAAACTCTGATCCATATATTCTACTTCCACAACTTCTTATGATTAAGTTAATTGATCTTCAATGAGTGCATTAGAACATTATCAACCATATTATCAGTTAACAGATGCAGTAACATAGAGTAGATCATCACACATAAGGCACACACATGAACACCATGATATAAGGTGGAAACCCAATGCGGGAGAAAACCAACTGCTGCAAGTCATCTCAATCTTCTTCTTAATAAGAAAATCCTTTTACAATATTTTGTACTGGTGCAGTCTTATACCAGTACGGGAGCTACAACCCCCTTTGCTCTTGTACTAGCTTAGATACTAGTACGTGGGTGCTGACCTACAATCTTCTCTCCTCCAGGTACCACGTTTCATCAATTTTCAGACTGGATACACTGAAGTACAACACATAATTTGAAAGGCCACGCTTCATCCAATTTTCATACTGGACCCAACAACAACATTGAAGCTCATAATCAAACAACCTTCTGAATCACCCAATCACCAGATCAATACATATACAATGAGAGTTATCAACCAGATCTAGTCCACCAGATCATATAAGGATAAGTCATTATGAACCTGATCCATAATACTGAAGCTAATCATAATCATTCAATCAATCACTGCTGTTATCAGAACATAATACCAGAAACCAGACGTCACTTCAAAACCCAAAACACAACAATAATAAATAGGGGCAGCTAAATAGATTTCATGAAAAGTCCGCAGCTTCACCCATAGACCACCTGCGTACATCCGCACTGTTTCCAACTGCTTTCCTGCGCACCTCCGCTCTGTGTCCAATGGAAAGCCTGCGCCCCTCCGCATCTTCTCCAATTCTGGGTCTGCGGACCTCCGCACCCACAGTGCTTCTGGGCCTGCGTACCTACGCACTTTTCCTTCACTGTACTTGCGGTCCTGCGGGTATAGATAATTTCAAGACTTCAAGAATAACCCAGACTGTCAGATCTACAGATCTGAACATGCACCGAGGAGATATCAACCCATTAGTAGATCCGACTTGTAATTCTCATGTTTCTCCTTGATATTGATTCAACTCTCTCTCACAAACCAATTACAAGAATTTCAGATCTAGCTTCTCTTAAGATCTTTTAATTTCACAAGTGTCTAGCCAAATGATCTCCTTTGCTTTATATAGGCAAGCTCTTGCTAAAACCATGAGTCAATACCATAGATAACCAATACAAGGGGCCCAAAAACATGGGGCTCAATAATAATAATAATATAAAACAATACCACTGACCAAACCATAGGATCAAATACGTCGGGCTAAATACTATGGTCCACCATTGGATTCCCACGTGAGAATACTTTTTCACTGCATGAAAGTGCGTGAACTGGGGTCCGCACCTTTTACATGGTGTACCTGCGGGTATGTACGCACTTTATCTATGATATTCCTGCGGGTCCGCAGCTTTTGTACGGTGTACCTGCGTACCTCTTATTTTCTTCATTATTTGTGAGCTAATCATCAATCTCTGCTACTGACCTGTTGTACTGTGATCCATCACCTGTATGAGTTGCCATCAAGGACAACACTTTAGCCATAATGCCAACAATCTCCCCCTTTGGACTTGATGGCAAAGCTTACTTGTCATACTAAGAACTTGTCATTTGATTCCTTTGAACTGTCCTGCATCCATGAATTATGTTACATCTGATATCTCTTCTGTAGATTCATCTGAATGTATATAAGTGAGATGTTCTTCTATGAGAGGGTTGCCATCAAGTACAACATATGCATCATAATGCCAACAATCTCCCCCTTTGGACTTGATGGCAACAACACCACATTACTCTCCCCTTTGACATCAAGGGCAAAGGGTTATGCTCCCCCTAAGAACATGCTCCCCCTGACTATAAATCAGATGAGCTCCCCCTTTGTATATGCCATGGTGCACCAATCTGATCATGTTGAAATGTCTGCTCTATTATATAGTGTTGTTCATGCTCAAGCTCCCCCTGACAGTAAGCAAGGTCTGCAAAAAGATGTTCTACAAGAAGAACATGACTCTATACATCATAAATGACCTTCCTATCACCAAAAGACTCAATACATATATCCATCACCCAACCAAGTGAGGATCATCCACCCAACCAAGTGGGGATACATAAGAAATATTACATCTTCATCCCAGGCATAGTGGGGAAACCAACATAGGCCGTTACATGACCTGAAGAGATCTCATCAAATGACTACAATAGATAGAGACACACTATTACATCATGAGTCCTGATATGACCTTTACAGAGATCAGACACCTAAATAAGATCATGATAAACATCAGCAACAACATTGTATGATCTGCTTCATAGTATCTATCAACAGCAATTAGTGCATGAATCATCAAGGTATGTCCGCATCAACAGAATTTCACATTCTATGTGAGAAACACCATAGCCATCATGATCATCATTTGGGAATATCTGCATCAATCAACATATGTATGAAACAACCTATCATCATATAGGTAAGAGCTCATCATCATCATGTCTCCAACAATGCAACTTTGAATAATCACCCATGTATCCAGCTAACAATCCTCATATGTGCCAAGAACAATACGAATCTTGCATCATAATTCTTCTTATCCTTATGAATATCACCATGTAAGCACCAGATATGTAGCATCAGAGAATCAACCATGAATCTGATCCAAGAATCATATGAGATGGACAACTCATAACCACATTATAGCAAGATATATCATTTAGCCACATAATCTTCATCACCAAGGACTATTAACCATAATGCCAACAATGCATTAAAAGCATATGCTCCCCCTAAACTGGTGCCATCTATCAGATCTTATCAGTAAGAAAAGTCAGCCAACAAATGCCTCAAGACAGATTCGCAGTTTCTCATTATATGGCCTGCGTGGATCCGCACTTCACCTTCCGCTCCTCTACGTATCCCCGCACTTGACTTTCTGTGGTTCTGCATATTCCCGCAGAGAGCCTTCTACTACAGCGCGTACCCATGCACTGTTTCTTCAATCACGCCGCGTACTACTACTGTGGCCACGCACCCTCAGATGCTATCGCGCCGCGTATCTACACACCTGCGGCTTCTGTAGCGCCGCGTACTTTCACTGTGCCTCCGCACCTGAACCTCTATTACGCCGCGTATCTACGCACCTGCGGCTTCTGCCACGCCGCGTACCTTTACTGTTCTTCCGCACCTGAACCTCTATTACGCCGCGTACCTCCGCACTGGGACTGTGCCTTCGCTGCGTATCCTCGCACTTTCACTGTGTATCACCTGCGTTCCTCCGCACAGGAACTTCCACTCTGCTGCGTACGCCCGCACTTTCGCAGTGAATGGTCTGGGTACCTCTCATTAGAACCCAATTAAATAGTCCTCCTCTGTGCCACTGACAGTCAGATTCCTAGATCTGATCTTGTGCTCGAGAGATCATACTTCATAGATTCACTTCCAACTTCACTTTCCCTACTGCCTTTCTTCAAACAATCATATACGCGATTGTGCAGTATCCAACTCGCGTATATACGCAACTTTCCTTTATGGAGTTTGCATATGAGATTCAGGACACTGAAGTTTTGTACTTTCAGCTCCCTCTGATTCTGGTATGTCTGTACGTTGTGCTGTGCCGCCTTTTTCTGACTGTACTTCCTTTTTCCTCCATATCTTCAAGCGTGATGATGACATTTTCTCCTTTTGATATGGTGCCCACACTTTGTTCCTGCATTCCTTAGCTATATGTCCAAGCTTGTTACATGCATAACATCTTACATGTTTCATATTCCTCCTGTAACAGTCAGCAGCTTTATGACCATACATATTGCAAGCAAAGCAATATCCATTAAAGTACCTTGAATGTGATGATCTTTCTGCATAATGGTCTTGAACCCTTCTTCTTCTACATCTAGCTGCAACATGTCCAAGATTATGACATACATAACATTCAACATTATTCATAGGAGGAGTAAAGGATTTTCTTTGAGGAATCTCTTTCCTTGGTTGATGATGAGATTGATCTTTCATTTCTTCGTTGATCACTTTAGATTTCTCTTTAGAGTTCCTTGCCTCACCTTGTGAGCTAGATTCACCTTCAACAGATTCATGGAAACCAAGACCAATCTTTATAGCAGGAGACCTTTGACTACTAAGAATATCATCCAAGACTTTAGAACTATCTTGAAATCGTAAAAGCTTATCCTTTTCTTCTAATTTACCTTTCAAGATATTTACCTCAACCTGAAGCTGTTCTTCCTTTTCAAGAGATTGCTTTTTCAAATCTTCTTCAGCTTTCCTTCCTTCTTCCATTTGTTCCCTTAGTTTGAGAATCTCCTTTTCTTGTTCTTCATTCAGATCCTGTTGCATTTGACGAACTCGGAAGGCACATTCCAGCTGAGATTTTAAGCTGATGACTTCGTTGTCTTGTTTTTCAATTGCTTGATGTAGATCTTCATTCTGCTTCTTTGATTCGTCAAGATCTCCTTTTAGTGAGAGAATTGTAGCTTCAAGATTTTCATAGTAGTTGGATCTATCGTTGAGTTTCTTGATGGTTGTGCTTCTTTCGTTGACTTCTTTTCTTAATGATGTCACTTCATGCTGCAATTTTTGACATTGGTCTTCCTTGTCCTTGAGTAGTTTTCTTACCTTGTTTCCTAAACCCTAGGAATATGAACCATAGGGATTGATATTATAAACCTAATGGAATAATAAACCCAAGGGATTAATACTAAACCCCAAGGGATTATGAACACAAGGGAATAATATTAAGCCCAAGGGATTAATATTATAAACCCAAGGTATATAAACCATAAGATAAATATTTAAAACCCTAAAATAAGCATGGTTGACCATGGTTGATCTTCATATTGAGATAATCCTTGTCACAATGCAACGTTGGAGCATGTTTGACCATGGTTGATTTTCATATTGAGATAATCCTTGTCATAATGTGACGTTGGACAATGGTTGACCATTCTTGACCATGATTGATTTTCATATCGAGAAAATCTTTGTCACAATGTGATGTTGGAGCATGGGTGACCATGGTTGACTTTTATACTAACACAATCTTTGTCACAATGTGACGTTGGACCATGGTTGACAATGATTGATTTTATAAACCCAAGGATTAATACGAAAACCTCAAGGGATTATGAACCCAAGGGAATAATATTAAACCCAAGTGGTTAATATTATAAAACCAAGGTATATAAAATCGAAGATAAATATTATAAAACCTAAAAAAAGAATGGTTGACTATTGTCTACCATGGTTGATTTTCATATTGAGATAATCCTTGTCATAATGTGATGTTGGACCATGGTTGATCATGCTTGAAAATGATTGATTTTCATACCGAGGCAATCTTTGTCACAATGAGACGTTGGACCATGGTTGACCATGGTTGATTTTCATATCGAGACAATCTTTTCATGAATGTTTCGTTAGACCATGGTTGACCATGATTCACCATGGATGATCATAAAATTATAATCCCTAGGTATGTCAACCCTAAGATAAATACTATAAACTCTAAAATAAACGTGGTTTACCATGTTTTACCATGGTTTATTTTCATATTGAGACAATATTTGTCATAATGTGACATTTGACCATGGTTGATTTTCATATTGAGACAAACTTTGTCACAATGTGACATTGGACCATGGTTGCGCATGGATTACCATGATTATAAACCCAAGGCATTTATATTAAACACTAGGATTAATATTATAAACTTGATGAATAATATTATACCTTAGGAATATGAACCCTTAGATTGATAAACCCAAGGGATTGATATTATAAACCCACATTAGTAAATGTGGTTAATATACACCGAAGGCATATAATTATGATTGTTATGATTATTATTATTAATTGGTACTACTACTATTATTAATTTATATTATTATTTTTATTGTTAATTAAATTTAATAACATAATCAATTAATAAATATTAATAATAATTAATTAATTCATTGAATAATTAATTGATTAAGGAATTACCATGATTTACCATGGTTTATTTTTCATATTGAATAATCTTTGTCACAATGCAACATTGGACCATGCTCGACCATGGTTGAACCCTTAGATTAATAAATTGAAGGGAAAAATATTAAACCCAAGGGAATAATATAAACCCAAGGTATATAAGCTCTAAGATAAATATTATAAACGCTTAAATAAACATGGTTGACCATGGTTTATTTACATATTGAAACAATCCTTGTCACAATGTGACATTTGACCATTCTTAACCATGATTTATTTTCATATCGAGATAATCTTTATCGCGATGCGACACAAGACCATGGTTGACCATGATTGATTTTCATATATAGATAATCTTTTTCACAATGCAAAGTTGGACCATGGTTGACCAGGATTGACCACGGTTGGCCATGTTTGATATTATAAACCAGAGGGAATAATAAACCCAAGGGATTAATATTATAAACCCAATGGAATCATAAAACTAAGGGATTAATACTAAACCCCAAGGGATTATGAACACAAGGGAATAATATTAAACCCAAGGGATTAATATTATAAACCCAAGGTATATAAACTTTAAGACAAATATTTAAAACCCTAGAATAAACATGGTTGACCATGGTTGATCTTCATATTGAGACAATCCTTGTCACAATGTGATGTTGGACCATGTTTGACCATGGTTTATTTTCATATTGAGACAATCCTTGTCACAATGCGAAATCAAACCATGGTTGACCATGATTGATTTCCATATTGAGATAATCATTTTCATAATGCTAAACCTAAGGGAATAATAAACCGACAGAATAATACTAAAAACCCAAGGGATTATAAACCAAAGGGAATAATATTAAACCCTAGGAATATGAACCCTTATATTAATAAACCCAAGGGATTGATATAATAAACCCAAGGGAATAATAATAAACCCTAGGAATATGAACCCTTATATTAATAAACCCAAGGGATTGACATTGTAAACCCAAGGGAATAGTAAACCAAAGACATTAATACTAAAACCCCAAGGGATTATGAACACAAAGGAATAATATTAAACCCAAGAGATTAATATTATAGACCCAAGGTATATAAACCCTAAGATAAATATTATAAGCCCTAAAATAAACATGGTTGAACATGGTTGATTTATATATTAAGACAATCCTTGTCACAATGCAATGTTGGACCATGTTTGACATTGTTGATTTTCATATCGAGACAATCCTTATCACAATGCGACGTTGGACTATATTTGACCATGGTTGATTTTGATATTGAGACAATCCTTGTCACAATGCGGCGTTGGACTATGTTTTCCCATGCTTTTCAAACCGCAAGAATGGTTTGATAGAGCATATATCACTTCGGACAACAAACCGAAGGAGGATAATTTGGAGATGGAGCCTTACATTTAGAATAGATGGAAGTAGAACTTTTGGATGATGAGGATGACAATCATCAAGTAGCAGCAATAGCATCAACAACAATGCCACACCCATCCACTATTAGGGCTGAAGTTGCACTAGCTTTGTTTCCACCTCCATCTGCAACATTACGTGGAATTCATGTGTTCTCTAGTTCTGGATGTGGTTAGAGTATGTGCGAGGAGATTCCCATTATTCATAGATGACGAGAAAAGGAGATTCCCATTATTCATAGATCACGAGAAAAGAAATCAAAAGTTTCTTGTGGCATGAAGAAATATAAGTAGATGGTACATTTAACTGTCTTTTCTAGTTTCTAGTACTTTTTATAACTATTGACCTTTTAATATTTATTATGGTATATTTTGTAAACAATATATGACAATTTAAGTTTGAAGTTTGAAGTTGACAATCATAACTCATTTGTAGTAAATTATGAATATGATGCTTCGTGGAGTTTCATTTCATGATTGATATTCTTTGTTATAGATTGGTAATGGTTGCAAGAACAACTTTAGTGATGACAAATGTTATATATTGAATTTTGAAACTTTAAGACTTTAAGGTTGATGAGAATCGAGATGTGTGTGGACTTGTGGTTGACGAAGATTATCACTACTAGATGATTGATCTTATATGGTTTAATCCATGTTTTTATGCTTTTCATATCTAATTCATTGTTCTGCATGCTTTTGTTGACATATACGCAAAAAAATAAAATATAAAAATATATTATATAAAAAATGCTCCCAACTCGAAAACTTTTGAAAATTGTCTCTCACTCCCGCTCCCGCTTCCAAGCAGCCTTGGATTGACGACCTACAAATTCAAATGTGAACCATTTATTGAGCTAACAAGTAGATAAAGATCAGTAGATCAAATGAATTTCCCTATACAACACATCAAAAGAATGAATTTGGTGTACTCACCGCACAAGAGATAAATGAATGCAATAGAATGAATACACTATATAGTAGTGAATGCATAATAACCTCAGCAACTATTACCTATTAAAATACATTCTATGAGATTTATGTCACCTAACCACCAACCAATCATAGTGCAACTACATGTTTTTTATTTAAATTATATATCAATAAAAACATTACCAAACCATATCAATGTTGGTTGCATTAAATAACTTCTCATAAAATAACTAATGAGTTCAAGAATTAAAGTGATTGCTATATGTCCTCTTGTAACGAAATAACAATTTTGCTTAAATTGTGATTATTATGTATTTCTATATATCTCCCCTTGTGATTGTTATGTATTTCTATATATCTCCCCTAAGAGGAGCATAAGAGTTTCCCTTGCTGAAGTTATATTTTAGAATTATTAATGTCCTCCATTTCAAATATATGCATAAAAGAAAATAATAGTTTCCATAGCTTGAATTGTATTTGAGAATGATTAAAGTCCTACGTGTTATAGATTCAATAAAACTCTCTAAATATAGATTGCATAAACGTGTGAATCAAGATCATGAACTTTCCCACTTTATTTGTATTTAAATAATTAATTTTATTTAACTTTATAGAATTCATCAATATATTATATAGTTTTTATATCTTTTAATTTACAAAATTAAAAAATAAACAATATTACATTAAAAATAAAACTTAATTTTTTAGTATAATTTTTGAATAATATTAAAAAATAAAAAATTTACAAATAAACAATATTACACTAAAAGGAAAACTTAAAAATTTTAATTAATATCTAAAAAAAATTTAATATAAAATATATTTTTTAATACTTAATATATAAAAATCCTAAAATATTAGATATCGTTTTTTTTTAAAAAGAAATGTGCGCACATATATATATAATTTCAATATCATATTTCAACGATCTCTTTGTATATAATAACCAATTAAATTTTAACCTATCGAAACAATTTGGACAAGTCTTATTCTACATAAATAAATAAAAAATACAAGGTAAAAACATGCTTTTCACTATATATTGATTTATCACCGCCACCATATGCATTGTATTTCAATGCAACTAAATTCATTTTCCACAGAATTTCGTCATGAATCAGTTGAGATCTCATATAAGCCTCGACCAGGACTTTAGGTAGAAAAATAGAAAAAATGTGTGGATGCCCTTCCCGTGGAAGAGACGCTCAATGTCTTTGCCAATTTTCCTAAGATTCTCAACGTATCTGAGATTCCAATCCAACAAAGCGTCATGGCTGTCCACCACGACCAGCGTTGGGGGAAGGGGGAGGACGGAGATATCATTCGACCCAAATACATTGCAGGCGAGATGGTCCCTGTTGGCACCATAGACATAAATGTAATGCCTTCCAATGCCAGTCAGAGTTGTTGATATTGACGATGGGAGCTCTCTGAAGTCTGAGTTCAGAGGGCGTCCTCTCCTCCCCACCGAAAAATGGGTGCAGAAGCACAATATCCACTATTCTCACTCCCTTCATAGCCATATCCTTCTGCGCCGAGACCCTGCAACCCACCTGGTGAACTATGTTCACACCTGCACTGTCACTCATTAGAAAACAACGAGATAGATCTGCATTACCTGGGAGTTGGGCTCGACCGCTGTCCGAGCACAGCCATGTGATGTCACCAAAGCAATCTTTGCATGGAATGGGATATCGATACTGTGGGGAGGACCTACAATCCACATAGATGATTATAACTTCGTGCCTCCTCGCTAAGTGCCTCCAGAATATTCTGTGTAATAGAAAATGGCGAGAGAAGCTAGAGAACCTGCCACCATGGAAGTAGAAGATGACAGGAAAGCGGGACCCCAATTCCTCTTTCTTTCTTTTCTCCTCCGACACCTTCGATTCCCCATCTCGAGCACGAACAGATGAACCCAGACTCCCATCTTGGTATCGATGACGAAGTCCTTGGTGTGAACTCCGTGTGGGCATGCTTGTGGTCTGCAGTCAGCTAATTGAGCTCAAAGCCGAACGTTATAGCATTGAAGTCTGTAGGATGTTGCTGAAGTTGTAGCTCGTCCTCCCCAGCTTGCGCTCGCGTTTGGATTTTAGAAGGTGGGTTAACAAATTCGAAATTCGAATTCGAATTTTAGAGCGCCATTATACAATTCAAAATTTGGAAGATAGTACGCATTAATTATGTGTTGAGTTGACAGCGTGGAGTATACATGGTCATGCCCTTTCATCCATACAAGAGTATGAATAGGAACGATGTATGCATACATCCGCAGGCGGAGTATTGGGTCCCGCGTATGTCACCGGAAACGCGAGGTCGCCCGCCGGAGTTATGTATGGCATCCCACTGACGTGCACCACATACATAGATGGCAAGGGTATTTATGACTCAATATATGGCTGGTTAGCCCTTGCCGTCATCAACAATCAGATCAGGGCCACCGCCTGGACCCCAGTTACGAGCACTTTCAGTACTCCACCAGTGCTCCAGCAGCGTCTCCCGCTTCCAAGGGAACGACGCAGCGCTTTCATGGGCAATAGCCGCGGCGGCGTGGTCCTGGGTGGAGAAAATGTTGCAGGAGCACCATGTCACCTTAAAACCACGAGCTCTGAGAAACTCACTAAGCATTGTGGCCTGGAGGGTCATCTGGAGGGACTCAGTGATCGGGACACCCTTAAAGGGCTGAGCGGGTCCGAACTCAGCTCTGCAGGCCATCAATCCATGCATCTCAACTTCGGCAAATTCAATTTCCATTCTCCCAAAATCCGCCTGCAACAGATCCTTCACCTTGAATTCCCGTCCGGCCACCTTTTCTGGGCCAGAAGCAGCCTTGTCCTATCTCCTAATTAAAATGTCCTAAATATAGGAATAAGACAGCCACGATGATGACAATGATAACTAAGATGATAGCTTCGCAGTTGTTTATAACGCGACTTTTTGAAAGTTTTTTTGGCGGGTTTTCCCAGTCGAAATCCGGTAGGAATTTATTGGAATCGCAAGTTTGATAGCTAGTTTCTGCACAATGAAATCGTCCCAGAGGTTTTCGAGGGTGCTGAATCCAAATATACAGTTAAAAAACCATTTTAACTGCAACAAATCAAGATTTAACCTCAATTTCTTTCACCGGATTCCGTTACCGGAATCTCCAAAAAATCGCATTATAGACAACTCCGGATTTTCATAGTCCAACCCCAAAATCAATACACCATTTCCAAATCCTATCACTAACATACTAACATCTGAACTAAAAACCCCTTTGTTCTTTATCAGTCAGCTCTAATACCAAGAAGCTCTGAAATTAATGAGAAATGCAAAAATGAGCTCTAATACCAAGAAGCTCTGAAATTAAGGAGAAATGCAAAAATGGGAACCGACAGAACCATGTAGTACTGCAAACCTAGCTTAGAATGAATTGTTTAATTGGCTAATCAATCTTATATAGTTTTGGTTTTCTTCCCGATATAGGGGCACGGACGGCCAGGTGGATCCAAATAGATTGCTTTGCGAATGGGTTATCTCCTGTGGTCGATCAAACACGGATCTCAGACCGAGGCAGACTTGATTACTAGTATTATTTTATTGTGACTTAATCTGAGTAAATAATTTAACAAGTATGATGTGGATTTATCTTGAAACTAATTTAGATTTATTTAATTTATTAAGTGTTAAGAGGGATTAAATGTAGTTTTTTTTTTACAATTTGATCTTTAGGTTTATGTTTAGGAGATATAAAATTAAGATGGATAACTAGGTTAAATTCATGTTAATTTTAGATTTATCAAGTGTTGAGAGGGATTAAATGTTTTTTTATAAATATTTGTTTTTCATAAATTTGATCTCTCAACTTTTGGGAGATACAAAGTTAAGATGGATCTAAGCTGATTTAATTATTAATTATAATTATAATTGTAGTTATCAATTTTATGTTATGTTATTTATTTATTTATTTTTTATGTTTGGGACATACCTCAGAATCCTTTTAGCTGCTTGCCAATGTGTCTCCTTGGGTGTCTCCATGAACCTTGACACCAAACTTAGTGCATACATTATATCTGGCCTAGTGGCGGTCAAATATATCAAGCTGCCTATCATGCTTTTGTATAAACACATAAACACAAATGTTTATCCAGAAAAACCTCAAATCTGGGGAAAAACCCAACCTAATAAGATCTCATTAGCATTGGCCAAAACCCTTGCCAATCCGACCAAGTGAGCTTTCACCGCTCACCTCCAGGTCTTACATTACAATGAAGTCCTTCCAGTCTTTTATAAGCTCCATTACATATAATACCACGGGCAAAATACTATGGGTGCACAATACCATGTGCCCCAAAACCATCACTGTTTAACCTGGTCAACTTTGACTCTATCCTGAGTCAAGTTTACCTAGCAATTCCCCCCTTAAACTTGACTTAGGGTTCCTTGATTAACTCCAGCCAAACCTGCTAAGTGAGACAATCCCGCTCACTCTAGCTCTTACCCCCCTCAGAGTTTTTACCCGGGGTATTGTTAACCCGACATCCCCCCTATCACCTAGGTCTAACCCAGACTTTACCGGTGATCACCAAGAGGTACACATGCCTTACCAGGTCTTACAGTAGTATGCCCATTTACATGCAATAATTTTGACCTCATTAATTTTTTTTTGGTTTATTGCTGTTGCGATTCTGATCCATCCTCTCTCAATTTGATTTGCTCAGAAACTTCTATCAAACCGCTCCAACTGCGAGCCCGAGAACCTCGTAGATTCCAACACCGGTGGCCTCACGTAGCAGAAAACGAACAATTTTTGAAACCGCATGAACAATTTTCTTCTACTGACCAAAGGTATCTGTCAACCTTCTTTAAATAGCCGCATGAATCCCAAACAATTCGTTAGCATGTTCCAAAGCGATAAATATCGCAAATGCACTGTGATCCCTGGTAGTTACGGCACTATCTTCTGCACATTCTCCTCGAGGTTCTTCCGCGTACGATTGTTCCACCATTATTTTCTAAACCTAGATTTGTAAAAAATGCTGCATTGATCTCATCAGGCACTATAAACCCCTGGCATCAAAGAATCCCTTTGAAGCCAATATCTAGCTCTGATACCAGATGTTAAGAAATTTACTGCATAACATAAATAATTGCTGAGAGGAATATATATAAGAAAATAACCAACAACAACCATAAACACACAAACACAAATGTTTATCCGGGAAAACCCCAAATCCGGGGAAAAACCCAACCTAATAAAATCTCATTAGCATTGGCCAAAACTCTGGCCAATCCGACCAAGTGAGCCTTCACCGCTCACCTCGAGGTCTTACATTACAATGAAGTCCTTCCAATCTTTTATAAGCTCCATTACATATAATACCACGGGAAAAATACTATGGGTGCACAATACCATGTGCCCCAAAACCATCACTGTTTAACCTGGTCAACTTTGACTCTATCCTGAGTCAAGCTTACCCAACAAACCCTATGACAGTTGGAGTTGGTGCGGACTTTCTGTTGTGCATTTTAAACCTCTGCAAAATTTCTGCCACATACTTTGCTTGAAAGATAAAAATGTCATTTTTTGTTTGCTTCACTTCTATGCCCAAAAAATATCTTAACAATCCCAAGTCAGTCATTTCAAATTCACTCTTCATGACTTGTTTGAAATCAGTGCTGAAGAAATCATCACTGCCTGTAAAAATCAAATCATCTACATATAAGACGATGTTATGAAACCAAGAAAAGAGAGATCAACGCCTGAGAATTCAGCCTCTTCGAGGGGGCAACCTCCTTTACATTACACAAATGAACAATTCTTGGATGATCTAAATGAAAAGACTTCCTTTCTATATATAGGAGTCTAAGGGGTCATAACATAATCAGAGCCGACATAACAATAATAATGTAAAGGCACAACAATAACAATAGGGGGCTTTTATGGGGCACAATAGTAATAATATGGGCACTACATGGGTACATCAATATAATAAGTGGGTTGTACTAATAACAATAAGGGGTTACATTAGTAGTATAGGGGCCTAACATGCCCCTCTCCTTCAAAAAACATTGTCCTCAAAGCTTGAGTAGTTCTTGATGCTTTTGTATAAAATTCTTATCCTCCCATGTGGAATCTTCAGCGGGTAAGTTCTTCCACTTGATGAGATACTCTGAAATTGATCGATTTCGTAGCTGTCGAGTTCTTGTTTTTGTGACTGCTCCAAGTTCCAATATGATTTTTCCTTCCTCTTCAATTTCTGGCAATATTATTTAAATTGGGATCTTTTGCAACTTTTGAATAAGTGGCCATACTTCTTCATCCTTCTTCCACTCATCCCTTGCTTCGTTTATCCAATTTGGTTGGATAATAGAAATAGTACAAAACAATACTTCCACATCCTCATCCTTGAAGAGTCTTTCCATTCGGTAAGGTCGCCATTTTTTAAGTGCATGTAGTATTTCCAACATTTCCTTCTCATAAATAGCTTGCTTGAGATGTAGCAGTAAAAATACCCAATCACCTACATCAAAACATTTTTCGCTACGATGTTGATCTACCTGTTGTTTCGTTTGATTTTGCACCGAAGTGGCATTATCCTTTAAAATTTGGAGAACTTGTTGTTGATGCTCGATGTGATCTTTCACTACTTGAACCTTTTTCTTCTTGATATGTCCTTCTATCTCTAGAGTTTGAGGAGTGGTAATTTCTTCCAATCCTTTACAAGATATGGTCGGATTCATTTCTTGATGCTCGATGTGATCTTTCACTTCTTGAACATTTTTCTTCTTGATATGTCCTTCTATATTAATAGTTTGAGGAGTGGTAATTTCGACCAATGAATTACAATATATGGTTGGATTCATTTCTTCTTTCTCGATGTGATCTTTCACTTCTTGCACCTTTTTCTTCTTGATATGTCCTTCTATCTTGTGAGTTTGAGGAGTGGTAATTTTTGCCAATGCTTTACAAGATATGGTTTGATTCATTTCTTCTTTCTCTGGGGTGGGGTCCTGGCGTATATCTTCTTCTTTTGATGTTTCTTGATCCTTTTCTTCCTCCTCTTCATATTCTATGTAAAATAATTTCTTCTCAGCACACTTATGACCTTTAGTGCATTTTCTATCACAATTGTAACAAAGCCCTTTTTCTCTTTTTTCTTCCAATTGTTGTGGTGTAACCCTTGTAGGTTGTGGAAGGCTAGGAGAAACAACACTTCCATCTTTATAGTTGTGAGGGGTATGCTTCCTGGTTTCCATAATTTTGTTTTCCACTATGTCACAAAGCCCTTTTACTCTTTCCAATTGTTGTGGTGTTGCTCTTTGTATCCTCATAATGTGCTATCATTTCCTCTGTGAAAATTGACCACGTAACAAGTTGTTTACGAGAAAAAATCCCTTCATACCATAAAAATTGATCCGGTTCTAAATATGAAGATGCAATACATACCTTTTGTAACAGTGGTACACCATATAGATCAAAATATTGCTCCATCTGAAGTATCCAATTTACCGGATCCTTGCCATCAAACTTCCTCATCTTGCTTTTTCTTGATTTTAGGAGCTCGATCTTGAAATGACTGTAACTCTGTACTTTCGGATCTTTAAGTTTTGAAATTATGACCTGTAGTAGCCCTCTGTGTCCTCTTTCCAATGCCACCAGTCTAATCCAAATTGGATTCTCCAAGAAAGAGTTATGCACAATCTCCCAAGATGACCTGATTATAGACCTTTCCAGAAGAGCGAACTTGTATGAAGTGCCACGTGTCACTGTTTCGACCTTTGGCTCTGAAAAATATCTACAAGAAACTACAGTCTGTTCTCTTTTTGTACCTTCTTACGAAATTTCAATCCGATGCTCATAGAGGAAGTTATGACGATTTTCCCTAGGTCACCTGTTTGGAATGTAATTCAGGAGTCTGCAAAAAGACCAACTTCCTCAGATCATATCTCTGCAAATATAGTGCGAAAAGCTTTGAAATTCGGACCCGACATTCAGCGTGATTTCTTCTCAAATGGGTTTTTTTTTAGCTTCTGAAACGTCACAGAAAAACGTTATAGCGAAAATGCCACGATGACCTGTTTGGAGCAGCGAAACCTAGAATCCAAAACTCCGATACCAAATGTTCTGAAACGAGCTCACAAAAAGATAGAAAAGAGAGATCAACGCCATAGAATTCAGCCTCTTCGAGGGGGCAACCTCCTTTACATTAAACAAATGAGAAATTCTTTGATGATACAAATGAAAAGACCTCCTTTCTATATATAGGAGTCTAAGGGGTCATAACATAATCAGATCTGACCTAACAATAATAATATAAGGGCACAATAATAACAATAGTGGGCTTCTATGTGGCACAATAGTAACAATATGGGCACTACATGGGTACATCAATATAATAAGTGGGTTGTACTAATAACAATAAGGGGTTACACTAGTAGTATAGGGGCCTAACAGACGACAATGAGAATCTTACATTTGCTCTCTTTGATGTAGAGAGTAGGCTCACCATCACATTTGTCGAAACCATTGTCCAACAAATAAGCATTTATCCTGTTGCACCATGCGCGCGGTGCTCACTTCAACCCACAAAGAGCTTTCCTCAACCAATATACTTTGTCTTCTTGGCCTTCAATTTCATTACCAGGTGGTTGTGCGACATACTCTTCCTCTTTCACCACTCCATTCAAGAAATCTGATTTTACGTCCATTTGATATACTCTCCATTTGCGCTGCATGGTAATCGCCACAACTGCGCTCACTGTCTCCATCCGCGTGACTGGCGTGAACATCTTTGTGTAATCTCTTCCATGCTGCTACTTGTATCCTTTGACAACTAGCCTTGCTTTGTGCCTTTCAATCTTTCCCTTAATGTTGCTTTTGGTCTTATAGACCCACTTCACTCCAATAACATGTTTTCCTTTTGGAAGGCTCACTAACTCCCATGTGTCATTCCTTTATATTGCTTCTATTTCTTCCTCCATTGCAGCAACCCATTTTTCTTCTTTAACCGCATCTTCAATGTGGATTGGGTCATCTACATGACAAAATAATGCAAATAAAGAATTCAGACCTACGCCATTATCAACTTTATCTTGCTCATAAATTTCATTTAAATTTTTGAACTTTGGTCTTCTTGTGCTTGCTGATGTTGGGTTGTGTTATATTCTTTCCACAACTAGCCCATGTAGTTAACCGGGGGGTTAGAGGGGGGACGAAGCCCCCCCTTCGGTGCGCCGATTGCGTAGCGGGGGGGTCACAGAGGGTTTGAGGGGTGCAGGTAACCCCACTCTATGGGGTTCGATGCAGCGCCCTGGAAAATTTGGGTTTTGGAGCCTATGTTAGGTTGGGCAGACCCAACTATGGTTTTGTGCATGATTTCCGCACATGTTTTTGGATGGGATGGTTTTCGGTCTATGGTATTGGACGTGATGATTTTTGGTCCATGGTATTAGATGCTTCAGCATGTATAAATATGTATTATAACATTGAAAGGAAAATAATGAAAAATCAAGCTAGTAGTCCCAGTTTTAGGTTCCAGGGGAAAATATATGTGTATATGTGTTTTATGTGTTATGCTCTCGCATTGTTTATTTTATGTGTTTTAGAATTCGTATGCAGGTAACTTCTGTACGGGGTTAAAACCTACATTTGGTATCAGAGCTGTTTTGGCTTCAAGGGGACACCTTTGTTGCTGAGGGGTTTCACTCAGGCCTGTGGTAGACCTTGTTTAGTGGGAGATCTGCAAGATCGATTTTGGTGGTGAAAGAAGATAGCAAGCAGTGGAAAGATAGAGACCGAGAAATTTAATGGTTAGAGTTTTGAGTTGTGGAAACTCAAGATGGAGGATCTGTTGGTGGATAAAGATCAGTGGAACGTGGTAGATCCGGGTACTAAACCAACAAGAGTGTCCGATGAAGAATGGAAGAAGTTGGATCAAAAAGCAAAGAGCACAATACGATTGTGTGTCTCATATTTAGTGTTGATGAATGTATCAGGAGAAGCTACCACAAAGGCTTTGTGGGACAAGTTAGGGACTTTGTACCAGTCTAAGTCTCTGGTGAATAAACTGTTCCTGCGAAAAAAGCTGTATAACCTGAGGATGAAATAAAGAGAATCAGTGACAGAGCATCTGAACACATTTAATACTGTGGTAAGTCAGTTAGCATCTGTTGATTAAAATTTCAGATGAAGATAAGTGCATCAGTTTGTTGTGTTCTCTACCAGATTCGTGGGATAGTCTAGTTAATGCAATAGGTAGCAATGCAACTGCTTTGCAGTTTGATGAAATAGTCTCATCCTTGCTGACGGAGGAGATGAGATGGAAAAATATGGAAAGTCAGAATGGTGATGCCTTGTCTGTATGAGGACGGTCCCAGAACATAAACAAAAATAAGTCATTGAGTGGGAGATCTAAATCTCCAAGAAAACCTGTAAAGGTGGTGTGCTGGAAATGCAACAAGGAAGAGCACTCCAAAAGGGATTGTAAATCTAAAGCTCTTGATAAAGGAAAGAGATCTGATGATGCTCCTTCTACAGAGGCGAAAACCACCTCAGATGAAGGTGGGGATGTGTACTTGGCTTCTTCAAGTACACATGTAGATCATGAGGCATGATTGATTGATTCAGGTGCATCCTTTCACTTCACTCCCCATAGAGAATGGTTCTACGAGTATGAGATACGATGGTGGTGATGTCTTCTTAGGGGATGATAGGAAGGATAGAATCGTTAGTAAAAAAAAAGTAAAGTTGAAGTTGCAAGGTGGAAGGGTTAGAACACTTCCGGGTGTTCTGCATATTTCTGCATTGGCTAGAAATCTGATTTCTATAAGCAAGTTGGATGATGCAGGTGTAAAAATAGTGTTCGAGAAGGATACCTGCAATATGGTTCGAGGAGCACTAGTATTGATGCGGGGAGTTCGAATTGGAACTCTATACAAGCTGCAAGGTAGCACGATTGTTGATGGGTGCAACAGTTCTATGGTTCCTGAAAGTGGAGCAAAAAATCCAGTGGTCTCTAGAGAGAAGACCATGTTGTGGCATCAAAGGCTTGGACATATTGGAAAGAAGGGCCTTCAAATACTTCATGGTAAAGGTATGGTAGAAGGTATGAGTAATAGCTCTTTGGATTTTGATTTCTGTGAAAATTGTGTATATGGGAAGCGGAATCAAGTGAGTTTCCCCTCTGGTAGTAAGAGGGTGAAACATATATTAAAGCTTGTGCATAGTGATGTGTTTGGACCTGTTCCATCACTGGGTAAGTCTGTGTACTATGTATAATTTATAGATGACTTCTCAATGAATACATGGATATATTTCCTTAAGAAGAAATCTAAAGTCTTTGATAGGTTTAAAGAATTTAAGGCTCTGGTGGAAAATCAGACAGAGAAGAAGATAAAGGTGTTGAGGACAGATAACGGTGGAGAGTTTTGCAGTAAGGAATTTGAAGAATTCTGTAAGAAGTGTGGTATAGCACGGCAGAAGACTACTCTATATACACCTCAGCAAAATGGAGTTGCAGAAAGAATGAACAAGACATTGATGGAAAGGGCAAGAAGCATGCTCAGTGGTGCCGGATTAGGACAAGAATTCTAGGTAGAGGCAGTGAAGACAACATGCTACCTGGTCAACAAATCACCTTCATCAGCGTTTGGAGGATAAAACTCCATAAGAGGTATGGATTGGTAAGAAACCATCTCTTTCACATCTGAGGGTATTTGGATGTGATGCATATGTACATGTTCCAAAGGAGAAACGAACCAGTTTGGATAGTAAATCTGAAAAGTGCATCTTTATTGGGTATAAGGATGGTTTAAAGGGTTATAAGCTTTGGAACCCAGTAACAAGGAATGTTGTATACAGCCGAGATGTGGTGTTCAAAGAGGTGAAAGATGTTATTAAACATGAAGTCCAACCAAAGGAACCTGAGAAGATAGAGTTTGAGCTAAAGGAGGAAGAATCAGACTCTACAGAAGAGGAGGAATTAGAAGATGAAGAGCCACAAACTTTGGGTGTGAGAAGATCAGTTCGAGAAAGAAGGCAACCAAAAAGGTATAGTCCATTTGCTTTCTATTCAAATTTTGTTTTATCTATTATTGATGATGATCCCAGAACTGTGAAGGAAGCAGTAGATTCAGAGGATGGAAAACTCTGGAAAGAGGCCATGGTTGACGAAATGGTATCTTTGCACAAAAATGAGGCTTGGGATCTCGCCTGTTAGAAAGAAACCCATTGGTAGCAAATGGGTGTTTAAGAAGAAGACAAATGCAGAAGGAAAGGTGGAGAAATACAAAGCTCAGTTGGCAAAAGGTTATTCCGAGGTGCCGGGAATTGATTTTGGTGATATTTTTTCTCCTGTAGCCAAGGTAACTTCTATTAGATTACTTTTATTTATTGCTATTGCTTTTGATTTTGAGGTATAACAGATGGATGTGAAGACAACATTTCTTCAAAGGGATCTCGAAGATGAAATCTACATGAATCAACCTGAAGGCTTTGCGGTGAAGGGTAAGAAAGAACTGATATGCAAGTTAAAGAAGTCACTGTATGGGTTAAAACAGACACCAAGGATGTGGTATCAGAAATTTGCTACATTTATACAAGGACTTGGCTTCACTAGAAGCAAAGCATATCACTGTGTGTATTTTAAATTAATTGGTGACCATGTTATTTATTTGGTCTCGTATGTGGATGATATGTTGCTGGTTGGAAATGACAAAGAAATTATCCAGGATTTGAAGACCCAATTGTCTTCCAAATTTGGCATGAAATATCTTGGTGCTGCAAACTAGATTTTGGGCATGGAAATTAAAAGAGATCAGGCAGAGAGGAAGATTTGGTTAAACCAGAGGAAGTATGTCGAGACAATATTGCAGAGATTTAATATGAAAAATAGTAAATCGGTGAAGGTTCCTATTCTTGTGGGGGTAAAGTTATCTGCTGAATAGTGTCCCAAGACACAAGAAGAGGAAGAGAACATGTACCGTGTTCCATATGCAAGTGCAGTCGGTAGTCTGATGTATGCAATGGTCTGTACTAGACCAGACATTGCACATGTAGTGGGAGTATTGAGCAGGTTTATGTCAAAACCAGGAAAGGAGTATTGGACAACAGTGAAGTGGGTTTTCAAGTATTTGCGTGGCACTAGTGATTATTGTTTGTGCTACCAAGGAAGACTAGGATTAGACAGAGTGTTGGATATTCATGGCTTTGTTGATGCAGACTGGGTTGGAGATCTGGATTAGAGAAGATCTACAAGTGGGTATGTGTTTAACCTATTTGGAGGTGCAGTCAGTTGGATGAGTAAGAAACAATTTGTAGTGGCACCGTCCATTACAGAAGCAGAATACATGGCAACCAATCATGCAAGCGAGGAAGCAGTTTGGTTGTAAAGGTTGTGTTCAAGTATGGGGTTAGTACAGGGAGCTATAAGGATAAACTGCGATAGCCAAAGTGCAATTTTCTTGGCAAAGAGCCCTGCATATCATTCAAAGACAAAGCACATTGATGTTCAATATCACTTTGTGAGGGATATGATAGAAGACAAAAATGTATTGCTGGTAAAGGTGGACACTTTGAAGAATACTGCAGATGCATTGACAAAATCTGTGAGCTCTAAGAAGTTCTCTTGGTGTAGAGAAACAATGGGCATTGCAGAGATGGATAAATGACTAAGATCTCTTGTGGTCCCCTGTGGAAAGAAAACAACAAGTGGGAGAATGTTGGGTTGTATTATATTCTTTCCACGACTAGCCCACATAGTTAACCGAGGGTTAGAGGGGGGGCAGATCCCCCCCTTGTTGCGTTGATTGCATAGCGGGGGTGTCACAGGGGGTTTGAGGGGTGTAGGAAACCCCACTCTATGGGGTTTGGGGGAGCGCCCCAGAAAATTTTTGTTTTGGAACCTGTGTTAGGTTGGGCCTATGGTTTTGTGCATGATTTCTACACATGTTTTTGGATGCGATGGTTTTCGGTCCATGGTATTGGACGCGATGGTTTTCAGTCCATGGTATTGGATGCTTCGGCATGTATAAATATGTATTATAACATTGAAAGGAAAATAATGAAAAATCAAGCTGGTCGTCTTGGTTTTGGGATCCAGGGGAAAATCTCTGTGTATATGTGTTTTATGTGTTATGCTCTCGTGTTGTTTATTTTATGTCTTTTAGAATTCGTATGCAGGTAATTTCTATACGGGGTTAAAACCTACAGCTGAAGATGGGCTTGACATGTCACTTGGTGTCATGCTTAGCAGTGTGTTTGGAGAAGCACTTGCTTGGCTATGCGAAACTGTCCTATTATTTGTTGATGGCATTGCTTGCTACCTATTTTGCTGCGCTTGAATAGGAGTAGAGGAAGTCACTGTTGAGGAATTACTTGTTGCTGTTAATTCCTCTTTGTCCTCATATGGTAGGCATGCTTTGACATTCACCGTCTTTTCAAAACTTCCATCCCATTCTTCCTCTTCTATAAACTGCACATCTCTGCTAATTATGACCTTCTTGGTTAATGGATTGTAGAGTTTGTATGCCTTGGATTCATCACCGTATCCAACAAATATACATTTCTCCCCCTTGCTATCCAACTTCTTCCTCAACTCATCAGGGACATGTGCATACGCCACACATACAAAATATCTCATGTGAGTGAAATTTTGTTTTCTTCCACTCCATGCCTCTTCAGGAACAATGTTCTGGATGCTTTTGGTTGGACATCTATTCAAGATATATGCTACAAAAGTGACAACTTCAGCCCAATAGTCATTTAGAAAATGCATTACCTTCAACATACTCCTTGCCATCTCCATAATGGTCCTATTCTTCCTTTCTGCCACACCATTTTTCTGCGGTGTATATCTTGTTATAAATTGCTTGTGAATTCCATGCTCCTTGCAAAATCGAAGGAAGTCATTTGAGATGTATTCTCCACCTCTATCAGTCCTAAGGACTTTGATGTAGTGTCCACTTTGCTTCTCAATAAGAGCCTTGTATTGGTGAAAGCGCTCAAACACTCCACTTTTCTATTTTAGGAGATAGACCCATGTCTTCCTTGTGTAGTCATCTATGAAGGTCAGTACATAGTGGCTGCCACCAATTGATGGTGTCTGCATTGGTCTACATAAATCTGAGTGGAAAATCTCCAAAGGTGCCTTTTCCCTCACTGACTTTCTTGCTAGAAATGTCTCTCTATGTTGCTTTCCCAAGATACATCCTTCACATATGTTGTCTGGTTTTTCTATGAGTGGTAAAGCCTTCACCATGTCTTTCCTATGCAACAAATTCAAACCTCCAAAGTTGAGATGTCCAAATCTCAAGTGCCATAACTAGTTTTCATATTTTACCTCTGCTCGAAAGTTTACTTGTGTGGCAACTGCCTCTTTTCTTCCATCTTCTTGTGAGTTCATAAATAGTTGTGCTTGTGCACCTTCTTTCTACAAATATGATATTATTTTTAGGGGAAACATTCTATTGTTTGTCATCTGAACCTTTGCAATCAACTGTCTGCTTGGAGGCCTATCCAAAATTGTGCACACATAATTTTTGAAGAAGACATTGTAGCCTTTCTGCATGAGTTGTCCAATGCTCATGAGATTATGTTTCAAACCGGGGACAAAGTAAACATCTAAGATGTATTTCTTCTCCCCCTTCTTTGTTAGAATATTAACTCTTCCTTTTCCCATGACATAGACTTTTCTATCAGTCGCTAATGTCACTTCAGATTTCACACTTTCATCTAGATCAGAAAACATTTCTATGTTTCCTAACATGTGGTTGCTACACCCTGAATCTAGATACCATATATCACTCTGTTTTTCTTGTGCTACATTACAAGCAAAAAACATGCTATCATGGTTCTGATTTTCTCTTGTGAAATTTACACTTGGTTTGTTACTAATGTCATATTGGTTCTTTCTACATTCATTTGCATAATGACCATACTTCTTACAGTAATGTCATTGAACTTGAGATTTATCATACCTCTGACCTTGTGCTTGATTTTGGCTTGGACCTTGACTTGGATTTTTATTGTTTCCTTTTCCATTTGAGCTTGAAGGGCTGCTTCTTCCACCTCTGTGTGGGCTTCTTCCTCTTCCTCTAGCATATGATCTTCCTCTGCCTCGACCTTGACCAAATGATACTTGTGTCTTGAAGGCATGCTCCAATGAGGAGCTTGCTGCTCTAAGTCTATGTTCATGAGAAATCAGTGATGCATTAAGCTCATCCACTGAGAACTGTGAGAGATCCTTTGTCTCTTCTATGGCCACAACAATGGCCTCAAACCTTGTTGGAAAGCTTCTGAAAACTTTCTCAACTATTCTTCTTTCCTCAAGTGTCTCACCATGAGACCTAATTTGAGTAACCAACCCATTTACATGTATAAAAAACGAGTCTATATTCTCAGACTATTTCATGCAAAGTGTTTCAAAATCTCTCCCCAACATTTGCAACTTTACTGTCTTGACTTTTGCCATGCCTTGGTAGGCTTTCTGGAGGGTGTCCCATGCTTGCTTGGACTTCGTTGTTGCTGCATCCCTTGGGAAAATACTTTCATGAACTACTTGGAAAATATAAAACAGGGCTTTTGAATCATTCTTCCTATTGTCCCTTAACAAATATTTTTCTTATTGAGATAAGGCATTGTATGCTGTTGCATCAGCTGGTTCTTGAAAACCATTCTCCACCAAATCCCAAATGTCTTGAGAAGAAAACAAGGCCTTCATTGTAATAGCCCAATAATCATAATTTTTTCCATTAAACTAAGGTATTTGAGGATTAGTCAAGATTGTGCTTGATGTTTCCATTTCTGAGCGTAAAAAAAACTTTCTACCTGCTGGTAAATATGTTAAAAACAATCTGCCCTCAAAACAATTCTTACTGCTAGTAAAAACACTTGTTTTTACACTAACAATATTTAACCCGCTCTGATACCATGTTAGAAATATTTAAGAAATTTAATTTTCGCAGAGGGGCAGAGAGCTATGACTTTAACGAAGCTACTTTCGGGTAGCTAGCTTTGCGCACTGCGAAGCTACTTTCGTGCAATTACCTTCGCGCACCACGAAGCTATTTCACAGACTTGGATTTTGCAGACCTAGATTTCGCGGAGCTATTACACAGACTCAAATATAAACATGATAAGGTTGGAGCAACACAATAAAACTTAATATTGAATTTTAAAACATAAAAATACATTCACATGAGACTACGGCTCATTCACTAAGTAAAAACTAAAATTTCACGCGGAATAACACACAGTAAAATACTATAACTGTTGTTTTCACGCGCCCACCAAAATTTGCTCCACCATTTTCTCCCCAGAGACTTGCGATCTCTTTTTCTCTAACCTCTTACAAAATGACTTTTACATTCATATATAACTCAACATACGATTTTACATTTAATTCATGATAGATCAAAGTAATTAATATGATGTTGTTGTTGAGTGTAATCAAAATCACGCAAGTGTTTCTGGAGTGTGGGCAATAGTATTTGAATGAATTCTTGCCCATATCTATTTACCAAAGTACATTGACTGCTTTAAATTTCTTTATGCGTTCCAGAATGGTTTGCGCCTGGCTTCAGCCCTTCCATCTTCAAACAGAGACGCAACCTGCAAAAATACGTCTGACAAGTATGGCTGCTGTCAGGCTGTTTATTGCGGTGGTTGGGATTATTATTTCCAACATTAATGGAGTCATCTAAGGAGGCCGAGGAATTTCCCAAATGACCAAAAGTGTTTGGAATCTGGGCCAAAAAAATCAAAAATCTTGTAGATGCAGTGTTTGAATCATGTTTTTGATGGTGGAAATGGATTCAGCACCATAAAAAATGTGGCACCTAAAATTATGAATTTTGACAGCTTTTACTTGGATTTACAAAAATTCCTACCAAATTTTTGCAAAATATGGCCTGAATTTTCATAACTCTTAGGGCAAAAAAGCATAATTTTTAGACTACAACCTTTTTAATTGCCTCATTCAACAACAAAATCAAAGCTTGACTGGAACAATGAGGTGTGGGGTGAAACCAGAGGTTGGTATTTGCGTATTTGCAGGGTTTTTTCACTTAATTTTTTTATTATTTGTTTTAGTAACATTATTCAAGTTTTTCAGATTTTCTATTTAATTTTTTTAATTTTTTAATTTTTAAAATTTTTGTGTTTGGAATTGATTTGTAGTAGTGTCACTCTATTCCCAGTTTTATTGGTTTTTTAGTTTTAAAACTTGGTGCCCTTCAATAATTAATCAACTATACTGAATGTTGCAAAACTGATAACAAATCTAAAATAATTTTGAGAGCATATTCACCCTTGTGTGTGATGCAGGTATATCCTCTCCAGCAAGTACTCGAACAATTAGGCACAAGATGGATGGCTACGATTAAACATGGGAACTATTAAATTTCAAAACCACCGGAGGGCCTATGCAAACCATGAATGTTTTGGTGTGGGTTTGCCTTTCGTTAGCCGAAGGCTCCCCTATTTAACCTTTAGGTGGATGTACGGCCGTTGACCTTTATGTTTTTGATGGATGGGATTTACTGTCAAGTGAATATATTTTTCGTTTGGGTTTAAAATGTATGATTTTTCTGGTTTGTATTATATTTAATTTTATAATTGAGTGGAGAGGTTTATTCTACAACCAAGTGTGAAATGTGATGTATAAAGGGTTCATTTTACAGCTTAGTGTGATGTGTAACTCTGTTTGTCTGTTATGTCCAAATAAAATATTTAAAAAAAAAATAAAAATTATACAAAATATTTAAATAATGTGAATTCATAAAACAATCTACACTAGAAGAAATTAATTTCTAGTAAAAATATTAAATCTTTCTTCTCATATAATTAAATCTGTATTTAAAATAAATCTATACTGATTAAATTAAAATGAGAGGCCCTCCCTTATTCCTTTCACACATTATTTAGATGGCTCGACCTGAATCCTTTCCATTCTCTGGATCATGTTAGTTATGTTTCAATGACCAGCGCCACGTTACAAAGAATTTACCTGCTCTATTCCAATCCATTCATTCAATGGGAGCACTAGCTGTAAGCGAGACCTCACATACGCATGCACGACTTCTAAGATTGTAACAGGTCATAGCCAAAGTATTTAGACTTCATGTTATTTTTATTGAAATTGTACTTTGTTGTTTTTGGTTAACCAATTAAAATTAATGCCCGTTGAATACTACGAAAAAGAACGCATCGATTCTCAGATAGTAACGAGTGATGGCCGAAACATTTAGATCCATTCTCTCGAAGGCTTGCTATCTTTTCTGTATGCCAAACAAAATAAAAGGAAAAAATCAGTGGTGATTAGCTTGTCTTTTCTTTAGATTATGAGTTGTCAATGATCCAGAGGGAATGAGTTCCAGAAATCTGAATATTGAATAAATTAGGTTCGTTTATTATTTTTATTAAAAACATATAAATGTTTTCAATCAAACATAGGAGTGTTTGTTTGTTAGGTATTAATCACAAACGGCCTCGCTCACTCTTCATATGGCATCGATCACTGTTCAGCAGTAAGCTAGTGTCAATAGATAATAAAGTCATTTGCCGTAGTTATTGCTCTTCTGTAGCTGAAGACGTCTATAAATTGCAATGTTTAGTAATGAAAGAAACAAGTTCTGAGTGTGATTTTGTTCTCTGATATGGTATCAGAGCTCAGGTGAGCTGAGCTGAGCTGTGGGAGAGGCCTTGTGTGGTGGAGCTTGATGTTGTTGTGAACGTTGAGTAGTTGCAAGCCTGTTGGAGTGGGGTTGAGCTGTGAGCCTGTTTGAGTGAGGCTGAGCTGTGTGTTGAAGCGTGGGCATAGCCTGTAAAGAGAATTGTTTATTTTGTTGTGTGCTAGCTGATTGTGAAGAGTAAGAACTTGAAATCGTGCTGGTGGTGGCTGATTGTGAAGAGTAAGAACTTGAAATCATGTTGATGGTCACTAATTGTGAAGAGTAAGAACTTGAAATCGTGTTGTTGTGAGTGACGTTTTTTGAAAGCCAGTGAGTGACTTGTAACTGGTTTGTAGATATTCTGTTCCAGACATTGAGCATTGGCCCTATTAGCACTCCAGGAAGCTCTCCTAGGTTGTAGCTTGGAGATGCCTGGAAACATATAAATATTCAATATTGTTCTCTGAACTATTGAAATGGATTGGGGTTTGGATCAAGTCAGATGATTGTTTCAACTCTATTTTCACTCAAAACATGCATGAACACCCTCAGCTTGACAAGGCTTTCAACCACTAATGCTCAATAGTTTATAGATCCAATAAATAGATGGAGAATCCTGACTGTACCAACAGATACATACATAAACACATATGAATGGCTAACTAGACAAAGTAAATGAAGTTTACAAATCTAATTTATCAACGCAGAGATAAGATGACAATTATCTGGCATTCGACAGAGAAGAAAACATGAATAACCCATTCACGTGCAAGCTTAGAACAGAGGGAAAGATGGAGATTGAGCATATAACAGCAAAAGAAGCTTGTATTACTGGAATGAAGATGAGACGCTGAGAGGGGCAGAGTCTCCACTGTCTCCAAAAGTTGAACCCTTGATACTTCTAACTTTTAGCCATTTATAGGATTTTTACAATGCTCTCAGGGTCTCTGAGGCTCGAGGTGTCTTAATATATCCCCTCTGGCTTCTAACGGCTTCACGCCATCATTAGACAGACATAAGCAAGAGGTCTCTTTTTTTAACAACACAGTAACCAAATTCTGGTAATTTTGCCGCATTGTCAGGTAGCTCGCTCGTGCCAGCGATGCTCCATGATCACTTCTGTTGTTCGGCTGCATCGTGCTGTGGCTTTTTCCCATTTTCGTCTTTCTATCTCCCGGCCTCTGTCCGCTCAAATCCCTCTTCTAGCGTTAATAATCATTTCATAACGCCTTATGGGGAGGTGGCCACCTATTCTGCAATGGATGAATGCGTCGGGCCTTTGAAATCCTTGAAACGGCTTCTTTCTGTTAACACAGAGAAATGCATTCAAACTATGAAAATCCACCAAAAACATTGTTCACTCGGACTTCAAATGTCCTCAAATCCGGTCTATTCTCCTATCAGGTCCGCCTATGAGTTGCTATCGCATGTCGCAAATGGCTTGTCCCTTTGTATTTTAGAAATACATTAAAACACTAAAAATCCTGTAAAAATGGCCTTGGGAGGATTTGAAATGACATACAATAGCCTTACTGAACCCTTTTGGGTCCGATTTATCGCATCAGCGTTTTATCCTTTGTATTTCACTTGATAAACGAAATACACAAATACAAAGGAAATTGTTGTTTCCCAAGAACTCAAATTATATTGAATATGGTTTATAATGTTATCAGGTCCAGCTAATCGCGTCGCACATACATATAGGTATAAGCTCCGCTCCATTGTGTTTCTCTAATTGTGATATCGCGATGCGATTAATCACAATCGCATATCGTGATAACCCCGGGCCATTTGGTGAGCACTCTATTGTTGTTTGCCGACAGCAATTCGCCTATCAGACTTGAACCATTGATCGGCCATATCTGACGGCTGCTGTGCCAAGTTGCTGTAAGCCTCCGCTAAGCCTTATTTCACTTTTTTCTTGTGTTTTTTCTCCTCCCAATAGTGTTTTTCTGCCTGTTTTAAGGTTCCCCTTATGCGATGGTTTTGATCTTTTGAATTATTTTAAGAAGACTTCGAAGACTTAGAGAGTGTTTTGGATATATTTGGTTTAACACCTCAGGGCTAACACTGGCTCCTTCTGGGGATGAAAGCCTCCCTGTGAGGTTTCAAGGATTGCAGACTACTGCCTTTCTAGTAACAACCCAAACAAACTTATCTCCTAGTGTTCCATTGGGCATGGAGTTTATTTGTATAGAAAACAAAAACTGAAAAAACCTATTACAATATTAAGGCCTTAAAGCCTCATATGAAGTAAAATTTCAAAAACCGCCCATTGACTAGGCCATCAAAAACACCTTCCCCCTCCAAATTGTGTAGAATAAAAGTATTGTTCATCTGAACTTGTGCAATAATGGTCCTGTCCATAAGGCAACAAACTTACCATGGTTGCCCCTCTTTTCCTTCAATGCATCCCATTTGAGAACCCAGTCACCAACCTGAAAACTATCCATTTTTGCCTTCCTATCAAAGGTTTCTTTGATTTTCTTCTGATGAATTCTTGACTTCTCAACTAGTTGTTCTCTGATCTACTATAATTCAACCAATTTACTCATTCTCCTCGCCATGTCATTCTCTTCATCATGTTCTTCTTGCAAGAATTTGGCCATGGGGAGAATCAGCTGGATAGGAAAAACAACATCAGTGCCATAAACCAGCTTAAATGGAGAATTTCCTATGGACTTCTTGTTGGTAACTCTGTCAGCCCATAGTGCAAACTTCAACTTGGAATCCCAGTTCTTTTTGTTGTCCTCCAGTAGTTTTTTTATTATCCTTACAAGACTCTTGTTAGATGATTCTGCCAGGCCATTGCCTTGAGGATAATATGAGGTAGAATGCACCAATTGAATGCCCATGGATTCACACATGTCCACCAATTCGTCTGCCCTAAAAGCTATTGCATTATCAGTGACTAGTTTGGTTGGGCAACCAAATCTAGTCAAAATATTCTCATTCAAGAACTTTATGATACCCTGATGATTAGCATTTTTAGTGGGTATGGCCTCAATCCATTTGGTGAAATAAACAGTGGCTACCAAGATCCATTTGTGATGTCCACTGGAATGTGGATTGATCTCACCTATGAAGTCCAATCCCCACAGCTGGAAGGGACCATTGACGTGTACTGGCTTCAAGGGCAGAGATTTTAGCTGTTGTCTGCACGCAAACCTCTGACATTTGTCACAAGACTTCACAAAAGAAAACACATCAGAGAACAAAGTAGGCCAATAATACCCAGCTCTCAGGATCTTGTGGGCCGTGGTTTTCCAATAATGATGCCCTCTGCAGATGCTAGAATGGAACTAGTGCGTGACTTCCACAGATTGTCCTTTGTGTTGGCATCTCAAGAGGATACCTGATGGGTCTTTCCAATAGAGCAGGTTTTCATTAATGCACAATTGGTTGATATGAGATTAATGGCCTGGACTTGACTTGAGCTATGCCCTGGAGGGACTTCTAGCTTCTGCAAAAAATGAACTATACTGGAATACCATTCACAGGTGGCTAGATTTTCAGCCAAACACTGATTCTACTCTTTCTCTTCTGCTGCTTCCTTTGTCCGCTCACCACCTAAATTTGAACCCACGCAATTGATGTCTAACAAACTACAATTTTCCTCAGCCACAAGCTTAGCCAAGCCCTGGCCTTTGACAAGCTTGGTGGGCTTCACCTCTATGTTGAACTCTATGAATTTTGCAATCCATTTAGCTCTCTTTCCATCAATATCTGGCTGAGTTAGGATGTCTTTCACTGAGGCTAAAGGTACATACGCCACCATTTTGGAATGCAGAATATAAATTCTGAACGCCTTTAAAGATTTTATGAGAGCATAAGCTTGTTTTTCAATAAGGTCGTACCTTAGTTCAACGTCCCTCAGAGTTTTGCTGAAAAAGGCCGGAGGGTGCTCTACACCTTCATTGTTTTTCTGCAATAGAACTGCTGCAAAGTGGGAGATTTCATTATAATTGTTTGATGGCTTCAAAAGAGCTTCTTGCACCATCTGTCCATTTTATTTCTAATCCTTTCTTCAGCATGGAAGTGATGTGCTTCACTAGCTCTGTGAAGTTTGGAATAAACCTCCTGACAAAGTTAATCTTACCCAGGAAAGATTGAATGTCCCTTTTTGACTTTGCGATGGAAAATGTCTAAATTTCTTGAACTCTTGCTGGATCGATCTTCACACCTTCAACAGAAACAATATGTCCCAACAGTTTGCCTTCTTCTAGCGAAAACTGTGAATTCTTTGGGTTCATAGAAATTCCAAAACGTTTGCACTTTAGAAACACCACCTTCAAATGCTACAAATGGTCCTTTTTACTGCTGGAAAAGATTGTTATGTTGTCGAGGTAAATAAGGACAAACTTGTCCTTCTCTCCCACAAAGGCTATGTCCATGGCCCTCTGAAAAGTAGCCCCAACATTCATTAGTCCAAAAGGCATCTTGGAGTACATGAAAGTGGCCCAAGGAGTAGTGAAGGTAGTATTTTCCTAATCTTCTGGATGTACAACAATCTAATTGTAACCTGGAAACCCGTCTAAGAAAGACATGACTCTAGCCCCTGAAACTTTTTGCAGCAAGTGTTCCATCTTAGGCAGGGGGTAGTTGTCTTTTTTAAAGCATTTGTTCAAATTCCTGAAGTCAACACAAAGCCTGATTTCTCCATTCTTCTTTCTAACTACCACAAGGTTAGCTACCCACTTTGAATACCTTAGGGGAATTATGATCTTGGCCTCCAACAGCTTCTTGATTTCCTTTTCAATCAAAGGCAATAAGAGAGGGCTGATAGGTCTTAATTTCTGCTTAAAAGGGATAGTGTTCTTCTCCATTGGAATTTTATGCTGAATGGTATTAGTGTCATAGGTCATAAGCTCATTGTACTCCCAAGCAAAAATATCAGCAAATTGTTTTGTCAGGGTGCAATCCTCAGAACTTTGGGCAAAAGACAAGTGAGTGGACAGATTTATGTACTTTGGATGGGTTGGACTCCCTACATTATGTTTATGAACAACAGACTCATTTTCTTTTCTGGCAGGCTTATAAGGTACATTATTATGATCAAACAGATTCTTTAGGGGCACCAATCCTTTGGGTATATGGTTACTAGGCAACTGAACAATGTTGTCCTGACCAATATCGTCCTTTAGCTCGGACTGGTTGCATTCTTCAATGGTTGCGTTTTCTTGGTCGATGTGCATTTTAGAAAATTCATCAACGACTTGTAAAATCCTATTAATTTCATCATCATCTTCAAAAACTTTCCATTATTTTACATTGTCAGGAAGAGATGGTCTATATTTCACCTGAACCTCATAAGTCAATTTAGGAGGCAAAGGAGGAATAAACATGCTAGCAGACACAACAAGGGAATTAGCAAGATGGTTCTTCATTCTCGGGATGTAAGAAATGCTGAAAATATTAAAAGAGTCCTTGAGCTTCCATACCTCATCTCTATATGCTTTCAGCCTTAGATGCTTTACTTGGAAATTTTTGTTGACCTGCTGAATGATAAGATCTCCATCTCTAAACACCTTTAGACCTTTGATGCCCATTTCTTTAGTAGTGTTTAAGCCCAATATCAAGGCTTCATATTCTGCTATGTTATTTGTGACCTGAAAAGTTAACTTGAAAGATAAATGAATGCATTCTTGTGTGGGGGACACAAGGACTACACCTGCCCTTGCAACTTCCTTAGAGAAAGCTCCATCAAAGAACATGTCCCAAATTTGTGGGCCTTCTTCCTCTGTGATTTGGCAAACCGGTTTCCTAAGCTACATGGAGGCCAACTGGGATTCTTCAATCTGAAGAATACAGGCTCCAAAATCAGTGTCGACAGCATATATGGGATGATTAGTGGGATTCTTTTCATCACTGATGATATAAGCCAACTGAGCTTCTCTGTATAATCTCCTACTCTCACCTCCAAAAACTGGGACAGTAGCATAAGACAAATCATTTTGCAATGTTCCACCTAATCTCTTGATCCAACCTCTGGAAAGCAACATGCCAAACTTGGGGGGTACATCTGCTACCACAATATCTATCATCATGCTCTTCATAGGCAGCTAAGACAAGGTGATGGCTAGGTCTTTGATTAATCCCAAACATTTCATTTTTCTGGAGTCAAAAGAAAACAGGTCATGATAAGGCTTGGTAATGTCAAGACCCAACTCATCCATGATAGCCTTGGGCATTAGATTATGGTTGGCTCCTGTGTCCAGAAGGCAGTTGTGAAGGATTTTGTCATGAATAGTACAAGAGACATAGAATGATAGGGAGCTATCATCACAATTTTCAATCATTGGGCTGAGAACAACAGCTGGTTTGTCATCTTGCAGATTTACATAGTCAGTGGAGGCTTGGATGGCTTTAGGCTCAAGGGCCTCGAGGATAGATCTCTTGAAGGACTCATTCTTCACTAGTTCAATCAGAGGTATAGGTATGCTTAGCTTCTAAATTTCTGATTTGGAACTGAAAGGAGAAGGAGACTTGTCAAGGCCTCTTACCTCATGAGCTAGAGCTTGGAGGATGATGGGATCAACTGCCGGTCGTTTCTGCTTTTTAGCTTGCTATATTGCAGGGAAAACATCTTTCTTAATAGGATTTTCCTTGGAATTATTCATCTTCGACCTTAGATCATATCTGTGTTGATCACCAGTTTGCAGAACAGCTCCACCATCCCACTCTTGGCTAATCTGGTCATTGAATAATGACTTTTCATAGGCAGCTAAGGTAAAAAATGAGGCACTACCTTTGTCTTCCATACAATGGATCTCATCATCTTCATCAAAATGCTCCTCTTCCATGACTACATTCTGAAAAGGGGTCTTCACCCTTTGGTCCTCATTGGCATCTTTTCTTCTTTGCAGAATCTGCAGCTCATTAGCTCTTCTATATGGATTTGGATTTCTAGGAGCAAAGGTATTAGGAACTCTTCCTTTCCCAGGGCGCTTGTCAACCTTTAATTTGGAGATTTCAGAGGATAATGACTCTATCATCTTGGTCATTTTATCTATCTTGGGATCTGAAGATGATGAAGCTTCGCCCCTCTGTTTCCTTCTATCAACATTCCCCTTGAGCTTCTCTGCAACCATGATGTTTTATTCTACTTCCAAATCTGCATCCTACATATCAGCCAAGGTAGCACATCGTCTCTCCCTCAACAGTAGAAAGAAGTCAGAATCAAAGGCACTAGGATAGGTGAGTTTAGCAGAGGTAGTGGTGGGTTTTACTTCAGCTGGTATCTTGTTGTACATGCTGTTAAACCTCTTATTAAAATCAGAAAACAACTCACCATTTTCCCTCTTTAACTTTCCAAACTCGGTGTGGTAGTAGAGTAGATCCTTCTTATCCCCCCAATGCTTTAGTAATGCATCATCTAAAGCCTCAATATCTGCTATAGACCTTGGGGTCAGTTCTCTGAACCATTTTCTAGCCTCTCCATCTAGACTTTGGACAAAGACTCTCATCCATACATCATCTTCACTAATGTCCAGGTTATCAACATAGCTATAGAATGATTCAAGATGTTCCTCAGCTGTAACACCTTCAGTTCCAGTGAACTTAGGCTTATACTTCTAGTATTCTCCAATAGGCATGGCATTCAAAGGAGTGGGCAGTACCAGAGGTCCATACCTAGCAGCTATGATTCTTTCCATTTTGGTAGGTGCTGCCATAGCTGTGGTGGCTATAAGGGTACTGGAAGTCTAAATGACAAAGGGTTGAGGAGTGACTGATAAGACTAAAGGAGTATGATGGATAGGAGGAGAGGCTTCCTTTGGGCTTACAATGAAAGGAGAACCTAAGGAATAAGGAGCTCTATGAATCTCTGAGATTTTTTCTTCACTGCTAGTATTATATGCTATACTCTCAACATGTATTTGTTCTATTACAGGATTTTCTTGAAGAAATATAGAATATTGTTTAGAGCTACTTGAACCTGATGCTCCTTTATGCAATGCCTTTCTTTCTTTGATGATTTTTTCAAGGTCAGGTATTGGGTCAGCTAGTGGCTTCTAAGGATTTCTCCTAGTATGCCTCACAAACTGAGCCAACTCTATGGAGTGGAGTCGCCAAGAGGTTCGTCCTTCAGCAGAGTCGCCAGATAGATGATTACAACCCAAATAGAGTCCAGACTTTGTCTATCATCAAAGCTGGATCTGTGTTGTCCCCCAGAGAAGCTGAGCTTCAGTCTCCTCTCCCCGACAACGACGCCAATTATGTTAGCACTCCAAGAAGCTCTCCTAGGTTGTAGCTCAAAGATGCCTGGAAACATATAAATCTCCAATATTGTTCTCTGAACTATTGGAAGGGATTGGGGTTTGGATCAAGTCAGATGACTGTTTCAACTCTTTTTTCACTCAAAACATGCATGAACACCCTCAGCTTGACAAGGATTTCAACCACTAATGCTCAATAGTTTATAGATCCAATGAATAGATGGAGAATATTGACTGTACTAGCAGATACATACATAAACACATATGAATGGCTAGCTATAGAAAGTAAATGAAGCTTACAAATCTAATTTATCAACGCAGAGATAAGATGACAGTTATCTGGCATTCGACAGAGAAGAAAACATGAATAACCCATTCAAGTGCAAGCTTAGAACAGAGGGAAAGATGGCGATTGAACATATAATAGCAAAAGAAGCTTGTATTATTGGAATGAAGATGAGACGTTGAGAGGAGCAGAGTCTCCACAGTCTCCAAAAGTTGAACCCTTGATACTTCTAACTTTCAGCCATTTATAGGCTTTTTACAATGCTCTTGGGCTCTCTGAGGCTCGAGGTGTCTTAATATATCCCCTCTGGCTTCTAATTGCTTGATGCCATCATTAGACAGACATGAGCCAGAGGTCTCTTTTTCTAACAACACGGTGACCAAATTCTGGTAATTTTTCTGTGCTGTCAAGTAGCTCACTCGTGCCAAAGATGCTCCATGATCACTTCTGTTGGTTTGGCTGCATCGTGCTGTGGCTTTTTACCTTTTTCGGCTTTCTGTCTCCCGGCCTCTGTCCACTCGAATCCCTCTTCTAGCGTTAAATAATCATTGCATAACACCTTAAGGGGAGGTGGCCACCTATTCTGCAACAGATGAATGCATCGGGCTTTTGAAATCCCTAAAATGGTTGCTTTCTGTTAACACAGAGAAATACATTCAAACTGTGAAAATCCCCCAAAAACATTGTTCACCTAGACTTCAAATGTCCTCAAATCTGGTCTATTCTCTTATTGGGTCCGCCTGTGAATCACTATCACATGTCACAAATGGTCTGTCCCTTTGTATTTTAGAAATACATTAAAACACTAAAAATCCCATAAAAATGGCCTTGGGCGGATTTGAAATGACATACAATAGCCTTACGGAACCCTTTTGGGTCTGGTTTATCGCATCGGCGCTTTATCCTTTGTATTTCGTTTGATAGACGAAATACACAAATAAAAAGGAAATTGTTGTTTATAGAATATGGTTTATAATGTTATCGGGTCCGGCTAATCGCATCGCACATACATATAGGTATAAGCCCTGCTCCATTGTGTTTCTCCGATTGCGATATCGTGATGCGATTGATCGCAATCGCATATCACGATAACCCCGGGCCATTTGGTGAGCGCTCTATTGTTGTTTGCCGATTGCGATTCACCGATCAGATCTGGACCGTTGATCAACTAGATCTGACAGCTACTGTGCCAAGTTGCTGTAAGCCTCCGTTAAGCCTTATTTCACTATTTTCTTGTGTTTTTTTGCCTCCCGATAGTGTTTTTCTGTCTGCTTGAAGGTTCCCCTTATGCGACGGTTTTGATCTTTTGAATGATTTTAAGAAGACTTCGAAGACTTAGAGAGTGTTTTGGATCTGTTTGGTTCAGCACCTCAGGGCTAACAGTCCCTTCTATGGTATTACGAGCACCCATTGTTAAAATTGTGGCAGTAAATTCACAGTGCCTTTCATATTTTTTGCCACGGTGCCTTTCTTGTTTTAATTTAAAAGCTTGACATTGTTATCAAAACAAAAATCGTTGTTGGAAGGCAACACAATGTTTGAGTTTGTTTTTATTTATGGAGATATAAGTTTTTTTTTAAATATTCACTTTTGTTTTAAGTGGTGAAAAGAATGAGCAGTGAGAAAAATTAAAAAAAGGGTGTGTTTGTTTTTCAATGTGAAGATTATCATAAGGAGTGATAAGGTTTTCTAGTATTTTTTTTTATTTAAAGTGGTGAAATGTGTTAAAAAAAGAAGATAAAAGGTGTTAATGGAAATTTTTAATAGTGGAAAGGAGTTAGTAAATATTTTTATGGTGCATGTGTGGTGAAATTTTTCTGGGATTTGGTGAATTTGGGTACATTTGGATTTAGATTTGGTAGTATTTTGTTGATTGGAGAAAGTTTTTTTTCCATCATGTCAAATTTGTTGGCTGATACTTATTTGAATGAATCCACTAAACTTGATGGAGGAAATTATGTGAATTGGAAATTCAAGTTGCTCACAATTTTAAAAGGTTATAATTTGTGGTCCATTGTGAGTGGGGATGAGCCCAAACCCACTGTTGCAGCTTCTATTCCAGATTGGGAGAGAAGGGAGACAAAAGCAAAGGTGTTGTTGCGTATGTCCGTAAAGGACAACATTATTCCTCACATCAGAGATTGCAAGACATCAAAGGAAACATGGGATATGCTGAAGGGTTTGTATGAAACAACAAATACAAACCGGATCTTGTTTTTGAAAACTAAGCTTTTATCTCTAAAAATGGAAGAAAATGAAAATATAAGCAATTTCATATCTCGTGTCAAAGATTTAAGTGATAAGTTAGGAGATATTGGTGAAAAGGTGTCTAGTACTGACTTAGTCACCATCACATTAAATGGCTTAGTGCAAGATTATCAAATTTTTGTTTCAAGTCTTTCAGCTAGAGAGAAGCCCCCTACATTTGATGAATTGACAGGAATTCTTCTACAAGAGGAGGAGAGGATGAAGAACTTTAATTTGGGCTCTAGTAGTTCATATTTGGTGTTGGTAGCCAAGGGCAAACATCCATACAGAGGCAAGCCATGGGACAAGAACAAAGGAGGAAAGTTTCAAGCAAAACAAAAAGGTATGACACAGTCTAAATTTCCAATCCATGATAAGAAAAATGATGATTGTTATTATTGTGGAAAACCTGGGCATCATTCTAAAGATTGCTATAAAAGGAAATATAATGAGTCTAGGCAAAGAAACAGAAGGCATAATGGAACTTTTTGGACAAAGACACCTCAATCAGTGATGGATTTAAAAATCTTAAAATGTTTGTTTTTGATGCTGCATTATCTGTGGAAAATGATGATGTGAATTCTTGGTTCATTGATTCTGGTGCATCACTCCATATGTCTTGTAATAAGGAGTGGTTTGATGAATATTATGAAAACATTGATGGAACATATGTTTATCTAAGAGATAACAGATCACTTAAAGTTCAAGGTTATCGAGTAATAGGTGTGAATTTTCCTAATGAACAAGAGAGACAAATCCATAATGTGATGTATGTTCCTGGTATCAAAAAGAATTTAATTTCTGTTTCTACTATTGCTGACCAAGATTTGAAGGTGGAATTTGTTAAATCACAGTATGTAGTGAAAGACATTCAAGATCAATACAAGGTTATTGCCACAGATACCAGAGTTGGAGGCTTGTATAAGTTGTATGTGACCAGGAAAAGTCATCAAGCGTTGGCATCTACAACAACATCAATAGTAGAGTTATGGCATCCAAGGTATGGACATCTAAATCACAAAGGTTTAATGCTACTTCAAAAGAACACAATGGCTGAAGGTCTTCCTGTCTTGAAGAATGATCATGTTGAATGTGAAGCATGTGTACTTGGCAAGCAACATAGGGAGGAATTTCCTATACATAAACAAATAAGGAAAAGGGAAATACTTGAATTAATTCATACTGATGTAGGTGGACTTATGCAAACTAGATCTATTGGTGGAGCATGGTATTTTCTTATTTTTGTGGATGATAGATCTAGGTATACATGGGTCTATTTCATAAGAAAGAAGAGTGATGTTTTTGAGTACTTTAAAGAGTTTAAGAGTATGGTGGAAAAACAAACTAGCAATTGCATCAAAATTTTGAGATCTGATCAAGGGGGAGAATACAAATCAAGAGAATTTAATCAATATTGTAAAAGCAATGGGATTCTACAACAATTTACAGTGCCACATACACCTCAGCAAAATGGAGTTGCTGAGAGGAAAAACAGAACACTAGTTGAATGTGCATGTAGTATGCTTCAAGGTAAAAATATTTCTAATGGTTTTTGGGCTGAAGCCATTAATATTGTTGTTTATTTGAAAAATAGGAGTCCAACCAAAAGTTTAGAGCTTAAAACACCTTTTGAAGCATTTTATGGGTACAAACCAAAAGTGAGTCATTTAAGAGTTTTTGGTTGCAAGGCATTTGCTCATATTCCAAAAGATGAAAGAAGAAAACTTGATGCAAAGTCAATTAAGTGCATATTTATTGGTTATTGTGATGATCAGAAAGCATACAAGTTGTTTGATCCTAGTACTCATAGACTGCTTGCAAGTAGGGATGTGGTGTTTCATGAGAATGCAAATGAAGGTGATAAAATGAATAATACTGGTGTATGGCATGATACTGATGATTATGTCAAATTAGATACAAGTGTTGAACAAGAACATGAACAAGCACAGGTACAGGTACATGCTCAAGAGCAAGGAGCATCAAGCAATCGTGACACTACAAGAAGAGAAGAGGAGATTCTGCAAAGCAAAAAGAAAGATGAAAGCAGTAAAACTCCAAGAAGGTCATCATGTCAAAGTAAGGTACCTATAAGGTATAAAGGTTATGCATTAGTGTCTCTTGTTATGAATGTTGTAGAACCTTCAAGCTATGAGAAAGTTAAAGAATATGAAGAATGGAGAGATGCAATGAATGAAGAATATAACTCTATAATGAAGAATGACACATGGGAATTAACAAAATTGCCTAAAAACATGTTATGAATGTTGTAGAACCTTCAAGCTATGAGGAAGTTAAAGAATATGAAGAATGGAGAGATGCAATGAATGAAGAATATAACCCTATAATGAAGAATGACACATGGGAATTAACAAAATTGCCTAAAAACAAAGTTCCCATAGGATGCGAATGGCTTTATAAATCAAAGTTTAATGTTGATGGAAGTATTGATAAGCATAAAGCTAGATTGGTTGCAAAAGGAGGGAATTGATTATGAAGATAATTTTGCACCTGTAGCTAAGTTGAACACAATTAGAATCATGATTGCATTAGTTACAAAATATAATTGGAAAATGCATCAATAGATGTCAAATCTGTATTTTTGAATGGTGATTTAAAAGAAGGAAGTTTATTTGGTTCAGCCTGAAGGGTTTGTAAAACAGGGACATGAGCATCTGGTTTGCAGGTTAAAGAAAGCTTTATATGGTTTGAAACAAGCACCAAGATCTTGGTATGTGAAAATTGATTCTTTCTTTTATGAGAAGTAAAAATGATCCTAACTTGTACATCAAGGAAGATGAAGGTGGGAATGATGCTTGAATATCTGTATATGTTGATGATCTTATCATAACAAGAAATGCAGGCAAGTTGATTGAAGAAATTAAAATTCAGTGGTCACATGTATTTGAGATGAAGGATCTTGGTGAATTGCATTATTGTTTAGGCCTTCAAGTTTGGAGGGAATCTGGTAAGACAATAATCACACAAAGCAAATATATAAGGGAAATTCTTGAAAGGTTCAATATGATTGAATGCAAGGCAACATCTACTCCTTTAGAACAGAATGTCAAATTGTGCAGTGATGATGGAACCAAAGAGGTGAGTATCATCAACTGGTGGGAAGTCTAAACTATCTCACCACTACCAAGCCAAATATAGCATATATTGTCAGCATACTTAGTCAATTCATGGCTAAGCCTTGTGAAAGCCATTGGAAAGCAGCAAAGAAAGCCCTTCGATATCTAAAAGGAACACTTGATTTTGGTATTATGTATACTGATGAATTTGATGTTGAGTTGGCAGTTTATTCTGATTCTGACTAGGTTGGAAATCTAGATGACAAGAAATATACTACTGGATACGTGTTCAATATTGGTTCAGAACCAATATCATGGAGCAGTAAGAAATAACCAACTGTTTCCTTGTCATCCACTGAAGTTGAGTATAAAGCATTATGTAGTGCTACCTATGAAGCAATATGGCTTAGAAGGATACTTGAAGATGTTGGAGAAACAAAACAAGCACCTACAGTAATCAGATGTGACAATCAAAGCACTATCAAATTGGCAAACAATCCTATATATCATGCAAGGACAAAACACATTGACACACAACATCATTTTGTAAGAGAAAAAGTGCAATCAAAAGAAATTGACTTATCATATTGTAATACAAATGAAAATGTGGCTGACATATTCACCAAGCCTCTTAGAAAGGATAAATTTGAAATGTGTAGAAGTATGTTGTGCGTTGTAGAAAATCCAAATTATGTTGTAATCCTAGCTGAGACTTAGACCAACAGGCAAGTTAACATATAGATCGTGATTAAGGGGAGGTGTCAGGTATTAATCACAAACGACGCCGCTCACTGTTTAGATAGTGCCAATCACTGTTCTGTAGTATGCTAGTGTCAGTAGATAATAAAGTCATTCGGTGCAGTTATTGCTCCTCGGTAACTGAAGACGTCTATAAATTGCAGTGTTTAGTAATGAAAGAAACAAGTTCTGAGTGTGATTCTGTTCGCTGATATTGTTTGGGGTAGTTTAATTAGTAATGGTTTTGGAAATAAAATTTTAGTGAAAGAAGAATTGTAGGTTTAAATTTTATACTATCTTTTTTATTAAAATGATAAATTAAACATGATAATTATAAAGATATAGTCTTGCCAAACTTATAAACCAGAAACAATATATTCAATAAAGCCACCTATAGATATAAGAGAATATAGAGTAGAAATTGCTTTCCACCGCCAGTATGAGATAACTATTATAAGATCAGTTTAACATCTTGCAATGAGTGGAGTTGCATAAGACCATACTTTTTTCACAAGATTTCAAGTTAAATTGTTATCTTTTTTCCAAGACGTCAGGTTAAGTTGTTATGGAAGTTAATGTTAAATTTTGTTGCATCCTCTGATTTGATCTATAAAGATAATTTTTCGATAGTCACTGAGTTGATCTACAAGAAAGGAATTTCAGATTTCTACATATTGATTAAGGGATGTCATCTTTTTATGGAAGTTAATGTTAAATCTTGTTGCATTCTCTGAGTTGATCTATAAAGATAAACTTTCGATAGTTAGTGAGTTGATCTACAGAAATGAATTTCAGATTTCTGCATATTGATTAAGGGATGTCATCTTTTCTTGGAAGTCTAGTGTCAATTGGTTTCCGGATGAACTCAACTTTCTAGTCTATTCTATCTAACATGAACCAAACAAACATCTTTAATTTATACAGTTGGAGTTTAGATCATGTTGCTGACAAATTACTTGTGGTAATTGATGAGCCCCAAAATTGGGTAACTTATTGGGCTCATTTTTCCTAATTGTCCTTGTTCAATCCTCCATTTTTCATAGATTATGCATGTTTTTTAGTATGTTTGTGTTATTTGAACGAATAAGGGTGGTCTCTCTACCTAGGAGGCTAATACGTGGTTATTTCAGGATTTTTGGACAAATTTTGGAGTAAAACCAAGCAATCATGGGTCAGCTGACAGCCAAGCTTGGGGTGAGGATTCATAGGGAGGTTGTCTCTTGCATTAAATGGCCTTCCTCGAAATCTCCACCCTCAACTCTGAGCTCCACAGGCCACCAAAACGAGTTTTAAAGGCAGCCAAACAGTTTTGGGAAGAGTGACTGTTTACTAGCAGTTGGGACAGTCGAGTCCCTTGAATCTAGGAGGGCTGTTAGCCCCCTCGTATTGTACAAATAGGAAGGCCTCAGCCTTCATAGTTTACTTTTTGAACTATTGGTATTTTTGGCACTATAGTGCTGTCATTTTGCTCAGCCTGTTTTCTTGTAGCTACTGTTGTACAACTTTCATATGATGATTATTTTTTAATAATGAGAAGCAGCTTTACTTGGCACCGGATTTGAGTTCTTTATAGGAGCCTGCAGCTCTTGGGGTTGGGCCCAACTCGAGTGCTAAGGCCTCCTTTATGTATTGTTAGTTGTTCTTTATGCATTTGCAAAAACATTTCTGTTAAGTAGATTAAAGTTTGCTGATTAACTAGGTCACTGTTAATGGTTAGAAAGACTTCTGATGCTCAGATTTAGTTGATAGGTTGTTAACAGGGAAAAGCTTCAAAAAAGGGCCATCAAACATCTCTGGTTTCACCTCTCCCTCAGTGGGATCAGGAGCTGGGATCAGGGTGACTTTGCTGCCCACAAAAACACTGATTTTGCTTTGCCATGCAATCACTAGTGTTTGATTTTCATGTGTAGAAGTTGGTTACAAGTTCAGACTTTTGCTTGCTTAGTTGCATGAGTTAGAATACATGGTTTCATTGTAGTTCAAACTTCTGTTCATTCTCTTTACTGACAACTAGCACAGATTAGGTCAACATAACTAGGTCTTTGAATTTACAAGTCTTTGTTGGTTCAGATTGGAAAAACGACTTGCAGAGCACCTGTACCACTCCTTCATCTGCTTATTCTCCATCAACACCATCCACTCCACCCTCTACTCAGAATCCTTGCCTCACGTTGCCATTTGCTCCCATAACCCTAGTTTTGTGTAACATTGCTTCAGTCTTCTTTGAACCAAATCCAGCCATCTACACCTGTCCACAACTCCATCCACCAAGTCCTGGACCATCTCCAACCCTCACCCTACCTCCACACTCACTCCTTCACCTTTTCCTCTCCATCCATCCACCAAAATCTCACTTCTGAACATCCTGTAGAAAATCACAGACATCCTGTAGAAACCCCTACAGACTTCCTGTAGAGGCTCACGAGTGAGGTTTCTTGATATCCAACCTCAGTGAAACTCTATGGAAGGGTGTTAGGGACCCCTTAGGCCCTCTCTGAACCTTCTTGACCTCCTCCAAGCATTTCTTCTCGCCCGTCCACCTCTGCACATCCAAAAACAGTCAGATCATATGCATAATAACTCCGGCAACTTATTCAAAAATACAAAAAGATGTTTTTTTCAGATGTTACTGTAGAAGTAGCTTAGATACATGTATTTACCTTCCTAGAAGTCAATGTCATTTCTTTCAGTAGCTTGCATCCTCTTTCTTGCATCAGTAGGGTTAGCTGGTAGAATTAGGGTTTGCTAGGATTTACGTTTCATTTTAGCTTTTCAGTCTCTTTCTGCAAGTAGATCAGCCTTCTTTAAGTTAGCTTTCATCCATCAGTTAAAAAGCTTCTTCTCAGAGCTCATAGAAGTTGGCTTAAGCCCCTAGTGGACTTGTGCCAGCTGACCAAGTGACAGCTGCGGCAAGAGCTAGTACTTGTGCATATAGCACCATTGCTTCCAAGTTTGTTACGAACTACCGGGTTGATAAAAGTAAAGAAGGGAGTCCCAGGAGTTGTAGCATTATTGCTGCAATACTGGAGCTCACCACTCTTTTTGGCGTCGTTGCCGGGGAAGCGTCAGAGTATTTGTGATTGCTGCTTTTCTTCTATTTTCCTACTCTCGCCTTCTGCTAAGTAGTTTATTTCATTTCCATTCTGCAATTTCATTTCTGCAAAAGTAAATTAGACATTTCCTGCTTTCATAGATTAACCTTTCAATTCTGCAAGCGTAAAATAGAATTTCAATTTTGCAAGCGTAGTCTAGTATTTCCTTCTCGCAATTTGATTTCAGCAAAATAGATTAGTCTTTTCCTGCTTTCATTTCAATTCCGCATTTTCATTTCTGCAAGATAGATTTTAGTTAGTTGCAATTCCATCTGTTTCAGTTTTGCAGGTACAAGCAGAGAAAAAAGCAAAAACAACCAAAAATCCTTTCATGCCTCGTAGGAACAGAGATAATACTGGAAAATTCCTACCCAACACCCCCACCACTTCACTGAGTCACCCTTCTCTCTTCTTTGGTGGAAGTGATCCAGAAGAACCTATAGGTGAACCTCCTGAGATATATGAAGATCCTATAATAGAAGAAGAGCAAGAAAAAATTCCTTTTGAGACCATGGCTGACAACAGAAATGGTAGAAACAATGACGAGAGAATAGAAGGTACCTTCCCCATCCGAGAGACTAACGGGGACATGAAAATGAAGAACATAAGTCCCTCAGCCTTACCTCATTTCCATGGATTGACCACTGAAGACCCTGATACCTTCCTGTTTGAGTTTGTTTTCCTTTGTCGAACTTATGACTATACAGAAGACGAGCAAAAGTTGAAACTCTTTCCCTCTACCCTCAAGGATGCAGCATTACGTTGGTTCATGGGGTTACCTGGAAACAGTATCACTACTTGGGCTTAGATGCAGCAAGCCTTTAACAACAAATACCGGGATTACTGTAGGTCAAAGGAAACCAAGGGAGAAATCTTTCGGATGACCATGGGAAATGATGAGTCTTTAGAGGACTACGAGGAAAGGTTCCAACTCAACTATAAATGGGCCAGGTGCACACTTGACCCTGAATCTCTAAAGTTGGTTCTGCTCCAAGGAGTCCCTGAAGACCTTCTAGATACCCTTCACATGCTAGCTGGAGGAGACATTTACCAACTGCCTTATGAGGACATAAAGACTGTGTTTAGAAACCACTCTAGTGCAGCCCAGAAAAGAGGTAGGGGGAATCCACTTTCATCTAGTACTACCTTCTCCAAGCATGAGTTTGCTAATCAGATGGAAGACCTCAAAAGTGAGATGAGACAGACCATTGCCATGCAACTTGATACTTTCTGAATCCAACAAAAGAAAGAGGAAGCTAAGAGGGCTTTGACATTTTCTGTCCCAGATGTACGAGGAAGCACCCTAAGAACAAGTGTCCATTGCACTCAATAGAGGTATGTTTCGTTTGTGAGGAGGACCTCCCCACAAACCAATGCCCAACCTTACACAGATTCAAATCCATGTACCAAGGGACTGAGGCACCCACTGAACCTCTCTACTTCCTCAATCAAAGGAGGCCGCATGGACCCAGACCTTACCAGCAGGGGATGCAAGGGACATCCCAAGCTTATTATAGCCCCAACCAATCTACTCACATGCGTTCTTGGGGTCCCCCTACTCATCCTTCCTGGTCTGCACCTCCTCTGTGGTCTTATCCACATCAATACCATACTCAACCCATTGCTCATGCATTTCACTCACATGTCCAGCCACAACCTCAGTGGAATGCACCTCAACCGGGGTGGAGGCCCAAATACAACTCTCCTCCCGCCATTCTGCCTCCACCATCGGCTCAGCCACAACCATTACCTCCTGCTCCTCCAAGACAACCCCAGATGCCTGCTCAACTGAACCCGAACCCCAACAACCGACAGGCCCAGCAGGTATACACTGGCGAGACAACATGTCCTACCTATGCTGTGGAGATCCAGGAGATCAACCTGCGATCTGGGAAGACCCTTCCAGATCACCAACCTCCTCCCCTAGAGGACGAGGAAGACAAACAGGATAGTGAACCCAAAGCCATTCCACCCTTTCCTGAGCGACTAACAGTAACCACACAACCAAACCCAGAGGAGATTGAACTTCTAGGGGAACTAAAACAGTTATGTGTGAAAATACCACTTCTCCAGGCCATCAAAGATGTACCGATATACAACAAATTGATTAAGGAGAAGTGTTTCAGGCACCCAGGCAGGAGAAAGAGAGATGCCTCGACTATCAATGTCATAGGACAACTGTCCGATCTAATGTTGGGGCAAGTAATCTGTCCAAAGTATTTGGACATTGGGAGTCTTGTAGTTGATGTCCACATCAATGGCACCATTATCCCCCATACCTTGATTGATCTAGGGGCTGCCATTAATGTGATGACCAGGGACACCATGCTTAAACTCAACCTTTAGAGTTCCTTAAGGAAGACCTCGACAGTCCTGCAGTTGGCAGATCGCTCCACCGTGACTCCCGAAGGGATTGTGGAGGATGCCTTGGTCTCTGTTGACTCTTGGGAGTATCCTACGGACTTCTTGGTCCTTCAGCCAAAGGTAAAGCTTACTGGATACCCCCTCATTTTGGGAAGGCCTTGGTTAGCCACTGCGGATGCTTACATCAATTGCCGAGCTGGAAACATGACCATAAAAAATGGTCCTATGTCCAAGCAGCTAGTCCTATACCCTCATGCCCAACCTCTGCTAGAACATGACTTACCACTCTGGTTGGAAGAAGGAGATGAGGACGAGGTCTACTTTGCACCCTTGTGCACAATAGAAACCACTAGGGGAGGTCCTCAAATCGAGGATGATTTGATTGAGACTTTGATTCAAAATCCACCTCCCAGTGCACTGTCCTTAGAGGAATTGGTGGAAGATACCCGAGCCAGCACCTTAGTGGACCTCTGTGTGACTGATCCAACCTCTCCCAGAGTTAAGAATGTGGAGTTTGGTCCCGAAAGAACTTTAAAGATCAGCTCTTCCCTATCTCCTCCCCAGGAGAAGGAGCTGAGTAACTTACTGAACAATCATTTAGATGCTTTCGCTTGGAGCTATAAGGAGATGAAAGGATTCCATCCTTCGGTCTGTACCCATCACATCTACATCAAAGAAGATTGTAAACCAGTTAGGCGGCCTCAGAGGAGAATGAATCCAGCCCTTAAAGACATTGTTAAAGAAGAACTGCAAGAATTATTGGATGCAGGATTCATCTACCCTATCTCCGATAGTGAGTGGGTTTCGCCTCTAATGCTTATGCCCAAGAAGAACGTGAAGTGGAGAATCTGTGTAGATTACCGAGAACTTAACAAAGCCACCAAGAAAGACCATTTCCCTTTGCCTTTCATAGATCAAGTATTGGATGGACTGGCAGGGAAGAAGTTCTTCTCTTTCCTAGATGGGTTCAGTGGGTATAACCAGATCCAAATCAGCCCGGAAGACCAAGATAAAACCACCTTCACCCCAACCTTGGGGTACCTTTGTCTACCGAGTCCTTCCCTTTGGGCTATGCAACGCTCCTGCCACTTTCCAGAGAGCAGTATTAAGCATCTTTTCTGAGTTGGTCCATGATTCGGTAGAAATCTATATGGATGACTTTACTCCTTATGGGTCCAACTTCCAAGAAGCATTGACTAATCTGGGAAAAGTTCTAACCAAGTGCATTGAGATGAACCTGTCCCTCAGTCCCGAAAAATGTGAATTTCTGATGACTGAAGGGACCGTGCTAGGACATACCATTTCTCGCCAAGGGTTACAGGTGGATCCTAATAAAATTGCTATCATCCAAAAGGTTCCACCTCCTCAGAAGGTAAGAGATGTTCGGAGTTTCCTAGGCTTAGCAGGATATTATCGAAGATTCATTAAAGACTTCAGTAAGCTAGCCTCGCCTTTGTTTGGACTCTTAGGGAAAGATGTTGAGTTTAAATGGACTGACAACTGTCAAGGGGCACTGGACGAATTGAAAGATAAGCTGGTGTCCGCCCTGATCTTGAGAGGTCCAAACTGGGCCTTACCTTTCCACATCCACATTGATGCCTCGAACAAAGCCATAGGGGCAGCCTTAGGACATGTTGAGGAGAAACTCCCATATGCCATATACTTCATCAGCAAAAACCTGTCCAAGGCAGAAATGAACTATACTGTAACCGAGAAAGAGTTCCTGGTTGTAGTCCATTCCCTAAACAATTTCAGACACTACATCATTGGTTATCAAACATTTGTACACACTAATCATGCTGCGATTAGATATTTAATGAATAAGCCTGATGTCAATGCTATCATTATTAGATGGTTACTTTTGTTACAGCAATTTGATTTGACGATTGTCAACAAGCCAGGTAAGGAAAATGTTGTTGCTGATTTCTTTTCTAGATTGGACTTGCCTGCAAGTGAAAAAGGAACAATGGATGACCAGATGCCGGATGAACATCTGTTTGCTATCTCGGTACTCTCTCCATGGTTTGCTGATATAGCAAATTACTTGGTCTCAGCACAGTTCCCTCCGCATCTATTCTCAAAAGAGAAGAGCAAAATTGTAAGGAAGAGTGCCCCGTTCACTTGGATCGGGGGCAACGTATTCAAACTTGGCCCAGATCAGATCTTGAGACGTTGTGTTAGGGAGGAGGAAGTCTTTGACATCCTCCTAACTTGTCATGATGGACCTTGTGGAGGCCACTTTGTAGCAAAAAGGACTGCCTTCAAAATTCTACAGGCAGGCTACTATTGGCCTACTCTTCATCAAGATGTCAGAAGATACATCAGCCAGTGTGACCAATGTCAGAGGATGGGGAAACCGACTCCAAGAGAAGAAATGCCTCTCCAACCTCAAGTGACCTTCGAGCCATTTGAGAAGTGGGGCATGGATTTTGTGGATCCTATCAACCCTCCTTCAAAGCAACGGTCTTACATCATTGTGTGCATTGACTATCTGACCAAGTGGGCAGAAACGAAGGCAATCAAAGCAGCAACGGAAGAAAAGGTGGTTGAGTTCCTGAGGGAAAATATCTTCTACAAGTTTGGCTACCCAAGAGAGTTAGTCACCGATCAAGGAAGCCAATTCACCTCCAACCTGATTGAAGACTTGCTTGCGTATCACAAGATCAAGCACAAGACTTCCACCCCCTATCATCCTCAAGCAAATGGGCAGGTGGAAGTCACTAATCGAGCATTGGAATGGATTTTGACTAAGGTTGTGAGCAGCAGCAGAAAGGATTGGGAAAATCGCCTGGTTGAGGCCACCTGGGCCTACAACACCACTTGGAAGACTACAATCGGTTTCACACCTTATGAGCTGGTCTACGGGAAGAAAGCTTTGCTGTCCATAGAGTTCGAGTACAATACATTGAGGGTGGCAGCTCAGCTGGCACTAGATCTTAGCCATGCTCAATGTGAAAGATTATTGCAGCTGAATGGATTAGATGAACAGAGAATGCAGGCCCTCCTCCACTCAGAAGTAGTTCAACTCCAGAGGAAGATATGGCATGACCGACACCTTAATGAAAAGTAATTCTAGCCGGGAGATTGGGCGCTACTGTATGACTCAAGATACAAGGATTTCAAAGGGAAGCTGAGGACAAGATGGTTAGGACCATATACAGTAGAGAAATGCAATGACAATGGTTCAGTCCTCATTAGGACCATTGATGAAGAAGCCATCCCCATGCTTATCAATGGGCATCGGTTGAAAATCTACAAGAAACTCCTTTCAAGGCAGGAGTTCATTGAAACTGTGGAAAAGTCAGTGCTTGTAATAGAGTAGGGTTCTACCCCTGTTCCGGCCACACCTTGATCATTCAAAAAAAAAAAAAAGAGGAATAAAAAGATCCCTGGACGAAAACCTCTCTGAGGCGGCCAGGGCAGGCAGTGAGGGTGAAAACCTCAAGGAGGCGCCCCTGCTGTCTCTCAGAAAATAAAGAATTTGAATAAAAAGATCCTTGGGTGAAAACCTCTCTGAGGCGCCCAAGGCAGATAGTGGGGGTGAAAACCTCATAAAGGTGCCCCTACTGTCTTTCAAAAAAAAAAAGAAAAAACAAAGAAAAAAAAAGAAGAAGAAAAAGAAGAAAAAACAGGTCTGATCTCTGAAATTATTACAGGTTGCAGGGATTATAGTGCAGATGAAGAAGGTCGCGCAAAACAAGGACAGGGGTCCATCCCAAGCTACTAGAAATCCTCACAGACACCCCCTCCATGGCCACTCACTTTTTTCCAGGATTTGGATACATTCTGGTCAAGATTCAACCTCCTACAGGAAGTTTCAGGGCTTTCTACAGGAAGTTCTGCATTTCTACAGGAAACATCCTGTAGAACCCTTGGGCAGGCAAAAATCGATTCTGGAACGGGATTTAAAGCTTGAGGTTTGGTGATGAGGCCTGCAGCCACCCCTCTCTTCCATCCATCACCGGTTTCATCACTTTCCACCGCCATGCAGCGATCTGGTCATGAATTCCTGCACAGTCATGCAAAGAGCCCTGTTTTCCTCAGAGTGATTTTTTTTTTCCTAAGGGACAAATCAAGCATTCAAAAGCTCACACACTCTACCTGTCAAAAGCTTCAATAGGACCCTTCATCCGTGACTATAGCCTTGCCCGTTTCAGCATGCAGCCCAGGAGGAGAAGCAGCTACAGGATGTCCTACAGGAATCCTGTAGCAGCTGATCCGCCTGGAATACACACTATGGAGTCAAGAGCAGTTGAAATCAACACAGGAGGCATGCAACCAGCTCCGCGTAAATGTGAACACCTCCTCGACAGCTGAGAAAAGACGGGGCCGTGCATGCAACGTTCACCACCAGAGGACCGGGTCCTGAAAGCCTTGCATCCAGCATCAACCAATGAATGAAGGAATTCCAACGCCTGTGCACGAAGCAGCAGTGAGCAAAGCCATCGTTTCATGTCCAGAAACCTGTGAAACACGTCCATGGCCACACAGGTAAGTGCCTAACCTTATTTCGTCAAATTGCATAAGCTATACTATGAACACTGCATATCTGTGAATGGTGCGGATTGAACGAATGCAATGGCCAGTCAACTGGCCACCCACAGCCAGTAGAATTGCCTCGTGGGATCCGAACGAGCTCGGTTACGCTCGATTCCGCCAGAAGGACGTGGAGCCGACACGTGGGAAGTGTCCAGTCGGGGAAAATCAGCAGATTTGCAGTGAAATCGGCGGACTGACAGGGATGACGGCGGGTAATGGCGGAGATAGACATTGGCGGTCAGAGACACACTGGGGAATGATGGCCGTGACGTTGTCTAACGGCTCGGCCTGGACACCTCACCCCCCGCGCCATGAATTGCGCCGTATTTCAAAATCATTCGGCCAGAGCACTCACATTAACCACTGTCATTTACGCCTACAACTGGTTTTCAGCAACGTGAGCGTCATCCTCCTCTACAGTTCATTAGCTCGAGTTTCTCGGCCCGGTTCAAAATCTTCCTACGTCCCAGGCTTTCTCAGAAGCACCCTAATGTCCTCCAGAAGCCGGAAAAGCTCTCTATAGGAAGGAGCTCTATAGGAAGCACAACATACCCTCCCAGAGCAAAGAAACCCGTATCTTCTGCGTCGGAATTGGAAATTTCGAAGAGAGGTAGGCTCGAACACACCATTCCCATGCTTGATATTTCGAAAGGTGGTGAATTAGCTTGTTTGAAGTGGGAAAAATTAAAACCAGTCTGCCTGTGGGTCAAGAATGGTGGTTTGCTTATATGATACACAGAATTTCTTTCAAATGATGCTGCATCACATTTTCCTCCACGGTTCCTGTTAACCAATTCTCTCCATGAATGATAAACCGCTGTAAGGCTCACCTGTGCACATATAAAAAAAAAATTGTGACTGTTATGTGGATGGAATAGAAAAACAAGCTCTGCACCCTGTCTGTGAGAGCCTAATTTCCTTTTGACAAGTCGAGTTTTGGGTAGCAGCAGTAGTATAACCAGGAAATTGGTGAAAGGGGAGATACAAATAGCTGAGAAACCCTGTCCTGAGAATCAAAGGAGGAAACCATATCAGAATTTCCATTCTAATCAGAGCTAAAGCCAAAAACAGAGTGTTTTCATCATGCCAGGAGGGTTTATCAGAAAGGAACCCTCATATTCCAGAAAATTGAGGGAAACTCCCGAGGTGGTAGAACTGTTTACCGTGCCCACTGGATGACCTTCTGTGACAGAATTCAAGGTCACGATGTTGAAATAACAGAGGAGTTCCTAAGGTCCCTGCAGCCCAAATCAAAAACATTGGCTACTGTAAATTTCAGAGGATTGACCTTGAAACTCACCCCACAACTCATTAGTCGGGTCACTGATTTGCCATTGGGGATACCCTAGGATAAAGAGGAAAGGAAATTGGGCCAGAAGGCCAAAAAGGAATTCTTCCTACTGGAAGAACAGTTTTCAGAGGATAAGAATGGGGTCCGGAGAGCCAGCCTTCAGCCATTTTGGAGCGAGGTCAGCCTTCAGATTATGAAATATATTACCTGTGAGGGGCGATTCAGTATTGTGTATGGTTATCACTTCCGCTTGTTAACTAAGCTCAGGCATAAGATGGATTTGCCCTCAGAACAAAAATTGAGCATCCCATACTTCCTCCTATAGTCATTGATTGAGTGTGGCACAAAACTGAAGGAGGGGACACCAGACCAGCTGGCTCATCATGGGCTTATCAAGCTCCTCATAGAAGATGCCCTCCATACTTATACTGTCCCTATCTCCTGGGAGATTTTCCGTAATATGTCCAAGGATGATGATATCCAGACTCTGGCCGAAGAACTCACTTCATCCAGCAGTGAGGAAAAGGAGCATATTGAGGCAGAGAGGAAAACTAAGGGTAAGGAAGCTAAGGGTAAGAAAACCCAGGGCAGACCACCACAGGAAAAGCCACAGGTAAAGCAACAGGAAAAGCAAGAGGAAAAGCAAGAAAAAGGACAAGCTGCTGAGGCCAAAGCTGTGGGTGGAGTAAAAACACAAACGCCAAGGGAGAAGCGGTTGCAAACCCGGGAAGAGAGGACTGAAAAAGTCCAAACAAGTAAGGGCACACCCAAGGCAACCACAGCACAAGTCAAAGAGAAGGCACCCCCAGCCAAGCAAGCCAAATCAGTAAAAACCGGTTCTACAGGAAGTCGGCAGACTGTTTCTACAGGAAGCCAGAAAACTACTTCTACAGGAAGCCAGAAAACGGTCACTACAGGACTTTCTACAGGAAGTCTGGGAAAAGGGCAGCAGAAGGAGAAATCACCCGAGATTTTAGCTAGGGAGGCAGCAGCTGTGCTGGCCACCCTAAGCACATCTCCCAAGCAGAAGGAGAAGTGAAAGAGGGAGCTTCCACTATATTTTAAGGCGAGAAGGAGCGTGAGGATTAAGACTGGCAGACCCCAGCCCCTGTCCAAAGAACCAATCACCATTTTAGACACCCCTACCACACAAAAGGAGAGGTCCCCCTCCAAGGCATCCATCACTTATGAGCGGGGAATCTCGAAGACATCCACCTGGAGGGAGAGAATGAAAATGTTGGACACAAAAGCCTCTCTACAGGATGCTGAAACTATTCTATAGGAAACATTGGCCAGGCTCAAGAAGACCGAAGAAATGGAAGGTGAGGCAGCCAAATCACCACAAAAGGAAGAAGAGGAAGAGCACATTATGGAACCTAGCCCCTAGCCCAGCTTGGTCTCCTATTATAACTTCTTGGAGGCCGGAAAGATCATTCCTCGAAAATTCACAGTGCCACTTTTCCTTGCACTAGAAGAAGAGAGAGTGAGGACCCACACTTGGATGAAAATCGCTAAGTCCAAGGGAGTGGCAGATATAGGTCCTTTGGAGGAGCAGCTCAAGGAGGCCAGAAGAGAATTGGCTATGGTACGACATGTGGAGAGCAGCGAGCAGGTCAGGCTACGGGAAGAAAATGAGCTGCTCAAACGACAGCTACAATCACGGGGGGCAAGGGGAGGAAGACAGGCCTCATATCTTGGGAGAGCAACAACAACAGTAGGGGCCCACAACAGCCATAGATACCCCTTATGAACAACAGAGAAAGGAAGGGATGCCGACTGAAGTTGAGGCACTGAACCAACAGCTACAGGAACAAGAATTGCAGATACATTCTTTGAAACAGCAGGTGCAAGAAAAGGAGGCCCAACTGGCCTGCATGGCCAGCTGGGCAATGGAAGCTCTGCAGTGCAGGCAACCTGCCAAATCCTATGCCCTATACCTCAAGGACCAATGGTTACAGTTTCAAATCAATACCTTGGCTCAAAGGGGCATCACCCCTTTTCAAAATTATCATCAGTTTGCAGCTCTATGTGGCAGTAGTTCATCTGAGGATAGGGCCAAATTATCAGAGTTCTACTTGCACAACTTCGCCCTTCTGGACATGAACGCATGGGATCCCAACACGGTGGTAAGAGATCTCCAACTTATGGCCATGGCCTCTTGGATGAGCCATGAGGAGAAGAGAGCAGCAAAGGTCCGCAGTATCATAGGCAGAGAGCTCAGTGAGCCTCTCATGATCAGAGCAGAGTCGGATGACCCCTCAGCAGTGATAAGCGCCCACCAGCACTTGGCCAACAGTCCTCAGGAGCTACCAGAATACATTGAGCAACAGGCTCAAGCCATTGCCCACTTTGAGGACATGGAGAGACTGTTGGGAGAAAACTGCATGCATGCCTGCACAAGGCAGTGGAACACACTACCTCACAGCTTGAAGATAAGGGAATACCACTCTCCCACTAGGATGAGGGAGGCCTTGGCAAGGGTACCTCTCTACAAAAAGTTGATGCAGAACTTGCAGGCCAATTCGATTGGCTTGAAATTCAGTCCTCCTTTACTTATTTGATTGCTAGAAGGAGTGAAGGAAGAGGAGGAAGGTAGACAATGGGAGGAAGTGGAAAGGAAGGCAGGATTCCATGATCGGGAAGAGGATATCACAGCAGAGGCCTGGGACGTGAGGGAGGCGGTCAAAGCCATCAAGGATGATGAGCTGGACTAGTTGCTCAGAGGATGAGCAACCGATTTAGCAGGGGGGTGATGATGAGCCCCCAAATTGGGTAACTTATTGGGACCATTTTTCCTAATTGTCCTTGTTCAATCCTCCATTTTTCATAGATTATGCATGTTTTTTAGTATGTTTGTGTTATTTGAACGAATAAGGGTGGTCACTCTACCTAGGAGGCTAATACGTGGTTATTTCAGGATTTTTGGACAAATTTTGGAGCAAAACCAAGCAATCATGGGTCAGCTGACAGCCAAGATTGGGGTGAGGATTCGTGGGGAGGTTGTCTCTTGCATTAAATGGCCTTCCTCGAAATCTCCACCCTCAACTCCGAGCTCCACAGGCCACCAAAACGAGTTTTAAAGGCAGCCAAGCAGTTTTGGGAAGAGTGACTGTTTACTAGCAGTTGGGATAGCCGAGTCCCTTGAATCTAGGAGGGCTGCTAGCCCCCTCGTATTGTACAAATAGGAAGGCCTCAGCCTTCGTAGTTTACTTTTGGAACTGTTGGTATTTTTGCACTATAGTGCTGTCATTTTGCTCAGCCTGTTTTCTTGTAGCTACTGCTGTACAACTTTCATATGATGATTATTTTTGAATAATGAGAAGCAGCTTTACTTGGCACCAGATCTGAGTTCTTTATAGGAGCCTGCAGCTCTTGGGGTTGGGCCCAACCCGAGTGCTAAGGCCTCCTTTATGTATTGTTAGTTGTTCTTTATGCATTTGCAAAAACATTTCTGTTAAGTAGATTAAAGTTTTATGATTAACTAGGTCACTGTTAATGGTTAGAAAGACTTCTGATGCTCCAATTTAGTTGATAGGTTGTTAACAGGGAAAAGCTTCAAAAAATGGCCATCAAACATCTCTGGTTTCACCTCTCCCTCAGTGGGATCAGGAGCTGGGATCAGGGTGACTTTGCTGCCCACAAAAACACTAATTTTGCTTTTCCATGCAATCACTAGTGTTTGATTTTCATGTGTGGAAGTTGGTTACAAGTTCAGACTTTTGCTTGCTTAGTTGCATGAGTTAGAATACATGGTTTCATTGCAATTCAAACTTCTGTTCATTCTCTTTACTGACAACTAGCACAGATTAGGTCAACGTAACTAGGTCTTTGAATTTACAAGTCTTTGTTGGTTCAGATTGGAAAAACGACTTGCAGAGCACCTATACCACTCCTTCATCTGCTTATTCTCCATCAACACCATCCACTCGACCCTCTACTCAGAATCCTTGCATCACGTTGCCATTTGCTCCCATAACCCCAGTTTTGTGTAACATTGCTTCAGTCTTCTTTGAACCAAATCCAGCCATCTACACCTGTCCACAACTCCATCCACCAAGTCTTGGACCATCTCCAACCTTCACCCTACCTCCACACTCACTCCTTCACCTTTTCCTCTCCATCCATCCACCAAAATCTCACTTCTGAACATCCTGTAGAAAATCACAGACATCCTGTAGAACCCCTGCAGACTTCCTGTAGAGGCTCACGAGTGAGGTTTCTTGATAGCCAACCTCGGTGAAACTCTATGGAAGGGTGTTAGGGACCCCTTAGGCCCTCTCTAAACCTTCTTGACCTCCTCCAAGCATTTCTTCTCACCCATCCACCTCTGCACAGCCAAAAACAGTCAGATCATATGCATAATAACTCCGGCAACTTATTCAAAAATACAAAAAAATGTTTTTTTTTTCAGATGTTACTGTAGAAGTAGCTTAGATACATGTATTTACCTTCCTAGAAGTCAATGGCATTTCTTTCAGTAGCTTGCATCCTCTTTCTTGCATCAGTAGGGTTAGCTGGTAGAATTAGGGTTTGCTAGGGTTTACGTTTCCTTTTAGCTTTCCAGTCTCTTTCTGCAAGTAGATCAACCTTCTTTAAGTTAGCTTTCGTCCATCAGTTAAAAAGCTTCTTCTCAGAGCTCATAGAAGTTGGCTTAAGCCCTAGCAGACTTGTGCCAGCTAACCAAGTGACAGCTGCGGCAAGAGCTAGTACTTGTGCATACAGCACCGTCGCTTCCAAGTTTGTTACGAACTACCGGGTTGATAAAAGTAAAGAAGGGAGTCCCAGGAATTGTAGCATTATTGCTGCAATACTGGAGCTCACCAATAATACATATATTTAGTAAGTGTATTTCTCTTAATTGTAATATCTCTTTCTTATGCCTTCACCTATCACCCTATATAAACGTTACACCGCTCATAATTATACTTACCGCTAGACGCTAATAATTTTTTCTGGAAACAACCATGCAAAATGCAAAAGACAAGCAAATAACATATTTTAATGTCTTTACCTCTCACTCTATATAAATGGTACAACACTCTTAATTATATTTACTATTTCAGGTCGCTAGCATTAGTAATTATATTTAGTTATATAAACGGTACAACACTCTTAATTATATTTGCTATTTCAGGTCCCTAGCATTAGTAATTATATTTAGTTTTAGAGATGATGTCGAACATCTTTTAACTAATGATTTTTTTATTATTTTAATTTAAGTTATATTTTAGAGGTCTCTTCTCAATGTAGTTACCTTTCACTCTATATTTGTCAAAGATGCTTTGTTTGATACTGAAGATTTGTGAACTTTAATTTTTAAGTATATTTTTTAATAATAATAAAGTTTAATTTTAATTTGGAGTTTATATATTTTTTTAATTTAATTTAATTTAATTTCTAATAATAAAATATTAAAATTTAGTTTTTAAATTTTAATAATGATAATTAAATTAATAATTACTTATTATTAATTTGTTAAAGATTTATTTAATTTCTATATTTAAGCTTCTGTGATCCATAATGAATTAAACAAAGTCTTTGTTATTTCTACCAAAAGACTTTGTTTAATTTATTTAATTATTAATATTACAATATTTAGGACACAATAATTATATAAATATTTAATTTTTAATATAAAATTAATATTTAGTTATGACATTAATGTGTTATCCAAATAAATAAATATAAAACATCATTACAATATTTAAATATCATTTATAAGAGTTTAATATAATATTAATGAAATACTAATTATATATTAATCTATACATTTACATTGTTTTACTATATATATATATATATATATATATATATATATATATATATATATATATATATATATATTAATTATGGTTAACTATTGTTGACATGGTCAATTATAGTCAACATGAGCATCATAGTCAAGTCAAATTGGGGAAAGTTTAAATAATTATATAGAATTGAAAATATTAAAATTAATATTATCGTTGCAAAATAAAAATAAAAAATTAACAATTATACATGTTGGTGATTCCAAGGTTAGGTAAAATATGAGCAAAGATGTCACAAGGTATTCCTAAATTTTTCCTTAAAAGAGGCTAATGATTTGACTATTTCTTACACCATCCTAAAGTTTAATTTTGAAATTTCAGTTTAATTTTTAATTTTCAAGTTTAATTTTAATTTTTGAGTTTAAGTTTAATTTTTAAGTATAATTTTAAGTTTAAGTCTAATTTTTTATAACAATAAAGTTTAATTTTAATTTGATGTTTATATTTTTAATTTTTAATAATAAAGTTTAATTTAATTTATAATAAAGCTTAATTTATTTTTTTATTTTAAAGTTTTAATTTTTAACGTCTCTATATGAAGATCATGGACAATCATGATCAACCATGGTCGAACATCGCATTGTGACAAGGATTGTCTCAATATGACAATCAACCATAGTCAACCATGGAAAACCATGGTCCAACATCGCATTATGACAAAGATTGTCTCGTTATGAAAATCAACCATGGTCAACCATGGTCTAACGCAGCATTGTGACAAAAATTATCTCGATATGTAAATCAACCATGGTCCAACGTCGCATTGTGATAATAATTGTCCCAATATGAAAACCAACCATGGTCAACCCTGTGTTTATAATATTTATCTTAGGGTTTATACACCTTCAGTTTATAATATCTGTCCCTTGGGTTTAATATTATCCTCTTGGGTTCATAATCCCTTGGAGTTTTACTATTAATTCCTTGGGTTTATAATATTATTCCCTTGGGTTTATAATATTAATCATGGTCAATCATAGTGAGTCATGGTCAACCATGGTCAAATATCACATTGAAAAAAATTGTTTCCATATGAAAATCATGGACAATCATGGACAATCATGGTCAACCATGTTTTATACAATGAAATATGGTCAACCATGGTCAATTTGGGTCAAACATGGTCGAATGTCACATTGTGACAAACATTGACTTGATATGAAAATCAATGATGGTTATCCATGGTCAACCATGGTCCAACGTCGCATTGTGACAAAGATTGTCTTGATATATAAATCAACCATGGTCTTGAATGTTGCATTGTGACAAAATTTATCTCTAGATGAAAATCATGGACAATCATGGACTATAATGGTCAACCATGGCCAACCATGTCTATTTTAACGTTTATAATATGGATCCCTTTGGTTTATTATTCCCTTGGGTTTATAATATCAATCATGGTTAATCATGGTCAATCATAGCCATCCATGGTCAATCATGCTTAACCATGGTCGAATGTCCTATTGTGGCAAAAATTGTCTCCATATGAAAATCATGGATAATCATGGTCAACCATGGTCAAACATTGCATTGCAACAAAGATTGTCTCGATATGAAAATCAGCCATGGTAAACCATGGTCCAACGTTGCATTATGACATTGTCTCGATATAAAAATCAACCATGGTCTAATGTCACATTGTGACAAAGATTGTCTCGATATGTAAATCAACCATGGTCTAACGTCGCATTGTGATAAGAATTGTCTCAATATGAAAATCAACAATGGTCAACCATGAGTTTATAATATTTATCTTAGGGGTTATATACCTTGGGTTTATAATATTTGTCCCTTGGGTTTAATATTATCCCCTTGGGTTCATAATCCCTTAGGGTTTTAGTATTCCCTTAGGTTAATAATATTAATCCCTTGGGTTTATTATTCCTTTAGGTTTATAATATCAATCATGGTCAATCACGGTTAATCATAGCTAGACATGGTCAATGATGGTCAACCAAGTTTGAATATTACATTATGAAAAAAATTGTCTCCATATGAAAATCATGGACAATCGTGGACAATCATGGTCAGCCATGGTTGGTCATGGTCAACCATGTTTTATAGAATGAAACATGGCCAATCATGGTCAATCTTGGTCAACCATGGTCAAATGTCACATTGTGACAAAGATTGTCTCGATATGAAAATTAATCATATGGTTAATCGTGGTCAAATGTCATATTGTGACAAAGATTGTCTCAATATGTAAATCAACCTTGTTCAACCATGATCTAATGTAGTATTGTTACAAATATTTCCTTGATATGAAAATCAACCATGGTCTAACGTCGCACTATGATAAGAATTGTCTTAATATGAAAATCAACCATGGTCAACCATTTGTTTATATTATTTATCTTAGGGTTTATATAACTTGGCTTTATAATATTTGTCCCTTGGGTTTAATATTACCCCCTTGGGTTCATGATCCTTTGGGTTTATTATTCCCTTGGGTTTATAATATTAATCCCTTTGGTTTGTTATTCCTTTAGGTTTATAATATCAATCATGATCAATCATGGTCAATCATAGCCCGTCATGGTCAACCATGGTTGAATATCGCATTATGACAAGAATTGTCTCCATATGAAAATAATGGATAATCATGGGAAGTCATGGTCAGCCATGGTCAACCACGGTTGATCGCAGTCAACCATGTTTTATATAATGAAACATGACCAGCCATGGTCAATCTTGGTGAACCATGGTTGAATGTCACATTGTGATAAAGATTGTCTCGATATGAAAATCAATCTTGGTCAACCATGGTCTAATGTCACATTGTGACAAAGATTATCTAGATATGTAAATCAACCATGGTCTCAAATTTCGCATTGTGACAAAAAGTTTCTCGATATGAAAATCTACCAAGGTTTCCATCGTCAAATGTTGTAGTGTGACAAAGATTGTCTCAATATGAAAATCAATCATGGTCAACCATGGTCTAACATCGCATTGTGACAAAGATTATCACAATATGTACATCAACCATGGTCAACCATTGTCTATCGTTGCATTGTGATAAGAATTGTCTTAATGTGAAAATCAGCCATGGTCAAACATGTGTTTATAATATTTGTCTTAGGGTTTATATGCCTTCGATTTTTAATATTTGTCCCTTGGGTTTAATATTATTCCCTTTGATTCATAATCCCTTAGGGCTTTATTATTAATCCCTTGGGTTTATTATTCCCTTGGGTTTATAATATAATTCATGGTTAATCATGGTCAATCATGTTTTATAGAATGAAACATGGCCAACCATGGTCAATCTTGGTCAACCATGGTTGAATATCACATTGTGACAAAGATTGTCTCGATATGAAAACCAATCATGGTCAACTATGGTCAAACGTTGCATTGTGACAAAGATTGTCTCGATATGTAAATCAACCATCTTCAACCATGGTCTAATGTCGCATTGTGACAAAGATCGTCTTGATATGAAAATCAACCATGGTCTAATGTCGCATTGTGACAAAGATTGTCTCCATATGTAAATCAATCATGGTCAACCATGGTCTAACATCACATTATGACAAGAATTGCCTTAATATAAAAATCAATCATGGTCAACTATGTGTTGTTAAAATTTATCGTAGGGTATATATACCTTGGGTTTATAATATTTGTCCCATGGGTTTAATATTATCTCCTTGGGTTCATAATCCCTCTGGGTTTTAGTATTAATCCCTTGGGTTTATAATATTAATCTCTTGGGTTTATTATTCCTTTAGGTTCATAATATCAATCATGGTTAATCATAGTGAGTCATGGTCAACCATGGTCGAATATCGCATTATGACAAAAAATGTCTCCATATGACAATCATGGGCAACCATGGACAATCATGATCAACCATGGTTGGCCATGGTTGATCATGGTCAACCATGGTTGGCCATGGTTGATCATGGTCAACCATGTTTTATAGAATGAAACATGGCCAACCATGGTCAATCTTGGTCAACCATTGTCGAATGTCGCATTGTGACAAAGATTGTCGCAATATGAAAATCAACGATGGTCAAACATGGTCCAACGTCGCATTGTGATAAAGATTGTTTCAATATGTAAATCAACCATGGTCTCAAATGTCACATTGTGACAAAAAATTTCTCGATATGAAAATCTACCATGGTTTCCATTGTTGAACATCTCATTGTGACAAAGATTGTCTCGATATGAAAATCAGCCATGGTCAAACATGGTCTAACATCGCATTGTGACAAATATTGTCTCAATATGTAAATCAACCATGGTATAGCATCCCATTGTGATAATAATTGTCTCAATGGAAAATCAATCATGGTCAACCCATGTGTTTATAATATTTATCTTAGGGTTTATATGCCTTAGGTTTTTAATATTTGTCCCTTGGGTTTAATATTATTCCCTTTGATTCATAATCCCTTTGGGTTTTAGTATTAATCCCTTGGGTTTATAATATCGATCCCTTGTGTTTATTATTCCCTTGGGTTTATAATATCAATCATGGTTAATCATGGTCAATCATAGCCAGCCATGGTCAACCATGGACGAATGTCGCATTATGACAAAATTGTCTCCATATGAAAATCATGGGCATTCATGGACAACCATGGTCAACCATGGTCGAACATTGCATTATGACAAAGATTGTCTCGATATGGAAATCAAAAATGGCCATCCATGGTCGAACATCGCATTGTGACAAAGATTGTCTTGATATGAAAATCAACCATAGTTAACCATGGCCCAACAATATCGCATTTGTGACAAATATTGTCTTGATATGTAAATCAACCATGGTCCAATGATGCATTGTGATAAGGATTGGCTCAATATGAAAATCAACCATGTTCAAGCATGTTTATTTTAGTGTGTATAATATTTATCTTAGGGTTTATATACCTTGGTTTATAATATATGTCCCTTGGGTTTAATATTATTCCATTGGGTTTATAATCCCTTGGGGTTTTAGTATTAATCCCTTGGGTTTATTATTCCCTTTGGATTGTAATATTAATCATGGTCAACCATATCCAACCATGGTCAACCATGGTCAAATGTCACATTATGACAAATAATGTCTCAATATGGAAATCAACCATGGTTAACCATGGTCCAACATCACATTGTGACAAAGATTGTCTCTATGAAAATCAATAATGGTCAATATGGAAATTAATCATGCTCAACCATGTTTATTTTAGTGTTTATAATATTTATCTTAGGGTTTATATAACTTCGGTTTATAACATCAATCCTTACGGTTTAATTTTATTCCTTTAGATTTATAGTCCTTTGGATTTTTAGTATTGATCCCCTTGGTTTATAATATCAATCATGGTCGACTATGGTCAGCCATGGCCAACCATTGTCTACCATGTTTTATAATTCAATGATGGTCAACCATGGTCTAATGTCGCATTGTGACAAATATTGTCTTAATATGAGAATTAACCATAGTCAAACGTGGTCCATTATGTCATTATGGCAAAGATTATCTCGATCGTAAATCAATCATGGTCAACCATGGTCCAGGGGTTTATAATATCTATATTATAAACCCAACGGATTGATATTATAATCCCAAAGGGTTAATAATAAGCGCAAGGGGTTAATAATCAAACCCTAAGGGATTATAAACCTAAGGGAATAATATTAACCCAAGGGATAATAAGTCCAAAGGATTATTAATAAAAACCCCAGGGTTTATTATATTAATTATTTGAGTTTATAATATCAATCCCTTGGGTATGTTAATCTAAGGGTTCATATTCCTAGGATATAATATTATTCATAGGTTTATAACATTAATCCCTTAGGTTCAATATAAATCATGGTCGACCGAGGGTTTATATACATTGGATTTATAAACATGGTTGACCATGGTTGAAAATGGTTTATTTTCATTTTGAGACAATCGTTGTCATAATGTGATGTTGGATGATGGTTGACTATGACCAACCATCTTTATTCGAGGATATTTAATATCTTAAGGTTTATATACCTTGGGTTTATAATATTAATTCTGTGGGTTTAATTGAATTCCTTTGGGTTTATAATCCCTTGGGTTTTATACTAAAAATCCAATGGTATAATATCCTAAGGTATAATATTATTTATAGGGTTTTTAATTAATATTAATCTTAGGGTTCATAATTCCTTGGATTTTTAATATTAAACCTAAGGGATTATAAACCCAAAGGAATTAATATTATAAACCCGTGGTATATAAACCATAAGATAAATATTATAAACCCTTGAATAAAGATGGTTAACCATGGTCAATGTTGGCTTGTGGGGGCCTGACCCAGGTTCGAAGTTAATTAGCCAAACAAATCCCTACACTACTGGCCCATTCGGCAATAGCCTGCAATGCGCGAACTGAAGCCTCACCCGAAGCAGTATGGGGGGATGATGGAACCAAGTTTCCACACCCTCGAGATGTCTGAGGGATCGATTTAGTCCAATTGTGAATATCTTCGCGCAGGTCACTTCGCACACTGTCTTGACCTACGATACCTTCTATTATAATCACCTTCGTGTAGCCCTAACTAGGGACTGAGGTGCTTTCACACTACTAGGGCAGTGATCTGCATTATTTCCCCAAGTTACACTGTGTATCTTACTTATCCTCTTACAATGTAGTTAACTTCGCGTAAACAGATACTTTTATCTTACATTCACTTAATCAACACAATCATGTATGTCCGCGCACCATATAAACAGTAGAAATACAATTTATACCCTTTATATTCAATGTAGAAAACAGGAAATAATTACACATAATTGATCCAAAAACTTAATTCTTCAACGGTTATAGACTTGACGTACCCTGCGCACTCAGTTGCAGGGGTCTGCACACTCAGCTGCAGACTACTAAGCCTTTGCACACTCAGCTGCAGAGCCTTCTCCTACTTTACGACCCAAATACTTGACTCTACTCTTCAGATAAGACTCAATTCTTCATCCTTAGATCACTACTTCCATTCTTTTACAACTTAGAGCCTCGCTCTATTTATACAATCCCATGGTCCACAGACCATGGGTAGGTCTCTAAAGCCGAAATTATCTTAAGAAATTGAGAACAGACAACCTTATGACTCATTTACAAATTCGCGCTCCACGCCCACAAAATGCGAAGTCTTTACATCAGATTTACATATTTTGACCAAAACCTGGGCTTTAAGCCCAAAATTTTCCTTGTGGGATCCCGCACCCAATAGGCCCCCAACACAAACATCATGACTCGTCCTTCAGTCACTCTTTTAGTGTGGAGATCTTCGCGCAAAGACCACCCAACTCTACCTGGACTGCTACAAGATCGGTAACGCATTGAGCAGTTGCCTGATGTACTTCTTGGATATGTTGTTCAAAGACTACTGTAGCTGAATTGCTGTCCTGCACCTGTTCCTGTGTTCCCTGCATCTGCATGAGCTTGGCTTCGATCAAGTTTGTAATAACATGTGGCTCATCGATCCATGGTTGTAAGCGTGCCTTCAAGACAACTTCCTTATGTCACACAGCGTCTACTTGCTCCTTGAGTGCTTTTTCCTGCTGCATCTACGCGAGCCTCTGTGTAAGGGCCACCGTTTGCATGGTCCCTTTTATTTCATCGTACTGTTGCTGCATCTCGTGCACCTCTACAATGCCCCTAAATCCGGTCTATTAATGCTCCCTTGGCGGCATATTTTCCCAAATCTAGCCCATAAAGTTTGTCTTAAATGCCTGTAGCCCACTCCATTTGGTCTCACACCAAGCATCACATCGTGAATAGTGACTATAACAATCACTTTCCAGCCAACCCGTGTGGCAACACAACTACCCTTGCGCTGTCGCGGACCCTGTGACACCTCGCTCCTGCGCTTAGTCCTGTCATCGCGCAGCTCTCGGGAAGAATAGTTTATAGTCCCGCGCCTCCTTTTAGCTGCCTGGAGAGCTAAGACTGTGCTTCCCGTGGCTAGTCAGGTGGTCGGGCCACCTGTATACAGCTTCAACTGACTACCGTTTACTTTTCCTGGGAAGAGTTTCGCCATTTAACTTCACTAACTGCACCGCGCCACCATCTGTGAGCTCCTTAATAACAGACAGTCCAATCCAATGCATCAAACTGATAAACTCTCAGCGGTAGTCCCCAAGTCTGTCAACGTAATTGAGCTCTTCTTGCTCTATCACTACGGTCTTTTTATCAAGAAAGTCCTTCTTTATTCCTTCCTCAAGCTTCTTAACTTCTGCTTCCACCATGGTGCTTTTCTCCCTCAGCCGAACTCTTTCATTCATGAGCTCTTGGAGCCTAAGATCATCCTGTTGGATCTCTTCATTAAGTCCCAACTATTCTTCTTCGAGCTCTTCCAACTGCGCGAGCCTTTCTTTCAAGGCTCCATGGTCCATGTGCATCCGCGTAGGTTGTTTTCCATATGCTTGCATCCACCTGGCTAGATGTGCGTGCAGATCATCCTGCCCATTGTATTTATCTGCCAATCGCACTTTAGGCTTCCAAAACCGTGTGCATCATCCTCCTACATTCGCACCAATCATCAAGGCTCCCTTTGTGCACACCCCACCATCTCGCGAGTGTAGTGTGCAGTACCCAGTTCAAGGCCTGGAAGCATTGCTTTTCCGGCACCTCCTATTAAAATTTATCCAAGAAGGTATCTACCTCACTTAACCCATCATAAGTAGGCATATCTCTCACTTCTATTGATGCACAATGCAGTGATATAATAATCATATTACAGTTCAGCGTGGTTACTTCGTGTAACCGATTCTGCCATCACTCTATCTCTTCATTCGAATCTAAAGTACAGAAGCTCTCGCGCTCCCATGAGATCCATCCATCCGCGGTGGGATTTTCCCAGTCTTGCTCTCGCGTGGTTATTTTGTAGATACATTCCAAGTCATCATCGTTTTCATAGTCGCGCACCGGCTCTGTATAGCGCGATCCTTCAGCGGGGTCCAAAGGTATAATTAGGCGTAGATAATTCTTCTTAAAAATCATCTTGCAATTCTTTAGATTAATCACCTCGTTCATGTCAATGGCCCAATCAATTCCTAAGAGCGCAGGGTAGGGATTGTTGTCATCAACAATCTCTATCACTTCAAAATTTGCTAGCGCGCTCAGTCCTTCAATATCCACAGTAATTCCCTATAATCTCCCCATGGGTATTATCTTCTATTGGTTCTCCATTCGCCGCTGAATAAGAGAACATTGCAGCGTTGGTCTCCCATGTGCTCCCATGTCTGCTTCGGCAGAACGTTCGCATCTGATCCTAAATCCAGAATTACTTGGTCCATCTTGTATTCTCCAATTTGCGAGGTTAACCTCATTTCCCTCCGCGTCCTTGTATTATGCTTTCCAATCTTCCAGACTACACGCGGTTCTCCTGGCGTGGTCCCAGCGCATTTGTTAATGAGTTCCTGCAATCCTTTTATAGCCTTACTGTGGCGCAGTAACTTCATGCATGTTTCCACGAACGTCGTAAGCATAGATGGGTCCATCTCCAGCTTCAGTCTATCTTTGCTTCCTGAAGTGGAGGCATCAGCGAAGCCCTTCTTAGCTTCCATAAAGGTTTCTCTATAGGTTTTAACCCCGTACAAAAATTACCTGCATACGAATTCTAAAACACAGAAAATAAACAATGCGAGAGCATAACACATAAAACACATATACACAGAGATTTTCCCCTGGATCCCCAAACCAGGACTACCAGCTTGATTTTTCATTATATTCCTTTCAATGTTACAATAAATATTTATACATGCCGGAGCATCCAATACCATGGACCGAAAAAACATCGTGTCCAAAACCATGGATCGAAAACCATCGCGTCCAAAAAACATGTGCGAAAATCATGCACAAAACCATAGGTTGGTCCGCCCAACCTAACATAGGGTCCAAAACCAAAATTTTCCGGGGCGGTGACCCGGACCCCATAAAGTGGGGTTACGGGTGCCCCTTAAACCCCCTGCGACCTCCCCCCCTCTAGCCCTAGGTTAACTACGTGGGCTAGTCATCGAAAGAATATAACACAACCCAACATTCTCCCACTTGTTGTTTTCTTTCCACAGGGGGCCACAAGAGAGCTTAGTCATTTATCCAACCCTGCAACACCCATTGTTTCTCTACACCAAGAGAACTTCTCAGAGCTCACAGATTTTGTCAATGCATCTGCAATATTCTTTAAAGTGTCCACCTTTACCAGCAACACCTTTTTGTCTTCTGTCATATCCCTCACAAAGTGATACTGAACATCAATGTGCTTTGTCTTTGAATGATATGCAGGGTTCTTTGCCAAGAAAATTGCACTTTGGCTGTCACAGTCTATCCTTATAGCTTCCTGTACTAACCCCATACTTGAACACAATCTCTGCAACCAAACTGCTTCCTTGCTTGCATGAGTGACTGCCATGTATTCTGCCTCTGTAGTTGATAGTGCCACTATAGATTATTTCTTACTCATCCAACTGACTGCACCTCCAAATAGGTTAAACACATACCCACTTGTAGATCTTCTCTGATCCAGATCTCCAGCCCAATCTGCATCAACAAAGCCACGAATATCCAACACTATGTCCAATCATGGTCTTCCTTGGTAGCACAAACCATAATCACTAGTGCCACGCAAATACCTGAAAACCCGCTTCATTGTCGTCCAGTGCTCCTTCCCTAGTTTTGACATAAACCTGCTCAATACTCCCACTGCATGTGCAATGTCTGGTCTAGTACAGACCATTGCATACATCAGGCTACCGACTGCACTTGCATATGGAACACGAGACATGTCCTCTTCCTCTTCTTGTGTTTTGGGACACTGTTCAATAGATAACCTCACACCTACAGGAATAGGAACCTTCACCGGTTTACTATCCTGCATATTAAACCTCGGCAGTATTGTCTCAACATACTTCCTCTAGTTTAACTAGAGCTTCCTCTTTTCCCAATCTCTTTTAATTTCCATGCCCAAAATATAGTTTGCAACACCAAGATATTTCATGTCGAATTTAGAGGACAATTGGGTCTTCAAATCCTGGATAGCTTCTTTGTCATTTCCAACCAGAAACATATCATCCACATACAAGACCAGATAAATAACACGGTCACCAATTAATTTAAAATACACACAGTGATCTACTTTGCTTCTGGTGAAGCCAAGCCCCCGTATAAATGTATCAAATTTCTGATACCACATCCTTGGTGACTGTTTTAACCCATACAGAGATTTCTTTAACTTGCACACCAGTTCTTTCTTGTAGATCTCCTCTTGCAGATCCCATGAAGAAATTTTGTCTTCACATCCATCTGTTCTACCTCAAAATCAAAAGCAGTAACAACAGATAAAAGTAATCTAATAGAAGTTACCTTGGCAACAAGAGAAAAAATATCACCAAAATCAATTCCCAGCACCTGGGAATATCCTTTTGCTACCAACCGAGCTTTGTATTTCTCCACCTTTCCTTCTGCATTTGTCTTCTTCTTGAACACCCATTTGCTGCCAATGGGTTTCCTTACAGCCGACAACTCCACTAGATCCCAAGCTTCATTTTTGTGCAAAGATGCCATTTCATCAACCATGGCCTCTTTCCAGAGTTTGCCATCCTCTGAACCTACTGCTTCCTTCACAGTTTTGGGATCATCGTCAGTAATAGATAAAGCAAAATTTGAACAGAAAGCAGATGGACTATACCTTTTTGGCTGCCTTCTTTCTTGAACTGATCTTCTTAGACCCGGAGTTTGTGGCTCTTCATCTTCTGATTCCTTCTTTGCTGTAGAGTATGATTCTTCATCCTTTAGCTCAAACTCTATCTTCTCAGGTTCCTTTGGTTGGACTTCATGTTTAATAACATCTTTCATCTCTTTGAACACCACATCTCGGCTGTACACAACCTTTCTTGTTACTGGGTTCCAAAGCTTATAACCCTTTAAACCATCCTTATACCCAATAAAGATGCACTTTTCAGATTTACAATCCAACTTGGTTCGTTTCTCCTTTGGAACATGTATATACGCATCACATCCAAATACCCTCAGATGTGAAAGAGAGGGTTTCTTACCAGTCCACACCTCTTGTGGAGTTTTATCCTCCAACGCTGATGAAGGTGATTTGTTGACCAGGTAACATGCAGTATCCACCGCCTCTGCCCAGAATTCCTGTCCTAACCCGGCACCACTGAACATGCTTCTTGCCCTTTCCATCAACGTCTTGTTCATTCTTTTTGCAACTCCATTTTGTTGAGGTGTATATGGAGTAGTCTTCTGCCATGCTATACCACACTTTTTACAGAATTCTTCAAATTCCTTGTTGCAAAACTCTCCACCATTATTTCTCCTCAACACCTTTATCTTCTTCTCTGTCTGATTTTCCACGAGAGCCTTAAATTCTTTAAACTTGTCAAGACTTCAAATTTCTTCTTAAGGAAATATATCCATGTATTCCTTGAGAAGTCATATATAAATGATACATAGTATACAAACTTACCCAATGATGGAACCTTCACAGGTCCAAACACATCACTGTTACAAGCTCTAATATTTGTTTTTCCCTCTTACTACCAGAGGGAAAACTCACCCGATTCTGCTTCCCATATACACAATTTTCACAGAAATCAAAATCTAGAGAGCTATTACTCATACCTTCTACCATACCTTTACCATGAAGTATTTGAAGGCCCTACTCTCCAATATGTCCAAGCCTTTGATGCCATAACATAGTCTTCTCTCCAAAGACCACTAGATTTTTTGCTCCACTTTCAAGAACCACAAAACTGTTGCACCCATCAATAACAATGCTACCTTGCAGCTTGTACAGAGTTCCAATTCGAACTCCCCGCATCAATACCAGTGCTCCCCGAACCATTTTGCAGGTATCCTTCTCGAACACTGTTTTTACACCTACATCATCCAACTTGCTTACAGAAATCAGATTTTTGGCCAATGCAGGAATATGCAGAACACCCGAAAGTGTTCTAACCCTTCCACCTTGCAGCTTCAACTTTACTTTTCTGTGACCAATGATTCTAGCCTTCCTATCATCCCCTAAGAAGACATCACCACCATCGTATTTCTCATACTCGCAGAACCACTCTCTATGGGGAGTGAAGTGAAAGGATGCACGTGAGTCAATTAACCATGCCTCATGATCTACATGTGTACTTGAAGAAGCCAAGTACACATCCCCACCTTCATTTGAGGTGGTTTTTGCCTCTGCAAAAGGAGCATCATCAGATCCCTTTCCTTTATCAGGAGATTTAGATTTACAGTTCCTTTTGTAGTGCCCTTCCTTTCCACATTTCTAGCACACTGCCTTTACAGGTTTTCCTGGAGATTTAAATCTCCCTCTAGATTTAGATATCCCACTCGATGACTTATTTTTGTTTTTGTTCTAAGACTGTCCTCATACAGACAAGGCATCACCATTCTGGCTCTCCATATTTTTCCTTCTAATCTCCTCCGTCAGCAAGGATGAGACTATTTCATCAAAATGCAAGGCAGTTGCATTGCTACCTATTGCAATAACCAAACTATCCCATGAATCTAGTAGAGAACACAACAAACTGATGCACTTATCTTCATCTGAAATTTTAATATCAACAGATGTTAACTGACTTATCACAGTATTAAATGCGTTCAGATGCTCTGTCACCGAGTCTCCATCTTTCATCCTCAGGTTACACAACTTTTTCCTCAGGAATAGTTTATTCACCAAAGACTTAGATTGGTACAAAGTCCCTAACTTGTCCACAAAGCCTTTGCCGTAGCTTCCCCTGATACATTCAGCAATACTGAATCTGAGACACACAATCGTATTGTGCTCTTTGCCTTCCGATCCAACTTTTCCATTCTTCATCAGACACTCCCATTGGTTTAGTACCCGGATTTACCGAAATCCGCTGATCTTTATCCACCAACAGATCCTCCATCTTGAGTTTCCACAACTCAAAACTCTAACCATTAAATTTCTTGATCTCTATCTTTCCATTTCTCGCCATCTTCTTTCACCACCAGAATCGAACTCGCAGATCTCCCACTGAACAGGGTCTACCACAGGCTCGAGTGAAACCCCTCAATAACAAAGGCATCCCCTTGAAGCCAAAACAGCTCTGATACCAAATGTAGGTTTTAACCCCGTACAGAAATTACCTGCATACGAATTCTAAAACACAGAAAATAAACAATGCGAGAGCATAACACATAAAACACATATACATAGAGATTTCCCCTTGATCCCAAAACCGGGACTACCAGCTTGTTTTTTCATTATATTCCTTTCAATGTTACAATACATATTTATACATGCTGAAGAATCCAATACCATGGACCAAAAAACCATCGCGTCCAAAACCATCAACCGAAAACCATTGCGTCCAAAAAACATGTGCGAAAATCATGCACAAAACCATAGGTGGGTCCGCCCAACCTAACATAGGGTCCAAAACCCAAATTTTCCGGGGCGCTGCCCCGGGCCGCATAAAGTGGGGTTACAGGTGCCCTTCAAACCCCTTATTAACTACGTGGAAAGAATATAACACAACCCAACACAACAAAATACCGGTACCATCTTTCATCGGAGCTTTGCGAACCCAAGTACTATCTTCTGGTTGTTTGCGTTCGTCATCTCCCATCACAATTCCACTTCGGAGCACAATGTTCACATTTGAATCTTCCTTGCGTGGCTCAGACCTCATCATCTGCAGGTTTTGAGTCGGGGGAGGTGGTAGCGCTCCCTTGTCGTGTATCCTAGCTATCAGCGTAGGAAAATCTTCCATCTCATGATCAAATAAGGTACAATACAGACACGATGGAAGTGTTGCGTTCATACAATCGCGAGCATAATGTCCTAGCCCTCTGCAGTTGTAGCATATCAACTATTTGCGACCTCTTCCAGGTCCTCCCCCACCTTGTCCCCGTCCACGCCCCTGAAATCTTGTTCGCGCCACTCCTGCATTCTGTTCTAGGGGCCTTGTTTCGGCCTAAACTCTGTAGGTGGGAGTTCTATCCATCATCAGCTCATAGCTTCTACAAGTGCGCTCATTGTGTCCCACCGAACTATAGAAATTACAGAACAATTGTTGCAAATTCTGCGTGTACTTCTGTAACAAATGGCAATTGTCCGTAGCATGCTTTTCAACTATTTGACAAATCGCGCACCACAAAGCAGGCATCGCACTAGGTCCTTCTTGCGCTTCTGCTCTTAACGGCATCGGTCCTCCTCCCACGAGGTAATTTGCGAACACTGGGTAGTGGTCCTTATCATGACCCTGACCCTTGCATTTTACACACCACACCTCTTCGCGCACTTCTAGTCGAGCTGTCCTGTCTTGTTTCAGACTCTGCATCTCAAGGCATAAGTTTTTCAACTACATGTGGATTTGCTAAACTCCCAAGTTAGGATCTTGCATTGGGGTTTCATGAAGTCTCATCACAATCTCTAAGGCCTCTGCCTGAGTCGTTAACTTCTGCTGCGACAGCTCACTCCTCAAATATGGGTTTAACGATGCTACAAACCGTTCACGGTGCTGTCCATCCGTCAAATTCATATTAGCTTCACGAATCGTAGACTTCAACCTTTGATCCAACTCCCAAGGAGTCTTGCCTAGTAGCATTGTGTTCTCTTTGAATCCAATGATCGACTGCGCTCTATTTAGCGCAATTTGGATATCCATGATTCTCGCATTCTGATTGTCATTAGAATGCTTAATATACCAGGTCAGCGTGCGATCTTGCAAAGCACTGACCAGGGTCGCTTTCTTTATATTTTCATCTGTAACTGCTTGCACTTCTCATACGGCTTTTACCATGAACCAAAATTGGTCTGGATCTTCATTTCCCAATCTCTTAAACACAGGCAACTTTATTATGCTTGTCATATTGAATTGCGATGGTGGCTGAGGTGGTACAGGTGAAGATGGAGGTGATGGTGGTGATGCTAGTGGCGGTGTAGGTGGGGGTGATATGCGTGGAATCCTCTACCTTATAAAATGGATCGCACTTCACAGAGAGACCTTTGTGAGATCTTCCTCATCCCCTTGCGGAGGTGAAATCAAAGGGATATTCTTTGGTCCCTTACTTCCTTCGTTCCTATAGGTTTTTCCACTTCGCGTAGCTCCGAACATCAAGGTAATTGCATAACCCTCTTTCACAAAATAACACTTTAATCCAAGTATTCAGAGACTTTACGTACTTACCTCGCTGTCCTTTCAGGAAGCGTCACTCTGCGTCACTATAGCTGATTGAAGTGTCTACTGCGAACTCAGTAATGAATCCTCCTATAATCTGATCGAGCCAGTGATCAATAGCGCGCGCGATATTATCTTCTGATGCTTCCAATATGTGCACCAACTCTGGGGTCCACACAATAGGACCGTTGAGCTTCCACCTTCCTTGGTTATCTGCTAGCTTCGCAATCCACTCGTATAGATCAGTAGGGAAAGATGCGAAGAAGATTTCATGGATCTCCGTGTACAAGTAGCAGTTTAACCACTCTTCTTTTGTCAGTTGTGGATTCCTATTCTCCTGCACTGCAAACTCGTGAATTCTCCTGTCCAACCAACCTTCAATTTCCTTCTTAGTTGGATTCCAATGATACGACATCAGACATCTCTATGCAGATTCTGGTCTCGGCAACGGAACTATTTGTTGGTTCATGGGGGCCTAACCCAGGTTTGGAGTTAATTAGCCAAACAAATCCCTACACTACTGTCCCTTTCGACAACATCCCGCGGTGCGTGGACTGAAGTCTCACCCGAAGCAGTATGGGGGATGTTGGAACCAAGTTTCCGCACCCTTGAGATGTCTGAGGGGTCGATTTAGTCCAACTGTGAATATCTTCGTGCAGGTCACTTCGCGCATTGTCCTGACCTGCGATACCTTCTGTTATAATCGTCTTTTCGCAACCCTAACCAGGGAATGAGGTGCTTTCGCGCTGCTAAGGCAACGATCTGCGCTATTTCCCCAAGTTACACTGCATATCTTACTTATCTTTTTACAAATGTAGTTAACTTCACGTAAACAAATACTTTATCTTAAACTCACTTAATCAACACAATCATGTATGTCCACACACCATATAAATAGTAGAAATGCAATTTATACCCAATATATTCAATGTAGAAGACATGAAATAATTACATAGAATTGATACGAAAACTTCTCTTTATTAATGCTTCAACGATTACAGACTCGACTCACCTTGTGCACTCAGCTACAGGGGTCCGCGGACTCAGTTGCAGACTACTAGGCCTCTGTGCACTCAGCTGCAGAGCCTTCTCCTACTCTACAACCCAAAGACTCTACTCTACTCTTCAGATAAGACTCAATTCTTTATCCTTAGATCACTACTTCCATTCTTTTACAACTTAGAGCCTCGCTCTATTTATACAATTTCATGGTCTGCGGACCATGGGTAGGTCTCTAAAGCTGGCATTACACTACAAAATTGAGGGCGGACAACCCTATGACTAATTTACAACTTCGTGCTCTGCGCCCACAAAATGCGGAGTCTTTACATCAGATTTACGTCTTTTGACTAAAACCTGGGCTTTAAGCCCAAAACTTTCCTTGGGGGATCCCGCGCCCAACAGTCAACCATGGTCCAATGTTGCATTGTGACAAAGATTGTCTCAAAACGAAAATCAACCATTGTCAACCATGGTCAACCATGTTTATTTTAAGGTTTATAATATTTTTCTTAGGGTTTATATACCTTGGGTTTATAATATTAATCCCTAGGGTTTAATATTATTCCCTTGGGTTAATAATTCATTGGGTTTTTAGTATTAATCCCTTGGGTTAATATTATTGCCTTTGGTTCATAATCCCTTGGGGTTTTAGTATTAAACCCTAGGAATATGAACCCTTACATTAGTAAACCGAAGGGAACCCAAGGCAATAATAAACCCAAGGGTTAATACTAAAACCCCAAGGTATTATAAATCGAAGGGACTAATATTATTAAACGCAAGGGACTAATATTATAAATTTAAGGTATATAAACCCTTGGTTGACCATGAAACTAAGGGATTAATGTTATAAACCTATGAATAATATTATACCCTAGGAATATGAACACTTAGATTAATATACCCAAGGGATTGATATTATAAACCCAACGATTAATACTATAAACCCAAGGGAATATAAACCCTAAGGTTTTTAGTTTATTAATCTAAGGGTTCATATTTATATTAGATAGTTTCAAATTAAATAATAATAAATAACTTTTAATATTAAATAATAATGGTACTTATAATGATAATAATAATATTTTTATTGCAATAGTATTTTTTGGTAGATACAAATGGTGTATTTATCAATGGTAGATACAAATGAAGCTTTCTACTTATATCGACCAAATTAATACTTTTAATGTAATGTGTTAGTTTTACCAATTTCAAACATTGAATATTAATTAAAGGGAAAAAAACAAAAACAAAACAAGAAAATTGTTATTATTTTGTTATTCCAAACTAAAAAATAAATAATTTTTTTTTTTTTTTTAAATTTAATAATTTTATAATAGCCATTCAATAAATAAATAAATATATATATATATATATATATATTTACTTTTTTTTTTTTTATAACACATATAAATAAATAACTCTAGTTTGAGATATATAACAATTTATACTTTTAAAAATTAGCGATGAGCTTATGAGCCTTACATTATTAATAGCTTTGACTTGTGAGAACCAGGTCGGAATCACATATGATATAAGCTGGACAGGAATACACCTTGGTGCTTGCATTTAACATTCCATGTTTTTTTCAAACTAAGTGAAATAGGTAAGGCTTGTGACGTGTAAATAGGTATATAAAATTGTAATAAAAGGTAGAAAGTTTTAGGCTTAACTAATGATTTTCGTAATCATAATATTTCTTTGCTTATAATGAAAGTTTAAAGGATATTATTATTATAGAAAAATAATAATAAACGACAATTCTTCAAAACGATTTTATTTTTATATTTTGTAAGTTGAAATTTTTGGCATTTCCAAGTTGTATATTTATAAAAGTTATTTGGAATAATTTTTTAATTGTTATAAGTGGAAAACAAAATTCGTGGACGGCAGTTGTTGGTGTGCGGCAGAACTCTGCCAGCCTGTACAATTCACATTTACCGGTGGCTAGCGGTCGCCAAGATTATCCGACGTGAACAGTGTCCACTCCACGGATAAATTTAACCCCGTGTTCGTGTTCATGTTCATGTCAGACACATAGACTTTACCTTCATTAAACCATAAACAAAATCCACGTGATAACAATGTGAAAAAAAACAAAAACCATAATACCATCAATACATCACTCTCATCAAAACTTATATATTTGGTCATTTATCCATTTTTAAAATCTACATATTAGGATTGATGAATTTAAAAATTTAAATAAATATTTCTTTTATTGGTATTTAAGGAGTTGCCCACATTAACGTAACAAATCGAGAATGAGGCGTATCACCTTGAAAACATAACATACGATCGACTTTTCATATCTTGTTAATAAGATTTTTCAATTGAGTACGAGGATTTTGGGAAAAAAAATATTTATTATTTTGAAAATATTATTGTTAATTAGAAAAAAGTAAGATTATAATTAAAAAAAGTAATGACAAATAAATGAATAAATATATATTAAGTGAATTAATTTAGATATCTTTGAATCTTGGATTTATTAATTATTAAGTGAATTAATTTTGTTTGGTTTCTATTTCAAAGGATTTGATCTCTATGCACTTAAGAGATCCAGAGTTAAAATATATCTAAATTGGTTTATATAATTATTCACTTATTCATATATATATACACACACATACTTGTTATTGGTTTTTTTTCTTCAATTATAATTACTCTTTTCATTAATAATAATATTTGTTTTTTGTTTTTTTTCTTCAATTATAATTACTTTTGTTGAATTGAGGTTTCTGTGATCCATAACATTTATTAAGAGGAGTTTCCGCGTAAATCACATAAAGAAAACTTTTGTCGACACGTTTCGAACCAACTAGTGTGGTTCATCGTCAGGACAAGTTGAGAAGTCAAATCATGGCTGCCAATATATAGGAAGAGCAGATCATCCAAATGGCTAGGTTGACTAGGTTGATCACCAACGGCTAGCTAAAACGGCTAGATTAAAAAATTAATAAGTCAAAGGTAATAGAATAGTTAACTAATTGTAATATATAAGTTATTATATTTCATTTTATTAATATATTTTTCATAGGTTAATAAATAAATTTAATTCATTTATAATTTATATAACCACTAGGGAAAAGTAAAGGGTTTTTCTTTTTACAGAATGTTATACTATTTTATTTTAATTATATATTAAATTACCTAATACTAATTTATCTAATCAATTGAATCGCTAACGAGGAGTAAAAGGGGGTTTTTGTAGATTAAAATAATAAAATTATTTATTTATTTAATTAAATTTAAAATCCTAAGGGATAAGTGAAGGGTTATTGATAATTGTGAATTAATGGAATAAAATAATTATGAGTGTTGGTTAAAATTAATTTTTATTTATATGTCAATTTATATTTTAATTATATGGTAAAGGTAGAAACTTAGAAACAAATAGGATTAATAATATTAATAAAATTTTTGATAAGGAAAAAGTAATAAAAATTAGAACTAGCTTCAAAATATATATATATATATATATATATATTTTTTTTTTTTCACAAGAGGGACAAGAACATAAATAAAAGGAGAAACCCTAGGAGGAAGGACAAGACAACTCTAAGGAGAAGGAACCGGGAAAATAAGGGGAAACCTTGCCAAGACTAAGAAGAAAGGGCAGGGATCCAGCAACGACTGATCTTCCAGCCATCATCTCTATTGAGATTGTTAGGCCTTTTTTCAATTTCAATTGCTTCCCTGAATTTACAGTGATGGAACTACGCAACCTTGGTAATAACCTTGGCCTCCTCAATACAAACATGATGTTTAGTCTTTTCCACATGCTCTGCTAATGCTGAAGACTTGGTTCTCCCATGTCTTAGGTTAGCTGCATGTTCATTTAACCTTTGATGGATGGAACGCCCGGTTTCCCCGATATAGGGGGTCCCACAAGAACATGGGATCAAGTAGACACCCTTCATGTCCTTAGGGTCAATGGGATCTTTCACCGATCGAAGTTATTAATCCTATTTGTTTCTAACTTTCTACCTTTACCATATAATTAAAATATAAATTGACATAGAAATAAAAATTAATTTTAACCAACACTCATAATTATTCTATTCCATTAGTTCACAATTATCAATAACCCTTCACTTATCCCTTAGCATTTTAGATATAAATAAATAAATAAATAATTTTATTATTTTAATCTACAAAAACCCCCTTTTACTCCTCCTTAGTGATTCAATTGCTTAGATAAATTAGTATTAGGTAATTTAATATATAATTAAAATAAAATAGTATAACATTCTGTAAAAAGAAAAACCCTTTACTTTTCCCTAGTGGTTATATAAATTATAAATGAATTAAATTTATTTATTAACCTATGAAAAATATATTAATAAAATAAAACATAATAACTTATATATTTCAATTAGTTAATTATTCTATTACCTTTGACTTATTAATTTTTAATTTTAATTTTAATCTAGCCGTTTTAGCTAGCCGTTGATGATCAACCTAGTCAACCTAGCCATTTGGATGATCTGCTCTCCCCATATATTGGCAGCCATGATCTGACTTCTCAACTTGTCCTGACGATGAACCACACTAGTTGGTTCGAAACGCGTCGAAAAAGGTTTTCTTTATGTGATTTACGCCGGAACTCTTCTTAATAAATATAATTACTCTTCTCATTAAAAATGATATTTGTTTCCAATCTCTTATATATATTTCTTTCATACATTCTTTTTAAATATTAAAATTTCATTTTATCATTTCAAAATTTATTATACAAGTCACTCCAAAAATGCAAACAACATTTTTTTATTATTATTTAATTTTGATTTTAAATCTCTCTTTAATTTTTTAATAGACAAAAATAAGGTTTCATGATTATTTTTCATGAACCATTCATTTTTATTTAATTATTTACAAAATAATATACTCTATTAAATTAGTTAATTCTTTTAATTTATATTATTTAATAATAAACCAAGTAACAATAAATAATTAGGTTTATTTTAGATGATGGTAAAAAATAATTATTTGTCCTTATCAAACTTGATTGGTAAAAATTATATAATAAATTTTATTTTAGTGACTCCTAGTCTTATTGATTATATGTATGTATGAATAATACTCCTATCAAATATAAATTATAAAAATAAAAAACCAATCACTATACAAAATTATATGCATGTATGAATAATACTCGTATCGAATATAAATTATAAAAATAAAAAACCAATCACTATACAAAATTGTATGACACCTTTTAATATATTTTTCTTCAACAATAAACATGTGCCCAACACAACATGATGTTCATTATGCAAAATTAGTTCTTACTTTCGTTGGTTCAGTTGTATTTAGTAATTTAAGGTACTTGCACATTATGCGAGGAAGCCTTCTCACCTAGTGATTTTTAATTTTGGACTCATGTTGTTAAAAATATGATTACTATGGGAAGATCTAAACAAATCTATAGATAATATGAAACTCTCTTCTTCTAAATATTTTTGATCTTAAGTGTTTGTATACAAGATAAATAGAGGAGAAGACATAATGCACAGAGGGTTAAAAAAAACAATTCATGTTATTCACACCAAAACCAAATTACAAGCCATATAAATAGTGCTCATGAGATCCAATAAATTTTAAACAAAGAATTACTTGTTGAGAAAATCTCTCAACAAAACTCAACTACCAACAACCCAATCTTACCTATTTACTAATGTAAGCATTATTTCCAAGTCCCCCTTTTAATGCTTACATTTACATCATTAAAAAAATTATTACAAAAAATAGAATTCACAAGCCACATCTGTCTCATTGGTCTTCATCAACACTTATCCCCATTCTGAAGTCTCCCAGACAATGCACTTTTGACCACCAAAATATTTGAGCTTCTCATTCCACTGATTTAAAACATAATTGCCTCTAAACATCTTCGATGAACTTTGTATAATTGTCACTTTTCGATCTTTCGAAAGAAAATTGCAATACTGGACCACCCTATGGACAAACTCCCATCTATCAAAATGCAACTAACTACACTTTTGATAGTGGTATAGGTGAGTTGTTTGAGTACTGGGCATATTCATGAATCAATTATGCAACTTACCTTTCTACACACATAGACCCATGACAGAACGTGTACTGATGATCATGAAAATTGAAGCAAAACAAAACCCGTGCAACCCATGCAATTGACCTTTCTACACACATAGATCCCATGACATAACTTACACTGATAATCTTGAAAATTGAAGCATAACAAAACCCATAAACATATAAAAGACTTACATAATTAAATTAAAGATGTTCTCTTGGCACTTCGAAAACCAATAATTTAATTATATTTCATTGTTCAATAATTGGTTTTACACTTCAAATTTACAAACATAATTTTGTTTCGAATGAAAACAGAATTTCACTCAAAATGTTTTCACACAATGCTAGAATCAATGAAAAACATAATGAAGGACCAAACATGCCAATCCATTGGATGAAATAGACCTGACCACTATAAACATGGCCAACAATGTTCGATTCCATTCGTCGTTCTCTTAACCAGTTGACTGATCTAGCCATCCACATGGGCTGTTGAAAGCAGATTCACAGTTCTTATAACATCGATGTCAAAAAAAGAGGAGCAAATGATGAGGTCATCGGCGCGGTGGAAGAGCGTGGAAAAATTGTTGCAATTGCTGAAGATTGGGTCGTTGTTAATGCTAAAACGCTCGCATTGCTCACTGCATTGAATCTCGAGATACCAAGAGATTCTTATAAAAGTGAGGTTAAAAAAAAGGAGCAACTGTTAAGGTCATCGGTGCGGTGGAAGGAAGTGGAAAAATTATTGCTATGGCCGGAGATTAGGTCGATGTTAATGCCAAGACGCTCGCATTGCTCGCTGTATTGAATCCCGATATACCAACAAATTCATCTTTGGGGCACGATTATATAATTGGTTGCATTCTCTTTAATGCCTTGAAGTACAAATACAAACATGATGGACATACACAAATTCCTACTTTGCGAATATGTCGCGTTGAGTTCTAGCCAGGGGTTAAATTTGACGGGTGACCCTACCCGTCAAGGAATTTTTTTATGACGTTTTTATTTTTGAACTGTCCATCATATGACTTTTAAAATTTATTTGTACAAGTTTCATCTAATTTCAAATTGTATTTATAATTGTTCAAATTTTTCATTTTTTGTTGTACAATTCGCATCAAGTCTCATTGCTACACTTTGTTTTGAGACCTGCTATCAAATTTTTCTGCAAATTTTCCAGATTATTCAAACGTCCTGAGTTTTTTTTTGGTTTAAATTTTTTTGGTTTAAAATGGAAGCATACACGTGTTCCTGTGTCTCGATCAAATATATGTTGTCGATTCAAGAACAAGTCTCGATGTTGTCGTATCTGAGCCATAACTGTCCCCATTGTTATGATGTTGTAACACATTCTATCATAACTGACTGTGATTGCAATCCCTGGCTAGCAAGAAAGTCCAAAACGGTCATTAAGGAAAAGGGTCCGTTTTGGTCTCCAGGCTTTGGGTTTTTTTAGCGGTGCAATGTTATTATTAGAGTTGTGAAACAATAAATTATGAAGCAAGCTATCCTTAACGTATTTGTATACTATCCCTAACGTATTTGTATAATGTGTAATGTCTTTAGTTGGGTTGCTGCAAAGGGGCAAAGGGCGAGCTTCTCTAGCAACGATCCGGGTGTGTCCATCTGTCTCGTTAGTTATACAAATCACTCACCCACCTGCCACGTATATGCAAGGCCTTCCTTGCCTTCTCCATATCTCTGGGAATGGGACACGCCGCCTGGCCTGGAAACTTGGGGATTAAAGAAGGAAGAGGGGGAGGAGGATCAGATGCAGCAAAGAATGGGACTCTGAGAATTGGGATGTGGAAGGAAGGAAGGCAGGCGGAGGCGGACCCATATGAGAGAATGCTAGTTTACAATATGATCTAGCCCAACGTTAAGGTTGGTATAAATTGGCAGAGTAAGTCAATCGGTCAGAGAGAAATGGATAGAGGAGGTTCATCCATGGACCTGCCAATTATGCACGATAACGATCGGTATGAGCTCGTCAAGGATATTGGTTCAGGTAACTTTGGTGTGGCCAGGTTGATGCGCGACAAACAGACCAAAGAACTTGTTGCTGTCAAATACATCGAGAGGGGGGAGAAGGTATAATTAACATCTCCACTGAACCTTAAACTTTTCTTTAAGGCCCACTCAATTTTTTTTTGTCCACGAATGCGCTGAGAATTGGACCTGGGCTAGTTAAGATTGCATCCATTTTTATAAATATCGCATTGTTCCCCATTTCCCAGCGGGCCTTAACTGTTCTTTCTTGCAGATTGACGAAAATGTGCAGAGAGAAATCATCAACCATCGTTCTCTGAAACATCCAAACATTGTTCGCTTCAAAGAGGCAAGAAATTCAGTTTGGGGTTGTGCATATTTTGTGTTAAAACATTTGATGCAATTGAAGGAATGCCGATTTCTGCAATCTGGAGTATGTTGAGATTGCGTTTGTGTTTGCAGGTCATATTAACGCCGACCCATCTGGCAATTGTGATGGAATATGCAGCAGGGGGTGAGCTCTTTGAACGGATATGTAACGCATATACGGAAGATGTGGGCATATACGGAAACTGGGCATATACGGAAGATGTGCGCATATACGGAAGATGTGGGCATATACGGAAGATGTGCGCATATACGGAAGATGTGGGCATATACGGAAACTGGGCATATACGGAAGATGTGCGCATATACGGAAGATGTGGGCATATACAGAAGATGTGCCCACATATGCCCACATCTTCCGTATATGCCTACATCTTCTGTATATGCGCACATCTTCCGTATATGCGCACATCTTCCGTATATGCCCAGTTTCCGTATATGCCCACATCTTCCGTATATGCCCATATCTTCCGTATATGCGCACATCTTCCGTATATGCCCAGTTTCCGTATATGCGCACATCTTCCATATATGCCTACATCTTCCGTATATGCCTACTGTCTCTATTGGAAGTGACCACTGTGGGATACATCTAATACATATTGTATCATATTTATGATTTGTAATCCCATGCTATTTCCTTTCCAATCCTCAATGGTATGCCTTGGGGAACTTTAGCTCTAATTTCTTAGGGACCTCAAAAATAGAGTAACTCTATATATTTATAATATTAATGGGGATAACATTATGAAATTTCCTGTTTTCTTAAAGTGAAATTTCAAGCTACAACATCACATCTCTAAGAAACAAAGGTAAGTGTCCTTCAAGAATAACTCGACAAGAACTAATATGTGGTGTTGATCGAAAATTAGAATTGATATTCCTTGCTATATTTTATAATTATTTTAAAGATATGAAAACGAAAAAGGATAAATATTTCACCTAATTTTGGAACTCCACCTTGAGAGTCAAGTAACCCAGTGACCACCTCCGGTTACATAGGAGGGTGTGTTACAGTTTACCTATTATATGTTTTTGGAGTTTTTCAAGATATATTTTCCTTAGAAATTTTCCTAGAATTTGGTAAGGATTGCTTGGAATCACAAGTTTACATTGTGAACTCTCGAAGATTAGGGTACCTCAGGGATTATAGTACTAAACTCTCCATGATTTCAATGCCTCAGGGATTATAGTGAACTCTCCAAGATTAAAATGTCTATGGATTTTTCAAGATGTAATATGATTTAAATGTATGTGGATTTTAAAGATGTTTAATCCATATAGTCAAAAACCTATTTAAAAGAATAAAAAATTATGTTTTGACTTAAAAAAACATTTGGTAAGATTTTAGCCAAAAATCTAAAAGATAAAGCTCAGTTAGACAACACCATAATCTTTTAATGTCATTTACAAGATTATGAACCAGATGCTTTTCTCAAATTACATTTGTCCATATACAAGGAAAATATTACTTTTGTCCATGTTAGAACTCTCTAGTTTCCTTTAGGCCAAGAAAGGATTACAAAGGTAACCACAAACCACTTTTAGGCTATAATCTAGCCCTTCTAACCTTGAAGAGGTCTCTCTCACTAGGTTTAATTATGATTCAATTAGTTGACTGAATAATCTTTGATATTAGGCTAGTTATGAGGATAAAAAAGGAGGTTTGATTTATTGTTTTGCTGGCAGCTAAGAGAAGATAGACCCATTCAACATGGAATTCATTTCTGCTAATGATTTCAAGTGAATAAGGGATGATAAAGGTGATTTATGCAGGGGAAAGATAGGCAGTTTTGCTAGTATTCTAACTTGATTTCATTGTAGGGAGGGTGAGTGCGGAATTATGAGAAAGACATTCAGAGCATCAGGTCACAAGACGAATTCTAAGTGCCATAAAGAGGAAAAAGAAACATAAACGGTTCAACTTATATAAAATAGAGTACAATAGTGAATTCTGAAATATTTATTCTTAATCCAAACATGAAGACATGTATTTAAAGCATGGGATTGTAAGATATAATTGATAACACAAATAAAAACATTATCACCAAATTCTGACACATGAATCCCTATCAAATCCCTTCTTCCTTCTTCTATTCACTTGGAAAATTGATAAAAAGTACAAAATATCAGCCTTGCTTCCTCACACTGACAAAAAAAAAAGTTTTACTTTATTTTTTACATATTATATACATCAAAATATTCCACTGCCACCTATTAGGGTCAAATTTTTCGAAGGAAAACTAATCATCGAGCTAGATACATCAAATTTTCACCTACTTTTCTGAAAAATAGGAAGTAATTACCTATTACAAATCTTAACTTGATACATCATCAACGCATTTAATTTCCACAACAGTGCATAATTACATCATCCTAAAGTTCTACGATACTTAATAACATGACTAAAACAACTTCTATAAACCAAATATTCGAAATAGCAAGTTGAAATGTCCACTGTGTTAAAAATGTAGCAAATCTACTGCAAATCTCCAGTTTCGCAGCAACTTTTGCAATAGTCCAAGTTGTACATATATCCGACCTTTCTCTAAAATTCTGAAGCATGCAGGCTGGCTTGAAATATCCCTAAGAAACTTATGAACTCACGAAACCACTTCAAAACTGAAAGCATGATCTCTGAAACACTATCTCGCTTTTGTTATCAAATTCGCAACAAACTTTTGCAGCACCTGCAACATCTCCAAAACCTTGATCATGTGGTGATTTTTCCTGAACCAAAATGCTTAAGGAAAAGCCCACTAGCTATAATAACCTTGTAACATAGCATAAAACTATCCAAAACTAAAAATTGTGCCTTTATCAAAATGATGAATCATGACCAAATGTGTAGCATGTCCTGCAGCGTTCTTGTATTCTTAAAAAAAAACCAGCCTGTGGAAGTTTTATGGAAAGAAAGAAAAAATTAGGGGCATCCATCTGATGAAATTCAACTTTGTGCTTCTTCTACAAGTATGCCTAACTTGCCCCTCCTCCTTCTTCTTTTAGACTCCGTAGCCTTAGTCAACTTTCGTTTTACTTGTCCAAGTCTTCTTCTTAAAACCAAATTCTATGTATACATATTCCTTACTTGCTTATGTAGATGAAATGTCCACTTCAACTTGTGTTTGGATTTTTGTAGGACAGGTTCAACAATTGATTAAATAGCCTCATCTTATCCCTTCGATCTTTCTCTGTGAGCCAATCTACTTACTGTTGAACTTCCTCTATTTGTTCCATCAATTTGTTGAACTCATTTTTCTCCTATTAATGAAGAAAATCTAGTTGAAACAACGTTGATTCAAAAAGAGTGACAATGGCTCCCTAAATGAAAAAAACACAACTTGATCCTGAGGACCTCAATCAAGTAGTCTAACAAGTGTAGTGCTTAGAAGACAAATCTAATCCTAGCTTGATGAAGGTGCAAGAAACATTAGAAGTAAATAAATTGGATTACCTTTCCCAAATGAAGTCGCTCAAGGTACAAGCCCAATTCTATATTGATGAAAGGAAAATATTCTCAATCATTTACAACAAATTATGCCTCACATACATTGAATAGAATTCAATCAACTCTAAGATCAACCACAACCATGATCATAGCTTGTTTCAACTTCTCCTCCACCAATTTTTCATATTTTTAGACCTAATGCTTCAAAGTCAAAATTTTCATCTCCAGTTTAGCATGCAACAATAGACTTAGAGAGTTTTTCTCCACAAGAGCACAATGACAAGCAATAGGAGTTAATGTGCTAGGAAAAAAAGTACCCCTCCATACATGGTTGGAAGTGATTCTAGAAGAACCCATTGATCAACGAGTACAAAAGCAACAAACAAATCTAACAATGAGAAAGGAAACACTAAATCAATATCGACAAGAAAACCAATCAATACTAGAGCCAATGAATACTAGTCAAGTTTGAAAGAAAGCGACAATACTATTTTGGCATCATAGTATTTGAATCACTATTTCTCATAAATAAAAAATGTTTTGCAATAATTTTGTTTAAATATTTTGTAAACATATGTCCATATCTCCAGCTTTCTTAGGATGAGAAAGGAATTGAAGTGGGGATATGTTGGAAGGGCTAGTCAACTATATCAACTAGACATAATAATAAACCAAGATTAAAGTCAAGTTGTTTGTTTAGTGAGAATTGCAAGTCAATCAACCTCGTAGTCAGGCTGATTGACAAAGGTATTTGTTGTTGTAACTAAATAGAAAGTGTAAATATGTAATAGAGAAGAAGGATTATAACTGATATTGTGGTAATATATCAATAAAGAGCATATTTTTTTTCTCCCATTACTGTGTTATTTTCCATGTCTTATTCATGTGTGTGTGTGTGTGCTTATTTATTTTTGGTTCTCCCATTACTTTGTGTTTTTTTCGATGCCTTATTCATGTGTGTGTGTGCTTATTTAAGGATACTAGAGGTAATTCTTCTCTACAATATCCTAGATTACAACATGCAAGCCCATACTTGTGCTACATGAGATCCATTCCATTCGCTACAACTATATCCTCCAACCATGCTCATATGGCCCAACACATAGCACAAAAACCTAATTATAATATGAACCAATAACATTATAAAGAATGCCTTAACACTTCATTATATCACCAACTAAACTGCATCTAAAAAACACAACAGTTTAAATGTTAATATTATTTATCAAAACTAATTATACCTTATACTACAACAATATTATACTTATTTTTTATTATATATTAATAATATTAATAGCTTAATCAAATTGTTGGAGTGAACAATGATGTATTACACATGTTTTCTAACCTCCATATTGTAAAATTATTTTATGCTCAATGCATTGTACGCATAATATGTGGATAAGTGATTTATGAAAATAGTATAAATGAATTAAGTTTAAGGATATAATTTCCTATTTTATTTTTTATTTTCTTTTAATAAATTCAATAAATACACATACACTATATTAATAACTAGAAATATAATTTTCACCCTTAAAAAAAATAATAAATAAAATGTTATTAATTTGTATAGAATATAGGAGAAATGTAAACAAAATTGCAACCTTCATTTAAAACAAATATATAATAACACAAATTTATAAAAATTACAAGTGGGTGTGATTTTATATAACACACTATTTTGTTATAATAAAATATAAATAAACATTAACAACCCGAAATAATAAGTTAATGATTGATTAGCTTTCTTTATTATTTCAGAAATTTAAATCAAAATTATGTAGAATTTCCAGAAATTTGCATTATGAGATTTTAGAAATATGAGATTTTAGAAATATCTAAAATTAATTGATTAGTTAGGTAAAAATAAATGTATCACATAACTAAATGTCCAATTAGCTACTCACTTCACATGCAACAGGAGATTAATTTACTTCAACGAAAATCCAATCGCGAGTGAACCTTCAAATGGTCCAAAATGTTAAAACATAAAAAAAAAAGGAGGAGATTAATTTACTTCGACGAAAATCGAATCTCGAGTGAACCTTCAAATGGTCCAAAATGTTAAAAAATAAAAAATGGGAACCTTCACATGCAACTGGATTTATTTCTAGTTAACAAATTCTTATAAATATTTTTGCTGTCTGTCAATTTCAAAGCGAAGAATATTCAAACCTTTCGTGGATGTTTCTATCTCAACTGTTATCATGTCCATACACTGTTGGTGGAGGCGGACTTATAAATATATCAGTAGTAACTGAATTGTTGTTTACAGTGCTCCAGCCGGGTTTGAATCTCTATCTAGTTATGGAGGTATACGGAATCGAGGTCGATCTCCCTCAAATCGTGGTGGTCCTCTTGTTCTATCACCACCTGGTGGCCCAGAGGTTTGGCAGATTTCATTCCTATTGCTGGAACAATTTCTGATGGCAGATATAGAGATGTGTGAAGGCACTCAATGCCATCATTTGTGAGATACCATGCAAATGACTTGAAGCTTTGCATCAATTTAATAACATGCAAGTTGGGCACATCAATCTCAGGGTTCTTGGGCAAATTTTAATCTTTCTTGGCATAAAGTACACCCTGTTTGAACAGGAACTTCTAGACCTCATTGTGGTTTTTCTTTGGAATCAACTTTTCTCCGAAATCAGAAACCCTCACCTTCCTTTCGCTCTGTTTTCTTACTTCGCTCTCTTCATTGAATTCCTCCACTCTTCCTCTAATCTATGCTCACGAATCACAGCAACAAGTTACCAAGTTCCGTATGTCTGGTCCATTCACCAGGAATGAAGTTGCTTGGTATCGGAGATTTAAGATTAGGCGAAGAGTACAGAATTATCATGCCAATTGACATTGAACAAGTTATCTACTACAGTCCAAAAGTCTCAATTAAGAAGTTGATCCTAATTGATCTCCTGCCACAAGCCAAAAACTCAAACTGGAAATTAATTTAACTAGTTGGGAAGTCCCAAGAAAAATGATGAGAAATGGAATAATAGCAGCCATGATGAGTACCGTGCAGGTTCTCTTGGACTTCTTGGTAAATGAGGTAATTGGTGTCACGATGGAGCAGAAGTCTAGAGCAGAATTTCAAGATCAAGTCCCGCGGAGTTACTTTATTTTATTCACAGAAAATCTATTTTGGATTGCAGAAAGAAGAACGATCTCCATGTTGATGAACTCTGTGGGAATGGCGGACCATGAGCACACATAATCTATCAAGATCCCTATAGTTTACCAATGATGAAACTCTCTATCCAAATTGCGTTGAATCCTCAGAACCAAGCAGTTCAACCCTTCCGTGTTGCTCCTCCAATCCAAAATAGCGATTACCACGCGCTCAGCTGTTTTGATTTCAAAAGTTTGCGCGCGAGACTGGTAAGTTTGAACTTTCATTTCAAAAAAATTCCCACCAACTGCACAGTTTGAATTCCTCCGCACGGAGGTGACATTGAATGCATATCCGTTTAATACATCGGCGAGGAGGAAGGACGATGTGAGGGGAACTGCAAGGTTGGCTGCGGGCAGGGTCGCCGGGGGCTTTTTGCTGGGCAGCCGGAAAGGTATGGTCCATGCCGTCGCCGTGCTCTGTGAGACTCTGACAGAGGTACCCTCCATAGCATTAACTTTGCTATGGAGGTGGAAATAGGAATTGCCATGTTAGTGTCAGGAGATAATAAAGTCATTTGGCACAGTTATTGCTCCTTTATGGATGAAAAAGTCTATAAATTGCAATGTTTAGTAATGAAAGAGATATGTTTTGAGTCCGATTCTGTTCTCCGATGTGGTATCGGAGCTCAGGGGGGCTAAGCTATGGGAGAGGCCTGGTGTGGTGGAGCCTGATGTTGTGAAAGTTGAGTAGTTGCGAGCTTGTTGCAGTGGGGCTGTGCTGAGAGCCTGTTTGAGTGGGGCTGAGCTGTGCGTTGAAGTGTGGGCATGGTTTGTAAAGAGCGTTGTTTGTTTCGCTGTGTGTTGGCTGATTGTGAAGAGTAAGAACTTGAAATCGTGCTGTTGTGTGAACACTGGGGAGTAACTCTGTGTGAAAGCTGGAGAGTAACTTGTGCTGTTGTGTGAACGCTGGTGAGTGACTCTGTGTGAAAGCTGGAGAGTAACTTGTAACTCGTTTGTAGATGTTCTATTCCAGACAGTGAGCATTGACCATTCTATGGAATTACCAGCACCCGACGTGAAAATTGTGGCAGTAATTCACGGTGCCTTTCATATTTGGGCCCTTTTATGGAATACCAGAACCCGACGTGAAAATTGTGGCAGTAATTCACGGTGCCTTTCATATTTTTTGCCATGGTGCCTTCCTTGTTTTACTTTAAAAGTTTGACGTTATTATTAAAACAAAAATCGTTGTTGGAAGGCAACTCAATGTTTGAGTTTGTTTTATTTATGGAGATATAAGTTTTTTTTTTAAATATTCACTTTTGTTTTAAGTGGTGAAAAGAATTTTAAGTAGTGAAAAGAATGAGCGGTGAGAAAAAATTAAAAAAAAGGGTGTGTTTGTTTTTTAATGTGAATATTATCATAAGGAGTGATAAGGTTTTCTAGTATTTTTTTATTTAAAGTGGTGAAATGGGTTAAAAAAAAGTGTTGGTGGAAATTTTTATAGTGAAAAGGAGTTAGTAAAGATTTTTATGGTGCATGTGTGGTGAAAGTTTCTAGGATTTGGTGAATTTGGGTACATTTGGATTTAGATTTGGTGGCATTTTGGTGATTAGAGAGATTTTTTCCATCATGTCAAATTTGTTGGCTGATACTTATTTGAATGAATCCACCAAACTTATGGAGGAAATTATGTGAATTCGAAATTCAAGTTGCTGACTATTTTAGAAGGTTATAATTTGTGGTCCATTGTGAGTGGGGATGAGCCCAAACTCATGGTTGCAGCTTCTATTCCAGATTGGGAGAGAAGGGAGACGAAAGCAAAGGTGTTGCTGCGTATGTCCGTAAAGGACAACATTATTCCTCACGTCAGAGATTGCAAGACATCAAAAGAAACATGGGATATGCTGAAGGGTTTGTATGAAACAACAAATACAAACCAGATCTTGTTTTTTAATACTAAGCTTTTATCTCTAAAAATGGAAGCAAATGAAAATATAAGCAATTTAATATCTCGTGTCAAAAATTTAAGTGATAAGTTGGGAGATATTGGTGAAAAGGTGTCTAGTACTGACTTAGTCACCATCACATTAAATGGCTTAGTGCAAGATTATCAATTTTTTTTTTCAAGTCTTTCAGCTAAAGAGAAGCCCCCTACATTTGATGAATTGACAAGAATTATTCTACAAGAGGAGGAGAGGATGAAGAGATTTAATTTGGGCTCTAGTAGTTCAGATTTGGCGTTGGTAGCCAGGGGCAAACATCCATGCAGAGGCAAGCCACGGGACAAGAAAAAATGAGGAAAGTTTCAAGAAAAACAAAAAGGTATGACAGTCTAAATTTCCAATCCATGATAAGAGAAATGATGATTGTTATTATTGTGGCAAACCTGGGCATCATTCTAAAGATTGCTATAAAAAGAAATATAATGAGTCTAGGCAAAGAAACATAAGGCATAATGGAAATTTTGTGGACAAAGACAGCTCAATCAGTGATGGATTTAAAAATCTTAAATTGTTTGTTTCTGATGCTAAATTGTCTATGGAAAATGATGATGTGAATGCTTGGTTCATTGATTCTGGTGCATCACTCCATATGTCTTGTAATAAGGAGTGGTTTGATGAATATTATGAAAACATTGATGGAACATATGTTTATCTAGGAGATAATGGATCACTTAAAGTTCAAGGTTATGGAGTAATAGGTGTGAATTTGTCTAATGGACAAGAGAGACAGATCCATAATGTGATGTATGTTCCTAGTATCAAAAAGAATTTAATTTCTGTTTCTACTATTGGTGACCAAGATTTGAAGGTGGAATTCGTTAAATCACAGTGTGTAGTGAAAGACATTCAAAATCAATACAAGGTTATTGCCACAGGTACCAGAGTTGGAGGCTTGTATAAATTGGATGTGACGAGGAAAAGTCATCAAGCGTTGGCATCTACAACAATATCAACAATAGAGTTATGGCATCAAAGGCATGGACATATAAATCACAAAGATTTAATGCTACTTCAAAACAACACAATGGTTGAAGGTCTTCCTATCTTGAAGAATGATCATGTTGAATGTGAAGCATGTGTACTTGGCAAGCAACATAGAGAGGAATTTCCTATACATAAAGAAAAAAAGCAAAGGGAAATACTTGAATTAATTCATATTGATGTATGTGGACCTATGCAAACTAGATCTATTGGTGGAGCATGGTATTTTCTTATTTTTGTGGATGATAGATCTAGGTATACATGGGTTTATTTCATAAAAAAGAAGAGTGATGTTTTTGAGTACTTTAAAGAGTTTAAGAGTATGGTGGAAAAACATATTGGTAATTACATCAAAATTTTGAGATCTGATTAGGGGGGAGAATACAAATCAAGAGAATTTAATCAATATTGTAAAATAATGGGATTCTGCAACAATTTATAGTGCCACATACACCTCAACAAAATGGAGTTGCTGAGAGAAAAAATAGAACACTAGTTGAATGTGCACGTAGTATGCTTCAAGGTAAAAATATTTCTAATTGCTTTATGGCTGAAGCTATTAATACTACTGTTTATTTGAAAAATAGGAGTCCAACCAAAAGTTTAGAGCTTAAAACAACTTTTGAAGCATTTTATGGTTAAAAACCAAAAGTGAGTAATTTAAGAGTTTTTGGTTGCAAGGCATTTGCTCATATTCGAAAAGATGAAAGAAGAAAACTTGATGCAAATTCCATTAAGTGCATATTTATTGATTATTGTGTTGATCAGAAAGCATACAAATTGTTTGATACCAGTACTCATAGACTTCTTGCAAGTAGGGATGTGGTGTTTCATGAGAATGCAAATGAAGGTGATAAAATGAATAACACTAGTGTATGGCATGATATTGATGATTATGTCAAATTAGATACAAGTGTTGAACAAGAACAGGAACAAGCACATGAATAGGTACAAGTTCAAGAGCAAGGAGCATCAAGCAGTCATGATACTCTGAGAAAAGGAGAGGAGACTCCACAAAGCAGAAAGAAAGATGAAAGAAGTAAAACTCCAAGAAGGTCATCATGTCAAAGTCAGGTACCTGTAAGGTATAAAGATTATGCATTAATGTCTCTTGTTATGAATGTTGTAGAACCTTCAAGCTATGAGGAAGATAAAGAATATGAAGAATGGAGAGATGCAATGAATGAAGAATATAACTCTATAACGAAGAATGACACATGGGAATTAACAGAATTGCCTAAAAACAAAGTTCCCATAGGATGAAAATCGCTTTATAAATCCAAGTTTAATGTTGATGGAAGTATTGATAAGCATAAAGCTAGATTGATTGCAAAAGGATATTCACAAAAGGAGGGAATTGATTATGAAGATATTTTTGCACTTGTAGCTAAGTTGAACACAATTAGAATCATGATTGCATTAGCTACAAAATATAATTGGAAAATGCATCAGTTAGATGTCAAATTTGCATTTTTGAATGGTGAGTTAAAAGGAGAAGTCTATTTGGTTCAGCCTGAAGGGTTTGTAAAACAGGGACTGGAGCATCTAGTTTGCAGGTTAAAGAAAGCTTTATATGGTTTGAAACAAGCACCAAGATCTTGGTATTCAAAAATTGATTCTTTCTTTTATGAGAAGCAAAAATGATCCTAACTTGTACATCAAGGAAGATGAAGGTGGGAATGTTGCTTTAATATCTGTATATGTTGATGATCTTATCATAATAGGAAATGCATGCAAGTTGATTGAAGAAATTAAAATTCAGTTGTCACATGTATTTGAGATGAAGGATCTTGGTGAATTGCATTATTGTTTAGGTCTTGAAGTTTGGAGGGAATCTGGTAAGACACTAATCACACAAAGCAAATATACAAGGGAAATCCTTAAAAGGTTCAATATGATTGAATGCAAGGCAACATCTACTCCTTTAGAACATAATGTCAAATTGTGCAGTGATGATGGAACCAAAGAGGTGAATGGAACTTTGTATCATCAACTAGTGGGAAGTCTGAACTATCTCACCACTACCAGGCCAGATATAACATATTCTGTCAGCATACTTAGTCAGTTCATGGCTAAGCCTTGTGAAAGCCATTGGAAAGCAGCAAAGAAAGTCCTTCAATATCTGAAAAGAACAAAATTTTGCTATTATGTATACTTATGAATTTGATGTTGAGTTGAAAGGTTACTCTGATTCTGACTGGGCTGGAAATCTAGATGATAGGAAATCTACTACTGGATACCTGTTCAATATTGGTTTAGGACCCATATCATGGAGCAGTAAGAAACAACCAACTGTTTCCTTGTCATCCACTGAAGCTGAGTATAAAGCATTATGCAGTGCTACCTGTGAAGCAATATGGCTTAGAAGGATACTTGAAAATGTTGGAGAAACACAACAAGCACCTACAGTAATCAGATGTGACAATCAAAGCACTATCAAATTGGCAAACAATCCTATATATCATGCAAGGACAAAACACATTGACACACAACATCATTTTGTAAGAGAAAAAGTGCAATCAAAAGAAATTGACTTATCATATTGTAATACAAATGAAAATGTGGCTGACATATTCACCAAGCCTCTTGGAAAGGCTAAATTTGAAATGTGTAGAAGTAAGTTGTGCATTGTAGAAAATCCAAATTATGTTGTAAGCCTAGCTGAGACTTAGACCAGTAGGCAAGTTAACATGTAGATCGTGATTAAGGGGAGGTGTCAGGTATTAATCACGAACGGCGCCGCTCACTGTTCAGACAGTGCCGATCACTGTTCGGCAGTGAGCTAGTCTCAGTAGATAATAAAGTCATTCGACGTAGTTATTGCTCCTCTGTGGCTGAAAACATCTATCAATTGTAGTGTTTAGTAATGAAAGAGACATGATTTGAGTGCGATTCTGTACTCTGATATAGTGTTCATGTGTAATTTTTGTGCATTGAGTTACAAGATCCCACAATGGAAATCCTAATTCCTCTTCTGTTATTGAATGAGGCATCATAGGATTTGGCCAATGCCAATGAGTATAAACTTCAAAACAAACGAGGTACCAACATTCTAGGAACAACGTTGGGATAAAGATGACAAACCCGGGCAACTAGCAATGCCCAATTTACACCACCTAAAAATCCTATAATGTTTGAGTATACACCACGTCTTTTAGCCCAAAAATTCATGCATCTACAAGACAGGAAGAGAAATTGTTTGAAAAAATACAGCCGTCTCTACTTCTGAATGACATCCATCGCAACAAGCGTTTCCGGCTACCGAGTGACATCCATGGAAACAAGCGTTTACCGCTACCAAATGACATTCATGGCACAAAAATCACCGCTCAATGCCAACGTTTACCGAATAGAGGTTATCGAGTATATTTTCTACAAATTTCTTGGTTGTGAGATCGTAGGCGCTGAGCAGAGCAAGGACTCCTCAGGCTATGGCCAGTAACGGTGATCACTTTTCCTTTCTGCGTATATACATTCACATTCAACAGGAAGGTGAGCTGGTTTGAAAAATGTGAAACACCCAAAACTCACACACAATAATATCTGTCCTACTCTAAATTTATGTACAACAAACAAAATCTAAAATCTCTTCCATCTTTCTTCAATCCCATACAAGCTGCCAATAAGAAAAATGGAGGAGTAGAGAGTGCTCAAAAAACTATTTTATGTTAAACTATTTTATGTTATTCATACCAAAACCAAATTACAAGTCATATAAATAGTGTTCATGAGATCCAATAGATTTTAAACAAATAATTACTTGTTGAGAAAATCTCTCAAAAAAACTCAACAACCAATAGCCCAATCTTACCTCTTTACTAATGTAACCATTATTTCCAAGTTGCACCAAAATATATCTACTTTTATATCATTAATGCTTTTAAGGAAATATTGAAATCTCGTATAATTTTTTACACTTAATCATTGGGATTTAGTGAACATTTGTAAATAATGTAAATAGTAAATAATGGAGAACAAGAAAATGAAGAGACATTTGGAGGTGAAGCCCAAGAGTCTCTCCCTATTTGTATATAACCATGAGAAACCTTCATGAATAAACACAATTTTTTTTGAGGATTTACCTTCTGGTCTGACATGGTATTAGAGCATAGGTCACAACCTCTATTTTTGGCTCTATTCCTGCCCTTGTAACTCTCTCTCTGCCTTTATCCTGCCTATATTTTTCAGATTGACACCTCTGTTCCGCCATTCAAATCTCTCAGCTCCCCTCTCCATAGTTGATTTTAATAACAGTCGTTCTTAAAATCCCTCTTTGTTGTATTGGACATAATACCCCCCGTTGAACAGTTTGCTAAACGTTGCAGCCTCTCCCATATGCCTCAGCCTTTGCGGTTAAATACACTACCATACCTGATGGGGTATTAAAATATTTGGTGTGTCTGCCAGTTTCCCGGTCGCTTATAATCTTTGATTCCAAAATTTCCCCGAAGGGACTTAAAGCGTCCTGCAAGCTTTGATCGTCGCTGGCCCAAGCGAGACCCCCGACGAAGCAACGGTATTCGACCTACGCTGAAGTCACCATCTCAAAATCAAAAGCACTAGAGCCTCAAAAAATCAAGAAGCCACTGATCGCAGAACTAACGAGAAGGGATAGGACGGGTTTGGTGTGTTGAAGCTCCTACTAATTCGATTTTCAAATTGGGTGAAAATTCAGTGCTACAGTTCCGCAATTCCGCAGACACAACTTCAAGCTGTGGTGAGCCTCCTCCATGCTGCGTGAAAGGAGAATTATATGTGGTATGTCGATTTTTTTGGTATGGAAAATGAATGTTGCATTACCCAATTGTGATACGTTGAATGTTGAATGTTGGTCCATATCACTGTGCAATTGAAGGCACCATTCCTCTGCCATATGTTGAATCTCACTCTCGTTGTTTTTTCATTGCATTTTTGGTATTTGGTACGGTGTGACTTTGAACGCTGGATTATATCGCCTTCCCATCCACATTGGACTCTGGTCGCTCCTAATACTCCACGCTATGTTTTTTTATGCACCTCCCTCTATCACATTGAATGCTATTATGTTATTCAACTACGCCATTGCATTGTTATATACCTTTGCTACACTGTTATATACCTCTACTAATACAACTCTGCTCTCGCCATTTGATAGTACCTCGACCATAATCGTGGGGCCCGAACTCATATAAACCCTCCACCATATAACCCCTCCCCTATATAACCCTCCCTCCCTCATATACTCCCTCCCTTATATAATACCTCTACTACATATTTATGTGAGAATTGTAATGTTTTTTTTACAAAAATACCATTAGAAGTGATATTTCTTACAACATATTGGCAGTAGAAGTATATTTTTATTTACAATACACAAATTTTAAAATGCATTCATTGATATCTATTGTGGGAGTGGTTTTCACCGGCAAGGAGAAATATCCTTAGTGGTCTTGGAAGATCAAACACACTCTCATTTTCAATAAGTTGTGGAAAGGAGTTTTTATAGGAGAAGGAGATAATGAACCTGCAAAGCCTACCTCAGACAAGGAATTCACAATTTGGGAAAAGAAGAACAGCAAGGCCTATGCCTTGATTAAAACATCTGTAAATGAAGAGGTGAGTCGCCATATTTCACGATTTTCAAATGCTTTTGAATCCTTACAAAAGTTGAAGGAACTCTATGACTCACATTCTTGAGCTTGAAGTTGTCAAATTGATTATTAAATTGTTCAACCTTGAATTACAAAATGATGATCCTCTTGCTCTAGCATTAGAAGTAAGATCTATTATGCATGATATCAAAGTCACTAATGTTTAACTAGACATTCCTTTGATAGGTTTTGTCAAGGAACTTTATCCCACTTATTCAAATGACCTTGAGCCATTGCAAACAAATGGAAACCTCAAAGAGATTACCTTTGACTCCCATGTGAAGCAATTTGCTGAGAGAGAGAAATATTTTGGGAAGAAGACAACTCCTCAGTCTTCTGAAGAAGATGTGTATCTTGAACATAGAGAGAAGAATCATGCTCAAGATTCTTCCAGAGGAAGAGGTGTCCAAGAGGAAGAGGAAGAAAAAAATTTAGAGGCAGGGGGGCAAACACTTTCAAGGAGAAAAACCTGATCTTCCTTGCATACGTTGCAATAAAGAATGATCATATGATGCATCCACATGCAAGTTTCCTTGGGACAAAATTGAACAGGAAAAAAATCAAGCCAAAGGTAAAACCAATGACAAAGAGAAAGGTAAAGCACCTAAACCTGCTCACTATGTTGTGGCACATTGTAATATTGGAGTAAATGAAGACTTGTATGCTTCACTTGCTTCTTGGAAAAATTATTGGTTGCTTGATTCAGTAGAAAATTGCCACATGAATTTTAGAAGAGATTTTTTTGAATAATTTACTGACAATGTTGATGAAGTAATATACTTTGTAGACAAATCAAAATTCAAGCCATCAGGGCTTGGCACAATCAAGCTCAAATTTCCTGGTCTTCCAGACTTTCTTTTGCATGATGTTTTATATCTCCCACAACCAAGGAGAAAATTTCTTTCCTTCGTCCACATTTGCCAGCAAGGATACTCCATTCATATGTCTGATGGAAAGGTTGAGGTGAGAAAAACATCAAATCACTCACTTGTCATGACGGGGATAGAAAAATAAAGACATTTGAAGCTGCAAGGTACCTCTGCTCGTGCACAAAATTTCTCATGCAGTTCTCATTATGATGAAGGTACATTTCCATCAAGTCTTTTATGGCATGCTATATTTGGAGACTTTAACTATGGAAACCTTCGCTTGTTGAAGAAAAATGGTGCTACTGGTTTGCCTACAATTCCTAGGAAACTTAAGAAATATGGTGCTTGTATTCTAGGAAAGCATAGAAAACAGTCTTTTCATGATTCACATTACAGAGCACATAGAAAACTTGAACTCATTCACTCAGAGATATGTGGTCCAGTTCCTGTTCCTTCTGAAAATGGAAATAAATATATGATGATATTTATTGATGACTACACCAGAATGTGTTGGGTTTATTTATTGAAGAACAAATCTAATGCTTTTCAAATATTTAATAACTTTCATACATGGATTGAAAATGATGCACAATCTCATATTGGCTCTATTCACACTGATAATGGAAAATAATACACTTCAAATGAATTTTAAAACTATCTTCGCCAGCATGGGGTCAAACATCCAAAAATTGTGCCTTATAATCCCCAACAGAATGGAGTAGCTGAAAGTATGAATAGGACAATCTTAAATATGGTACGTTCCATGATGTTTTTCAAGAATGTAAAATTGATGTTTTGGGCTAATGTAGTTCTACGTGCTGTATATGTAAAGAATAGATGTCCATCTAATGCTATTAGAAACAAGACTCCTTATGAAATGTGGTATGGCCACATTCCTTCGGTAAATCATCTCAGAGTCTTTGGTTCCACCTGTTATGCCTTGATACCAAAGGTACATAGAAACAAACTTGGTGCAAGGAGTCGTAAGTGTATCTTCTTGGGGTATTCAAATACCTCCAAAGCATACTGCCTTTATGATGAAGTTAATAAGAAGTTTGTTGTATCTAGAGATATAATATTTCTTGAGTCTTCCAAAGCTGACAATGTTGTTGAGAGGCAACTTGACCGCTTAGATAGATTCAGACATGCAAAATCATTTCAATAATTTGATAATTAGATTCCACATCTTGAAGGGGGGATTCCTATACTGGATTAATATGTGGAATCCTCTTCTGAAGCACTCTCTCCCCCACATGAAGCTCCAACCACTGATGATACTTTGAGTGATGTGATTGATAAAATTGGGAGACTCAATCTTGATTCAGTCCCAACTCAGTCAACTGAGCAGCTTGGACCATCTTAGAAAGGTCCTCTAAAATGGCTGACAGAGACACTTGAAAGTGTTCATCCTGATGAGGTTGGAAAGACAGGAACAAAAAATTCAACTAGGCAGAATATAGGTGATGTAGATGATTCTGATTCACCTGTTGACGTGGATGTTTCTTATGATTGTGACCTAAATTTATCTACAAATTTTGAACCAACTTCTTTCAAAAAAGCTGCTTCTCATGATGAATGGAAAGGAGTGATGCAAAAGAAGTATGATGCCTTGATAAAGAATGGCACTTGGAAGCTGGTAGATCCTCCATTGGGAACCAAACCAATTGGCTGTAAGTGGGTCTACAAGAACAATTATAAAGCTCATGGCTCACTTGACAAACACAAAACCAGGCTTGTGGAAAAAGGTTTTGCACATAGATAAGGGGTCGATTATGAGGAGACTTTGGCCCCCACATCAAAATGGGCTACCATCCGAAGACTCTTTGCCTTGGAAGTTGATAACGATTGGAAAGTCCATTAAATGGATGTAAAAATTGCTTTCTTGAATGGAGATCTAAAAGAAAATGTTTTTATGTTCTAGGAAGAAGGATTTGTTGTGAAGGGATATGAACATAAAATATGAAAACTTGTGAAATCCTTGTATGGCCTCAAGAAAACACCGCGAGCCTAGTATGAAAAGTTAACTAAGCATATTTTGAAACTCAACTTCAAACATTATGATCTTGATGATGCAACTTTGTTTGTCAAGAAAGTTGGCAAAATAGTTGTATATCTTGTGGGATATGTAGATGATATTTTGATGATAGGGAACAATGAGAGCTACATTGCATCCATAAAGAAGGAATTGAAGAAATGTTTTGAAATGATTTACTTGGGCTATGTTCACTACTATCTTGGTATTGAAGTAACTCAACATACGAAGTATGTATTCCTCTCTCAAAAGAAGTACATTGGAAATATGTTAAACACGTTTGGCATGGTTGAGTGCAATCCTTTGACTAATCCAATGGAACAGAACTTAAAGCTCACATCCATTGAAGGAAAAGAATTTGGGGATGCAACAAGGTATAGATAGCTTGTAGGAAGTCTCAACTATCTGACTACTACCAGACCGAATATTTCATTTTCTATTGGAATACTCTCCAGGTTTATGCAAAAGCCTTGTGAGGGACATTGATTTGCTGCAAAAAGGGTTCTAAAGTACTTAAAGGGAACTGAAGACTTTGGACTCAAGTATACACAGGTGGGCGACTTCAGCTTGATTGGATACTCTGATTAAGACTTCGATGGAGACAAAAAAACTGGGGTATCTACTTCAGGTTATGCTATGAGTCTTAGATCAGGAGTTGTCTTCTGGAGATCATGTAAGTAATCAATTCCAGCATATTCCACAACATAGGAAGAATATGTGGCAACAAAAGAATTTGTGTGGCTCAAGAAAATTATGGAATATTTGCAGGTAAAACAAGTACATTCTACTCCACTCATGGTTGACAACACCTCTGCAATAAAGTTCACCAAGAACCCAAAGTTCCATGATCGAACGAAGGACATCAATACAAAATACCATTTGATTCAACATCATGTTGAGGCCAAGACAATCCATCTACACCATTGTTCCACTAATGAATAGATTGCAGACATCTTCACCAAAGCGCTTGGAAGAGAAAAGTTCGAAAGATTCAGAATAATGCTTGGACTCACCAACATCCCTTCAAATTAAGGGGGGGAATGTTGACACCTAATCATTGGGATTGGGTGAACATTTGTAAATAATGTAAATAGTAAATAATGGAGAATAAGAAAATGAAGAGACACTGGGAGGTGAAGCCCAAGAGTCTCTCCCTATTTGTATATAATCATGAGCAGCCTTCATGAATAAACGTAATTCGTTTTGAGGAATTACCTTGTGGACTGACAATGATATATATTAAAAAATAAAAACTTATTTATTTTATTTTTCCTCAATAATAAAACCATTAACAGTGATGCACAACATGGTTTTATGCAAATATTGATGAAACCCAATCGATTTTAGGGAACTAGTTCTTACCTTCTCAGGGTATAATATTAAAAACTAATTTATTTTATTTTTCCTTAATAATAAAACCGTTAACTTCAATGCACAACATCGTGTTCATTATGAAAATATTGATGAAACCCAATCGATTTATGAGAACTGTTTTTTACCTTCTTATGGTCTATTGCATTTACTAATATGCACAACATGGTGTTCATTATGCAAATATTGACGAAACCCAATCAATTTACGAGAACTAGTTCTTACCTTCTCATGGTTTATTGTATTTACTAATTCAAGGTAATAAAAGTTATATGGGGGATGCTTCCTCACCCAGTAATTTTTGGCTTTGGACTCATGTTGTTAAAAGTATGATCATTAATGGCAAATCTAAACAAACACATGGATAATACATATCTCTCTTTTATAAATAAAAAAAGCGTTCATAATGAAATTATAGAAAATAACTTTCAACATAAAGTAAAATGTATTTTATAATATAATAATAAAGAAATTGTAACATCTATATTACAATGAAATGAATTTCCTAAGAAAAATCAAACTAGGAATTGCACTAGATGTTGCAAAGGAAACGCCGTAAGGGGGTAGCATAGGAATTAGTCGCATAGAAGAAAGAAGATGTGATGAGTGTACACTATAGGGAGATGGGAGATAGGGACACCCTACCTACCTAAGTAAATTAGCCAGAAATGAATATTCCCACTCATTGTATGACAATACGAATTTTGCCTTTAAACATAACAGAAACACTAAGGGCATTAATGAACCTAAATTTGGACAATTCATCGGGCAACCTAGCTATACAAAAGAGACAACCTTCAGTGAAGAACAAGAGTACAATCCAAATTTTTGTTTGACTAAAAATAACCCCAATGCTCATGAAAATGAATATGGGAATAAACATTGTTGAACTTTGAAGAAGGTGCCTCAGATTCTACTACTAGTATTTATGGTGTTGAGAAAATGAACTCTGAAGTTGAATTGAATCATTATAGGTCCCATCTTTTCCATTTTAATGAATGCTCAATTTATGGTAAATAGGAAAATGTGGAATGGGAGAATTGTAATAAGTTTCAAGTAACACTCTCTCACTCCCTTGATGATGAAGCTGTTGAAACTATTAAATGCAAGTTGGAAGACAACAACTTCAAGTCATATATGGTGTAGGGTCCTCTTGTGTATGAAAATTATGATCATTATGACAAGGAAATGTGGTCCAATAATGAAAACTCCCTATAAAACGAATTGTATGACAATACAAGTTTTTCCTTTGAAAATGATAGAAAAACCAAGAGCATTAATGAACAGAAATTTGCACAATTCATTGAACAACCTAGCTATACAAAAGAGATAGGCTCTTCTCAAGAACAAGAGTATAGTCCAAATTTCATGACTGATGTATTCAATGGCTAGCATGGGGGACATATGTGCGATAATACCTACAATCATGGTTTGACAGATCAACCCAATGAAAATATGGCTAAAAAAAATTAGACCAAATTTGATTTTAAAAAGAAGAATTGTGGAGGGGAGTTTACAGATTGATGAAGATACTCACAAACCTATAATTGAAGATGTAAAAAGGACGATGATGGTCTAGGTCCTATCAAACAAGATGAAGTTCCAGAAGCAATGATCGAAATGCATCATAGAGCTAATACTATGATTTAGACTTATACAAGAACACAACGAAATACCAATATAAACATAAACACAAAGATTCAACAAAAATAAAACTTCATTTCATTAATAGCAAAGAATTGAAATATTCTTACATACAAAAATGGAAATAAACTAGCTCGGAAGATGGTAGTTTATCTCTGAGAAGAGGTGTGGTGGCCACATCCCTATGAAATGTGTTAAAATGAGGCTCAAGGGCCTTTTTATTATTGAACAAAAAGGGAAAACCCTAAACAAAGAAAATCCTAACTTGAGGAGATGGAACTCTAAGCGTTTGTGGGCCCCATTGGGGTTAGTTGGGAAGACAACTCTCCAGGGTTGTAACTTGGTCATATGATATTTGTTTGGAACATAGGATACCTCGTTGGAAATATTGGAAATATCTCTCTAAGTACTATAGTATTTGAGGAAGTTGTGATAGGCCCTTTCTTATGGCTACGCGCATGCTACGGACCTCGAAAAAATATCATTTAGGGAGGTCTAAACAACTCTGGAAGTTTAGGACTCGAAAAAATGCTAAAAGTAGTAAATGTTGCTACAATTAAGGAAACTGATGAAATTGACTAGAGGTCTAGGTGGAATAGGCAGCTGGCCACCAATATCCACCTGAATCATACTAAGAACATAAGCTTAATTGATTTCAAAATTATGTTAGCTAAGTTTATTTGAAAGTTTGTTTCGACATTTGAGGAAGATGGAGTTGGTCTCAATTTGAACCAAATGGACAACTTGATCAACTAATTTGAGTTGAATGAAATTTTTTAGATTTAGTGTATGGCCAGTTATTTTGATGAATGTTATGTCCCCATAAAGAAAAAGGACTTGTGACTATGAAATTTTTTACAACATCGTACCAAACTCAATGGGTATTTTGTTAGCAATGATAATACACCCCCCTTTTCTACCTACATCAGATCTTCAACAACAGGGATGGAAATGGCATTGGGAACACTTACATAGCAATAAAAGAATGGGTTCATAATAGTTTAAGGAAGAGAGGACATCCTAACATTTTTTCAAACTAGAAATGACAAAGGTCCTAGCCTATGAGTACCCCAACATCAATATATCCATGTTTTGTATGATCCTCAAGCATAGGGGAAGAAGGTATTGCATTTATGAAGTATGGATAATTTGTGTTTGGTTGTATGTTCATATGTACTAGATGAGATTCTGAGGTTCTCATGTGCTCCTGAGATAAGCCCACATCCCCAAATAGGAGCCTATGTTACCACTTAAATCTGTGCATGTTTTTTAGATCACATAACTCAATATGATATGAATCAACTATTGGCTTTAATGTTTATTGTGGTTTCCCTCCATCCCATTTTTGTCAGTGCTTTTGCTTGGGGGTTTTAACCTAGTTAAACATTTGTGGAAAAGGTAGGGAACATAGAGGATGAGAGGAAAGACTATTTGACTATGGCTATTAAGAAGAAATAACATTATTAAGAAACATTTATCGAAGAAGTACATGCATCCCATATTTGTTTTGATCTCAAAGTGTCCTTATAGGAAAAGACATCTGCATGACTAAGCCTAAAAGGATTGGAGATGCAACTCCCAATATTTTGAGTTTGTACTACACACCCTTACAATTGAATATATGGAAGATAGGAAGAGATATATTATTTTCATGATGGAGGTTTGGTTGCATGATGATCTGACAACATTAGATGTAATAATTCATTGGGATTCCAAACAGTTGGTCCTGATTGACTTTAGACTTAGTTCACATCTTCATTGCTAGAAGATAAGGCCATGGATTTACATTGTTATGGAGAGATAATTGTTGTCAATGCATTATGATAAAAGGAATTTTATCAAAAGGGTTGCTGCTTCCTACATAAAATCAGTAAAGCAGTGGTCATCTATGTTGGCATTTGGCTTAGTATTTGAAAAAGGATGTTAGATCATTTTCCTTTTTGAGATTATGAACAGATTAGTAAATTGAACACATGAGTTGTAGCTTAGGCTGTCGATTTTATGAAGGATGGTGTTCATGGTCAGTGTTGTTTACATATGCAAAGGTTTTATGTACAAACACTAGGAAAGTAACATGCATAATTGTTTCCAACTTTACAGTTTGACTAGTAGTGTATCAAAAGACTGTGGTGTTATCTATTGAGACCTCAACAACATTGAATTTGTGAAGCATTTTTCAAAATCCACACTGCCAGCTTCACTTGTACATCCAAATGAAATGATCGCTAAGGTGTTAACAACAACCACTACTGTGCTTGTTGTATGGAGCATAAATGGTGATTTCTTACATAAATACTTCACATTGTCACAATTACCTTCAAAATTTACCATTTCAGTAACAAGTTCAATTCTTTCAGATTGGATGGAAACAAATTGGTATATAACTGGTCATCAAAGTGTCTAAATCTTTGTAGCAGTCACAACCCTTAAAATCCACAGTCAAGGTGCACATGCATAAAATGTTAAGAAGGATGAGGTATAAATATGAGAGCCTTTATGAAGAGGTGAACATGGAACAAAGTTATGGATATTATTTCAAATCGGCCAGGAACTATAGTGAGCTCAAACTTGGATTCTAATTCAACTTTATATATATATATATATATATATATATATATATATATATCCATTCTAAGGGAATTTTGGAAAAATCACTTACTTTGGAAGCCAACCTATATGTGTCCAGAACCCAAGGCTAACTTGTGTTGGTAGTATAGAAATATGCATATACATGTGTGGATCGCCTCATGATGGTTGGACTTGTTCAATGAGCCTTCTATGGGATTGAACATGGGATGTTTGGGGCCTCATCCCAAATGGAACGAAAAGATTTTGTGGGCTCTGTTGAGGTTAGTTTGGCAGACAACGTCTCTGTTGTAACTTGGTCATCTTATCTCCGTTTCACGCGCATGATACCTTGTTGGAAAGATCTCTTCGAGTACTACAGGATTTGCAATAGGCCCTTTCCAATGGCTATGGTCCTATTGTGGAACTCAAAAAACATCGTTTAGGGGGTCAAAACTTCTCCCGAAGTTAAGGACCCAAAAAACTGCTAAAAATAGTAAATGGTGCAATAAACAAGGAAGCAGATGAAACTGACTAGAGATCTAGGTGGAATAGGAAGGTCACCACCAATATCCACCTTGATCATTTTCAGACCAATCTCATTTTCAACCAGTGCTTTGAATGCAAAAAAATTTGCAAAAACTTCATATTTATTCTTCATAAAATAGATCCAGCACTTCCGAGAAAAGTCATCTATGAAAATTACATAATACATGTGTTTTGCAACTAAGACTATAGGAAATGGTCCACACACATATGAGTGGAGTCTCTCCGATGCTCCAAATCTTCTCTCTCGGCCCTGGAAGGAGGCTTTGTCATATTTTCCCAGAGTACATGATCTGAAAATGAAGGAAAAATCCTCCTATAAAAAAAATCAACCGTCCTCTAAGACTTTGCAAGTTAAACAAAATGGGTCTTTAAAGATAAAACAAGTTTCATAACCTCTTCAAGATGGTGAATTAGGTTTTCACATGAACTTAAAAGAGAAACAAATTCACATGCAACTCAAGATGATAAATATGAAGAGAAGAAAATGTCATTTGATGATGGAGTTCACCCCTCCTGGGCTACGTCTATGGGCCTGCTCCAATAACTAGAGCACTCTATTGATTTCAGTAGAAAATGAGTACATCACATATTGTTGACAAAAAAGTGGTTTGTTTCTCCTACAAAGAAACATTCTCCTATGAAGAATTATCACTCAAAAATATGAATCCCTACAACAAGTCATGAAAATGTCAACATAAAAGGACTCTCACACAATAGTTCCTTATACTCCACCTACAATCCAAGCACAAAAACATACAACAACTCCACAATGAATTGTTGAAAAGAGCTTCTCTCATGAGCACATATTGAGAAAATACTAAAAAGAGTTGCTCTACAGAAGTAACAATTGTTGAAGATGAAATTAGAAGGATAGAAAACACTGACTAGGCTCTCTCCATGCTCAAAATGCCTTCATATTGCATCAAAGCTCCGATTGTCTCTGACACTACAAGAAAATTATGCAAAAGGTCCATCATAAAGTGCCCCAAAGAGAAAAACGAGGTTGCCATTAAGTTCAGGACACCCAAAAACCCCCGTCTAGGATCCTCTTGAGCTTAGAAAGGTTAAAATTTGTGAAAGTTATGCTTCTCCAAGCCAAGCTCTCTATGTCCTGCAATTTGGCAAAACTTGATAATTGCGTGACAATTTTACCCCTTTCTCAATCCAACGAGCGACAAGTTCACCCGGGACCGATGATATTCCCACTGTAAAAAGTGCAATTTGTTTCCTCTTTAATTTTTCAAATAACCCTATGCGTCAGATCAGGGCCACATAGTGCCCATAGGGCCAGGGGTTGGGGCCAACTCCTCGCCCTCTTCAGCTTTGGCCTTCGCTCCATTAGGACATGGTTATATAGTTGTTCATAGGGTCGCGAGCTAGGGCCAACTTTCTGCACCCACCACTGGAGCTCCCTTGCATGTCCATCATTGGTTATAATAGTTATCGATGGGACTAGGGCTAGGGCCAAGTGCCCCACCTCTCCCATCAAACTTTATGCATGGTCCCATGGGTGCCTATGGAACCTGGGGTGAGGACCAAGTGCCCCACCTCTCCCACCAAACTTTTTGCATGGTCCTTTGGGTGCCTATGGAACCTGGGGCTAGGACCAAGTGCCCCACCCCTCCCGCTTAGCTCTCATCAGTGGCCGTGTGGGTGTTTTACATGACCAGGGATAGGACCAAGTGCCCAACCCTATCCTTTTTCTTGCAGTCATGTGTGTTGGATGTGACCAGGGGTCAGGGCTCACTATCGAAAACTTTGAATTTAAATATAACCCGTGACCCATGTTGGTCAAGAATCAATGTTGTTGCGCGATGGTGGAGGGAAAAGTTGATATGTGCTAAGTATGGGGTTCGAACCCCATTGAGGCCTTTGGGCCTATATATATAAAAAAATTCTAATATCGAGGCACCACATGTCGGCCTCTCATTGGGCCACATGGAAACCTCTGATTGGGCCACCTAAGATGATATGAACCAATCACATTATGGAAAATGCACCCGTACGAACATGCCACATGTCAAGACCTGATTGATCCACTTCCAACCATACCTTGCATAGTTAGTTGATGACGTAAGTTGTATGGACTTCCCAGTGAGCAGCCCAGTCAAACCTGCTATTAACCTTTTAGGTGTTGATCAAAAACTTAAGAATGTCATAACTTATTCATACGACATTGGATTGAGGCAATTCAAGTGTTGTTGAAATCAGGAAGACGAACACTACAAATTGATGCTAGTTTTGGGAGATTCTGAGTAATTTAATTTTTGAGTCTATTTTTTTTATCTCTGGATCATACCTCCCCTAAGGAACTTTCAGACCTCCAAAAATTTCTCTTGAATCAATAAATAAGTGAGGAAAAGTATCGTTAACTTTCCCACCCTCAATCCTTTTTCTTCTATTTGAATTGGTGCCTCAAAGCCCCCAATTAAGGTACTCCACCTTACCTCTGTGTGAAGCCATTACCTTCCTATCAAGAATCAAGCCATACTTCTTCTAAACATGTAGGAAAAAAACCTTCGATGGATGGAATATGAACATTTTCTCCAAAACCATTTTTCTTTGGCTCAATAAAACTTCATCTTGAAGTCTCTATTTGTTGAAGACAAACTTGATCTTCCATCTGGAAATTAGAAGCAACTTAATGCTCACCATGCATTGTTTTACACTTTTCTTTACTATACTCAAGTTGCAATTGTACTCTTTGATGTAATAGATGAACTTATTCAATGACATGCTTGACTTTTTCCACATAATCATGGTCATCTGTTGCACAATCTTTACCAAAGATCAAATTCACAAACAAGCTTCACATCGACACATGTCCCCAAAATAACATAACATGCCAAAGAAAGCACACTTGTTGAAGATAAGTGATTGTACATGACTTCCCTTTACAAAGTACCTGTTGTCATTCATTGCATTGTGGGTTTTAGTTGATCAATGTTACCTAAGAGCAGTGAAATTTGAATTTTCCTTCATAGGCCACAAAAGATCTCAAAGCTAAATCAGACCCTCCCCACTACATAGTGCTCGGAAAGAGCTTTCCAATGGTATATGGAAGTCCAAGAATGGACTTCTAGATCAGGAGATAGAGAAATTTTAAACTACCCCTTGAGAAGCTAGAAAACAAAGAGAAAAGCCCAAAGGACCAAGGCAGATCACAAATCAGGCTCAGGCACAATAAATCCTGCACTACCGGCCATTAGCGAATTGGAGAAGTAGAGGGGCTGGCACTCAAGAAAACCTGTGGGGTTGCGATTCACCGATATAATGTAAAGTTTCCAGGGAAGGCTAATTTCATCTAACAAAGGGATTCCATGAAAAACAAAGGCCAAAATGCCCCCTTCTCTCTCCTCCATGTGGCGGAATATGGTAAATCCTGCACTCCCGCATATCAGGCATCCCGCAGTACCGCAACTTCATAGTATATGCTGTGTATCGGCTATCGGAGGGGTCTCGGGGCACAAACTTAAGGTTATCAATGGTTCACAGTGCCGAAAGATGATATGGCAATCCCATAGTCCCACAATATTGGTGATCAACGGATCGACGGGGTTCTAAACTTAAAAGACTCGTGAACCTCCAATTTTGTGATATAGTGTTACATTATTGGGGGAGGCTGAGAATCGTTAACAAAGGAATTTCACGAGAAAACCAAGTCCTGACGACCTCCTTCTCGCTCCTCCACATGGCAGTAGGACATATCGGCGATGGGAAATCCATGAATCCCACATCCTGCAATCCTGCATCATTGACAATTAGCGGAACAGAGGGGATATGACTCCAAAACCTTTAGGTGTGCGATTCTACAATATTGTGTAAAATTGTCAAGGAAGGCTGAGCTCATTTTACAAAGGAAACCCATTCAAAAACAGGGTTGGGCGAGCCATTTTCTCTCTCTTCCTGGAGGACACGTGGCACTCAGTTTCGGTGTTTTCAGGGGACCTATGGGGTCGTTTCCGGGTGACACGTGTCACCACTCACAGGGTGACATGTGGAAATGATGACATCACCCCGGGATCAGCAATCAACGATTGCACAAAGTGAAAGTTTATTCTCGACGATATCCCTCTTGGCCTGCGATTGCGATTGTGATAAGGAAAAAGGCCCCCAGATGCGATAAGTTATTACGACATGGTCTATAAAAATTTTGCATCCGACATATCGACCAATGCAGTATAAAGAGTTATCAAAGGCATTTCTGGTATTATAAAGGAAAAGGGCCCCCGCACAGCAGTGGAAAGCCTTAGCGCCTGAAGGGCTAAGCCCCTGGTTCTAGCCCCCAGTCATATGGAGAAAGTTACAAAATGGGAGCTAAAGTGAAAAGGGCTAAGGGAGGTCAGGTTTCGTCTGTTTCACAACATTTTGTATAGCCAGAGGCCAGAATGAGAAAGTTCCCCCATATTGCCATCAAGAGGTACTCACCCGGTACATCAAGGCACTGATAGTGTAGGACAAGGATTTAAAGGGCGTGATGGGTCGACAGTTGTGGTTTTAAGAAAAACAGATAATAACTTCAAAGCATGAGATGGGCTGATCTAGAAGAAGCCTACTATGGCACGGATCTGGAAGTCAGAGTCGAATGAAATAAAGGCATAAATGACTGAGGTTGGCAAAGCAATGGAGGAAGCCATACCGCAAGTAGAACAACCCCTGCAGCAGAGATAACCACAGGATGGGAAAGGAGAGCTTTTGTGCATTTTTATCTAAGAATTTCTTATTTACTCTACTGTAACATGCCTCCTTTCATAAGGCATTTAATTCTGTAATATGTTTGGGCCACATAGACATTTATGATTGAGACAACTAGTTGACCTAATAGTTGAGTCTATATTAGAGATATTTTGTTGTAATGAATGTTCTTTCTCCCCTCTCCAGATAAATAGGGGAAAGTGAGACTTAACAAACGTTCAAAATTTCTAAAGAAACACTACATGTTATTTTCAGACTGTATGGCTTTACAATACAGATTTTATAGAATATGAAGAGAAATGGTGGTGATTCCCCCTCCAAGTATTACATTATGTTCTCCCTCTGTTAAAACTCATTTTGTTCATGTTTCTTCTCTGAATTCATGTAATTACTGTTGTTAGAAATATTTCAAGACTTCCTCACAGATTCCCTAGTATCAATATGTTATGCATGTGTCTGTAAGTTCCTCATAGATTCATTTGTATCGACATTATTAATTCTAATGCCTGCATGGATTATTGAAATTATATCTTTAACAGTTGGTCTTCATGAATCATAGCACACAACCTCTCTTCTTCCCATTATATCTACTTCTGACTCATATAAGTATAGGAATTCTTAAATTTGCAAGCTCTATGTGTTATGCATAGAACTCTTGATGCTGTAAGCTCCATATGATGAGTTAATCCTCCTCCTCATCCTCTATCATTGCTCTGCAAAATTTTATTACACTGTAAGTCCTTGGACTACTTGGCCTCCACTGTTTTATACATATTTATGAGATTTCTATATGGGAAGAGGTACCAAGAAATCTATGTTTTACTCTAGAGGAATGAACGAACCCATTATATATACATATAAAATATAACTGAGGTCTCCCTTTATTGTGAATCATTTGAGACACTCCAAATTTAGGTGTGCCCAGGCACTGGTCTTGTAAGAAATCCGAGGTTGTCTCTGGGAGCTGCAACAATACCCAAAAGAGAATATGCAACAAGTAATTACAATTTTACAAAGCAAGAAAACTATACAAAATAGTCTACTCATCCTTTGCTTATCCTAGGCTCAAGTGTTCTCTTTCTCCACCCACTCTACATCGAAGGCTACTTTAGGAACTACATCAGTTTCCACTTTACCACCTATCACTTTCCTTACAAAGGATTGCATGACCTCTTTTTCCTTCTTAGGATGAAGTTATGGATGGAGTTTCCAACACTTTTCGATCTGGTGCACACTCATGCTACAATGGGTACAAAAATCTTTTCACTTTTCCATTGACAAATAATTCTTCATAACAGGGAGAGATTCCTCATGATTTATCCCAAGGATTTGATCGATTCTTTTGACTATCACCCCATATTTCTTGAAATCATCCACACAATGGTCAGGTGCATCACAAAATGTGCAAGGAAACATGTCCCATAAAAAATAAAAATCACCAACCTTTATAAAATCCCCATGAAACTTATACCTGTCCTTTGGGATGTGATTTTGATGACGAGGACTCAATTTTGCATGTCCCTTGAAACATTCATCTTTATTTGGAGACAATTTGCCATCATCACTACCATCATGGTGTGACATATCATCACTTGATGATTTCTTTGCCTATACAATTTTAGAGCACTCTCCAATTTCTCTTTGACCCTAACCCAATCCTGCATATCGTGGTTGTTCAGCAACAAGATGCTAGATGGTGCCACTTCAAGGAATGACTTTATAATTCTCGTAACTAGTACTGAATAATTCGAGTTTTTTGTCTCATCCAAGGAATGTAATGAACTCTCGATAAGAGTCAACCAAAACAAGGCTTCAATTTTTCATTTTTGTTGCTTTCTCTCTCTAGGGGAGGCACACAGGTGCACTAACTTGATGAGTCCAACACTTTATATTCTTCAGTAAACTGGCACCAACAGTCCTCCTACCTTACACAATGAAAATAGTTCTTTGAGGTTTCCTTATTGACACAAATCACGATTTCCCAAGCTCTCCCTTTCTACCTATTTCCTCATCATTTACCTCCATAGTCCTCCACGAGCTCGTATCAATTAATTTTTTGGATGGAGGATCACTAAAGCTACTACAAGCATGTGTCTGGGTAACAATATCCAAACTAAAAAACACGAATTTACTTTCTTTCTTAATTGCATATTATGTAATTTCATCAAAGGACCTCTTCCTCATGTAGACATAACCTTTGTTGGGTGGCTGATTCACCATGTAAGAATGGGAGAGATTCTAACGATCTCTTATGATTTTTTTAAAGTTGCTACTTCCATAATAGTGCCAAAGCCCTTGAATAATCAACTTCCACTCTCCTCCTATCCTCATCTAACCGTTTCTCACTATTATGTAGATGGGGGAGAGGCATCTTGCTAACGAATTTTTTTCCATCCTAACACAGCATTCACACAGGTTTATCCTACTTCAATGGTACGATGATGCAGGTCTAACCATAGGGTCTACAAATTAAAAATTATCACACACAACACCAAATTGAACCGAAATCCACACCAAACATATATTTGAATTGATCCACAATAGGAATGCACATAAAAACTCAGAATAATTGATTAATAAATAAAATATTTATAAGAGAATCATTATCCGCATGCTTGGCCTTTCATTCCTCACACTCGTGTCTACCTACTTGGATGCCTCATGGGCTCACCTAGCTTTATACAAATGGATTAGAACCCAAGTAAGTTATAGATCCTCAACTAACTCCCAAAATATCTCTCATGATCCATAAAATCTCTCATCTAATGCCTTATCCCTAGATAAGAGTTAACTAATCCATAATTCTCTCAAACCTTCCAAAATACTCTCGAATATTCTCGTATTTACAATATTTCTCATTATCTACTAAAACTATAGGAAAAATACATTAATAATTAAATCCTAACTTTATAATCCAATTCCCTTAGTAAACAGTTCAGAATTGGATTATAAAGTTAGGATTTAATTATTAATGTATTTTTCCTATAGTTTTAGGAGATAAAGAGAAATATTGTAAATAGGAGAAGCTTCGAGAGTATTTTGGAAGGTTTGAGAGAATTATGGATTAGTTAGCTCTTATCTAGGGATAAGGGATTAGATAAGAGATTTTATGGATCATGAGAGATATTTTGGGAGTTAGTTGAGGATCTAGAACCTACTTGGGTTCTAATCCATTTGTATAAATCTAGGTGAGCCCATGAGGCATGCAAGTAGGTAGATGTGAGTGTGAGGAATGAAAGGGAAAGCATGAGGATACCGATTCTCTTGTAAATATTTTATTTATTAATTAACTATTCCGAGTTTATATGTGCATTCCTATTGTGGATCAATTCAGATTTATGTTTGGTGTGGATTTCAAATCAGTTTGGTATTGTGTGTGATCATTTTTAATTTACAGACCTTATGGTTAGACCTGCATCATATGGGCTTGATTGGCCTAGGCATCTCGTTGATCATTGTGGATTCTAAGAATGTGGGAAAATGATTTGTGAGAGAAGGAATCCAAAAAGCTTCTAATTCTGAAGAAAAGAATGCACATGTTATTGTTCTTTGGGTCGGCTCCTATTTGAAGGTGTTGAATGGTAATTAAGGAGTCTCGAATAATATTTATTGTTTGAATTTATTTGTCTTTGGCCATCTAAATTCCAAATGGGAGGTCATACATCTGAGCCAAATTATTGGTACTTCTTCTCAATCCCCAACAATACTTAAATTCATGATTTTCTTCGGGGTTATTGAGAATTCCTGCCCCTCCTTCCATCCCAAAAGAAAAGAGAATCCAACCTTTTTTAGGATTGTTTCTAGGATTCAAATTTGGGGTTCAAAAGGAAGAGCTTCCAGGTCACCTTGGAATGGAGAGGAGTAATAGATAGAAAAGGGATTGGGCGTCGAAGGTCTAGCAAGAGATCTAGCCAACATCTTTCTATCCTATCCAGATAGGAGTCTCTCTCCTTTAGATGGCGCATACTAAATTCAACACAAAAGGAGAGGGTTTTCATTGTAGTTTCTCTAGGGGAAATGTCATCATTTTTTAAGATAACAGAGTTATGGGACAACTAGATTTTCTGGCAAATGTATTTTGGAAACGAACACCAAATCCATTTGAGTTTAGGTTTACCATTGAAATAACCTCTATAATGCTTATTTTAGCAGGAAAAGAAGGTGGAAAGATCTATAGGCCAAACAAGTCTCTCATAAAGCGAGCCAAGTGATAATGTCCAAACCTAAGAAGTAAACGAGAAAGATATGAAGAGATGATGAATTAATTCATCTTGGAGTTTACATAAGGGAAATCTCAATAGACCATGCAATCCTCATTTTTGGAGGTTCTCCAATGTTAAGATATTCTTGTGAGAAAGGATCCAATATAATCAATCTACTTTTGGGACAACATTGTGGACCGAATTTTCTTCCAAATGGATGATTTGGGGGGAATTTGCGTAGCAAATAATAATGCTTCATATCCATATTTGATAGTATAAATACATGATTTCCATCCCAAATGATTAGAGCTCTATTGATGCCATAGGGCACATCCCATGACGTAGTCCCTTAACTAGTCGAAAAGCGAGAGGAGGATGGGGGGGGGGTACCTTCAAGATTCCACCCTAACCACATCCTAGAATGACCCCACTTAGAGAGTTGAGCCAGAGAATTGATTCCTTTACTCTCCACGTATTCTTTGAGAGGCAGGAGGCTAACATTATTTTGCAGTGGAGGTCTATTCATGAGAGAATCAATCCATATATGTATGTTGGATCCATTCCTGGGAATCCAGTTTAGATGTTTGTAAATGAGATTGGTCGTAGATGCAATAAGCTTCCAGACATGTGGCGTTTTCTTCCCATGGAGTAGGAAATCATTCAAACCATCATTATTTACCTAGATGTATTTTTTGTAAACAACTTGGACCCACCATAAATTTGAATTACCTTTCATTTTCTATGTAATATTTTTTCCTAAGGCCTCATTCATTAGCGTCGGGTCACAAATCCCCAGCCCTCCATCTGAGCTAGGAGATCTTACCGTTGCCCTGTTTATTAGGTGAATTTTTTTTGTGGGAGCTTTACTTCCATCCCAAAGGAATTTTCATGTGATCCTGCCTAGGATTTGGTGAATGCACTAAGGAGAAATAAGGTTGATAGCTTATATATAGGAATTTTTGAAAGCACAACCTTGATCAAAACAATTCTCCCTGCTAAATTGAGCCATCATACCCCCCACATTCCAATTTTCCTTTTATTTTTTATAGGACTCGATGTCGTGTTTGAGTGGATAGAATTTTGAGACAAGTGGGAATGCCTAGGTACTTGAAGTCTTTCCAACTCTCAACCACGCTAAATCCAAAAAAATCACCTATTTTATTTTTTTATGATGGAAGAGTGTAATAGATCTGACTTGCAAATATATGAAAATAGAAATATGCCCAGAAATAACAAGATCTGAGTATAAAAATGCTTCTCTTTATTGATCAAAACCCTTAAGGTAGGGTAACACCATATAATCACTTCTTAAAGAAGGAGAACACTCCACAAGACATATGCTTGCCAATACATTAATCCTTCACATCTCTTAATGGGGGGAGTCTCTAGCCTCTATATAGGCTTCATACATACAATACCATGGGTCATTACCATGAGTCTCTTAATATTATATATCTAATACAATGGGCTTATCACATTATTCCTAACTACTTGTGGTCCCTTGCATGATGTGGGTTAACCACTTTATTTATTAACTATGGCCCACTTATTTATTATCCTTACATCTCATGATTATCTTGGGTACCTCCCTTTGTACTCCATAATATACTCCCTAGGTATACTACATTCCAGCCCCCTTAAATATGTTTCATCCCCGAAACATAAGAACACAAATAATAAGATCTACTCAAAAGAGTAGTCCACTGGTACCATTATCTTTCCTTGTAAAAAATCCTTGCTAAAAGCCAAAGAGGGTTTTGAAAAAATCACTTACTTTGGCAAAAGTTTAAAATGGACACAACTCTAACAATATGGTTCAAAATCCTTATTATAACCTATTTTTGGAAATGGAACGACCATTATGCATCTTCCCATGTGATAGAAATCTCTATCTAGGCACTCTCGAAATTCAGATTCGCTCTGCAACTGTCCCACTATAAAATTATTATGAAAGAAGAGATGATTTTAAATCAATGATATCTCCCCCATCCAGAGCCCGATTTGACCGATTGTTTTTTTCAAATTGGAAAATTATTCAAGAGGATCTCGGATCTACAATATTTTTTTCAAAATTCCCCAGAAAAATGTGAAAGTTGACTGGAGATCCGCCGTCCACGAATTGTCGTCAAAAAAATTTCTGTAACGACTAATTTTTAAGTCAGCGATATCTCCCTCATCTGGACTCCAATTCAGCCATTTTTTTTTAATTGGGTATTTTTTCAAAAATACCCAAGATCTAAAATTCGTTTCTGCCAAATTTTCACCAGAAGTTTCATATATGATCTGAAAACTCTCTTCCCCAAAAATTCTTACAAAAAAATAAAAAAAATATCTCTCCACTTTGCCCAAGAAAGTGCTTTGATACACCTTGTAATAGATATGACCTACGAATATATGAAAATAGAAATATTCCCATAAATAACAAGATTTGAATATAGAAATGCTTCTTTTTATTGATCAAAACCCTTAAGGTAGGGTAACACCATATAATCACTCCTTAAGGAAGGAGAACACTCCACAAGCCATATTCTTGGCAATACAATAATCCTTCACATCTTTCAATGGGTAGTCTCTAGCCTCTATATAGGCTTAATACATGCAATACCATGAATCTCTTAATATTATATATCTAATACAATGGGCTTATCAAATTATTCCTAACTACTTGTGGTCCCTTGCATGATGTGGGTTAACCGCTTTATTCATTAACTATGTCCCACTTATTTATTATCCTTACATCCCATGATTATCTTGCGTACCTCCCTTTGTACTCCATAATATCCCCCCCTAGGTATACTACATTCCACCCCCCCTAAATATGTTTCATCCTCGAAACATAAGAAGAACACAAAATATAAGATCTACCCAAAAGAGTAGTCCATTGGTATCATTATCTTTCCCTGTAAACAAATCCTTGCTAAAAGCCATGAAGAGGGTTTTGAAAAATCACTTACATTGGTGAAAACTTAAAATGGACACAACTCAATCAATATTGCTCAGAATCCTTATTATAACCTATTTTTGGAAATTGAATGACCATTATGCATCTTCTCATGTGATAGAAATCTCTATATAGGCATTTTGGAAATTTAGATTCGCTCTGCAGCTGTCCCACTATAAATAAAATCTAAAAAAAGAGTTGATTTTATATCACCACTAACTCCCCCATTTGGACTCCGATTTGACCGATTCTTTTTTCAAATTGGGAAAATTTTCAAGAGGATCTCATAACTGCAATTAGTTTCTCAAAATTCCCCACAAAAGCTGCAAAATTTAACTGGAGATCCGCCGTCCACGAATTGTCATCAGAAACATTTCTACAATGACTTATTTTTAAATTAGTGATATCTCCCTCATCCGAACTCTCATTCAGCCGATTTTTTTTTTTTTTTTTAATTGGGTATTTTTTCAAAAAGAATTCCGATATGAAATTTGTTTCTGCCAAATTTTCACTAGAAGTTTCATATCTGATCTGAAAACTCGCCACCCCAAAAAGTCCTTAAAAAAAATAAAAAACGTATCTCTCCACTTTGCCCAAGAAATTGCTTTGATACAACTTGTAATAGATCTGACTTGAAAATATATGAAAATAGAAATGTCCCTAGAAATAACAAGATCTGAATATAGAAATGCTTCTCTTTATTGATCAAAACCCTTAAAGTAGGGTAACACTTTACACTCACTCCTTATGGAAGGAGAACACTCCACAAGCCATATGCTTGCCAATATAATAATCCTTCACATCTCTCAATGGGGAGTGTCTAGCCTCTATATAGGCTTCATACATACAATGGGTCTCTCAATACCATATATCTAATACAATGGGCTTATCACATTATTCCTAACTACTTGTGGTCCCTTACATGATGTGGGTTAACCGCTTTATTTATTAACTATGGCCCACTTATTTATTATCCTTACATCTCATTATTACCTTGGGTAGCTCCCTTTTTACCCCATAATATCCCCCCTAGGTATACTACAAAGAGACATTCCAGGAATAGATATGATATTTGGAAGAATTAGACTGACCTCCCAAAGAGATAATGAAGTTATCAAACACAACCCTAAATATTTAGCTATAGTCACCAAGGCTCCTTGAAGGAGAAAAGTGTCATCGTTAAGTTGGGAGTGGTTTGTGCTCTTGATGCCAGGGTTAAACCAGAGACCTGGAAGATGACCCATGATGTGTTCATACTCCAAGTGCCTACTTATAGACTTAGCTACTAGGATGTATAGGAAAGGGGATAAAGGTCAGCCTTGCCTTAGGCCCTGAGAATCTTTGAAGAATATAGTTTCTTTGTCATTGACAAGAGGTGCGATCCATGGAGAGATTATGCATAACAAAATCAACAAAATAAAATTTGATCTTAACCCCATCTTTCCAATAACACAAAAAAGAAAGCTATTCCTGACATGGTCAAAATATTTTCCATGTCTAGTTTGATGATCATGCCTTTGTCCCCCATGGATTGAATGGAAACAATAGCTTCCTGCACAAGAATAATGTTATCAAAACTTTGTATTTTGGGGACAAACCCCCCCTCGTTTTTCAAAATGATGAAGGGGAGGATCTTTTAAGCCTTTCAGCCAGGGTCTTAGAGATGACTTTGTAGGATACATTGCATAAGGAGATAGGTCTAAATCAACTAAAGGGGGAAGGATTTCGATATTTAGGAGTGAGGTTTAGAAATGAAGAATTGAAACCTCCACCTATGCATAATTTCTTTAAAGAGTAGAAAATCATTCTTCAGAATTCTCTTTTGCTGATGTCCTAGAAATGTTGATAGAAGTGGGTTGAGAATCCATCAGGGCCCAGATATTTATCCAATTAGAAGGAGAAGAAAGATCTGTGGATTTCCTCTTTAGTGGGAAGATATGTGAGGGATGTTTTTATCGCTTTTGGGATCAATTTGGGAATGTGCTCCAACATATAATCTTCAAGTTCAAGGGAGGGGGGATCATATTGAGTATAAAAGTTTTGGAAATGATAAATTGCTTCATATTTTATTTGATGGAAGTTTGTGATCTAAAGACCATTAACAGAAATTTCATAAATGGTATTCTTAGTTCTTGGCCTTCTTGTGGAAGAACTTGGTTTTCCTGTCTCTAGCGTCCAGGCATACGGTTCATGATTTTAACCTCCAAAATTATGTGTCTTCTTTCAAGGGTATGATAGTTCTCAAAAAGGGATTTATATCTTAAAATCAAATCATGGGAGATGGGTTCATCTTCCAGGGTGGATTGGATCTCCACTATATATTTTTTTGGATGGATTCTTTTATATTCGATTGAGGGGTGAGAACCCAAGTTTTGAGATAGGGTTTTAGGCATTTTTTTTCCCAAATTTGGATTGGGATTCCATTCACTGAAACCGACCAGAAGGAGGATACTACATTTGAAAATTCATGGCTATGGATCCAAGTTGGGATGAAGCAAAATGGGGTAGGATCAAAATTAAGAGGAGGGAGGAGGTATAGTTTGATTTGGTGATGGTTTGAGCCATTCCAAGGGAGGACTACAAATTTAATAGAAATATTTCTCTCTAGAAAGGAATCAGAAATAAAGAATGAATCAAGTCTGGCATTTATATGACTAGGTCCATCCCTTATGTTGTTCTAGGTATATTTGTATTTTAGAGGTTTTATATCCATTATATTAGATTTGTTAATTAGATCCTCCATTTTTTTCTTGGAAGGGGTCCCTAATAGGGGCTCCTCCTTTTTTTTCCCATCCGTGCATGGTGGTATTAATATCACCACCATATATACTATGAATCCCAATTTTAGAACCACAAAATATTATGAAGAGAAGTCCACTTTTCTTACCTTTCTCAAAAGTTGATAAGCATATAAAAATTTACGATTTAACTTTGCCTTATTTGATGAAATATCTAAAAAAGATATGGTCAACAAGTGAATGGTATTCAATGAGGAGAGAAGTAAAACTTTGTTGGTGTCCCATAATGTGCAAATTCCTCTAGAGGCACCTTGAGCACTTACAACACAAATGCCACTCTTGGGACGTACTTTGGAGAGGACGGTCATAATTTCCTTCTCTTCAAGTTTGGTTAAATTCCTAAAGGAGAAGCACAAAGGGTTTTTCTTTTCGAATCAAAGACTTGGCTTCTGATCTTCATCTTTCAGATCCCAACCCTTTGCAATTCCATGATAGTGTTATCATTGTTTACTTTTATCTTGATATTCCCCTTTGGGAGGGGCATGACCAATAATTATTTTATTTCCTTTACTAACCATATCTCCTAGGTCGACTAATTTCAGGGTGGGATGATGATTGAGTTCCTTTTCTCTTTTTGTTTGTTCAATGAAAATTTCTCTATTAGATTTCCTACCAGAGCATCCATTTTGCTGATATTTTCCTTTATCCTATCTACCTCTTATTTCTAATGCATTGAACTAGGTATGACATGCCCTTGATCCCTCCTTCTGAAGAGCCCACTATGAGAAGGGGGGATCTGGGACTTAACCTTCTTGATGAGAAATTCCCCCCTCTTCTATTTCATTAACAAGAGCTCCAAATATGTTACTAAGGATTCCTTGATGCATTGAGTTGTTGGTACATTCTTGATTATCTTTTGTAGTGCTTTAACTTGGACCTTTTTGTGCTTATTTCCATGTCTTCTAGGTCATAGGGCCAATTTTTGTTTGTTTTGACCTCTTATTATTTTAATCTGTTGTCAGTTGTCCCCATATATCCCTTGTTTGTCTTTTTATTCCTACGTCTTATGGCATGTTCTGGCAAAGTGACTATAGTCATAGCGACTCTTAGACTTGAAAGGGAGCTGATAATAATCTACTTTTTGAATATGGGTCCAACTTTCGAGGTTGAGGTCGATAGTTGTCGGTAGCCCTTTCTCTACTTCGACTTCCAACATATTATGGCACATGAAAATAGTCTTTCTCTTGGTTCTACACGATTTACATATTTCCTTAGGGTGTTTCCTATTTTCTTGAAAGCGGCGTCATTCCACAATGCAAGGGATGAAATTGAAGCTTCACATACTAGACCCGAGGAGGGGATATCATATTCCAAATTGAAAGAGGGACTCCAATGGTCTAGATAGAGTCCTTGGGCCCCCATTAAATAAGGGCCACTTCTAAATATTAGATCTTGATCCACTTTGTTATGAAAAAAACATGAAAAACCCTTTTCCTTATAAGGATAAGGAGCCCTTCGACTTGATCAGAGGTTTCCCGTTGTTCTCTACCCATTGCCTAACAATTATGGGTGAAGGCCATAGTCCCTTGAACTGATCTAACAACCCATGATATGAAATTTGGAGGGTTCTTACACATGCCTAAGGAGCTGACATTACAATGGAAGTAATCTCATCAGCCTTTTTGATGAATCGAGAAGTAAGAGCCTTTTGTGGCTTTGGAGAATTGTCTACCAGGAAGTTGAATGTTGATATTTCTGGATCCATGTATGGATGAGAGGTAAAATTGGAAATTTCTAACCCCCCGACCAAGGTGGAGTCATATTTGATTACAGTAGAAGCTCAAGATTCAAGCAAGCATAAAATACCAGGGAAAGATCAACAACTAGGCTGGAGGTCTCATTGGGAGATTGCAATTATTCATAGGTCTGAGAGATCCTACACAACTACTAAATAAGAAGAAATGGAAAACAACGAAATCTTAAGAGGTCAGCAAATGGGAAGGGTCATGTGGGCTCACAATAGCTTGCTACAAGCCATTAGAGGAAACAAGAAAGGGCACTCAAGGACTTAGGGCTGCAGAGTGAAGTAAAGTCAATGTTAGGTAAGTTATTTTTGTTTGGTAGTTAAGGTAAACTTGACTTGGTCAAGTTACTAGTGGTTTTTGAACTCCATGTTTATGATAACCCATGGTATTCATGTGGAATATAACCTATTTAAAGGTGGGAATTAAACCAATGTAGATCCATCTTAACTCGAGATATACCAACCACCGAGAGGGATCAAATCTCTTTGAGTCTTAAGATATTTGCATATCAAGAAATTTGATCCCTCTCAACGCTTGGGAGATCCAAAGTTAAGATCTATCTATGTTAGTTATGTAATTTGACCAAGTAAAAATGTTTACATAACATAATAGAACATGGAATGATAGGACATCATCTCTTCCATATTAGGCTAGAGAGGAGTGCAATAAATTAGCCTAGATCCATCTTAACTTTGGATCAACCAAGAACCGAGAGGGACCAAATCTCTTTCCACTCTAAAAGAGGCTTGTACCTTAAGGAAAATTCATCACTCTTGGCACCAGGTAAATTCAGAGTTAAGATGGATCTAGGCTAGTTTAATTATTAATTATAATTAAGCGTTGTCTAATAAGGCGACAATTTCGCCCAAATGACGATTTTCTTCTTAGACTCCAACATAGGAGTGTTTGAATCATATTTTTGATGGTTGAAATGGATTCAACACCATCAAGAACCCTAGAGGCACCCAAAATCCTAAAGTCTAATAGCTTTAACCAATATTTCCAAAAAAATTAGCTGGATTTTGTCAAAGTTGTGCTGAATTTCCATTGCTTTCTAGGCAAAAATCAGCTCCCTAAACTATTCTTTACAATTATAATTATAATTATTATAATTATTTTATGTACTTTAACTAAGTTATAATGTTTTAATTAATAATTACTACTACTATTAATTTTTTTAATTTTAATTGATTTTTAATTTTATGTAATTTGATCGATTCAAAATGTTTACATAACATAATTTGATAAGACATGATCCATCTTAGCTCTGGATTTACCAAGCATTGAGAGGGATCAAATATCTAGAGGTGTAAACCTCTTTTAGAGTGAAAATAGAGTTAAAATGAATCTGTGCTATATATATATATATATATATATATATATATATACACTCTTCTTACATAAAAATATTATTGACAAAATATGGAGCCCAAAAATTACCAACAATAAATAAATTGGCTATTTTACCCTAAGTCACATGGTTTGGGTTCATGTTCTAATTTGACAACCTTAAAATTCGAAAAAGAATAGACAATTAAAAATTAAACAATAAAATTTGACTTGAAGTTCCACAAGCTATAGGCGTAGTCTAACAAGGCCGAGGAGTTGCCCGGAAAGTTATGGAAATTCCAGTCATATTTAGAGAAAATCCAGCAAGGATTTTTGTAAATCCAAGTTATAGTTGTTAAACTTCAAAATTTTAGGTGTCCTAGACATTTTTGATGGCATTGAATCCAATTCCACCATCAAAAACACGATTCAAACACTGCCTCTACAAGATTTTTTGAATTTTTTTTACCTGGATTCGACCACTTTTGACCACGCGGACAATTTCTCCACCTCCTTGGAGGACTCCCAAGCTATATATAGTCACTACTATGCACATATATAATGATGAAGCTATATATATATATAGTCACTACTATGGACATATAATGATGAAGCTAGAGTAGTAGTTTCGTAAGAAATTGTTTTGCATTTACAAAGTTAAACATTGGTTTTCAATTTTTTTGACATTGATGTCAGCCTGCCTGCCACCCCCACCAGGTCTACATTGGCTGAGGCAATACGTCAATCTGTGTTATGTTCCGTCCCGAAAAGGCCTCCGGTCTTGGTCTTGTCAATGGCAACCTTGTACTCCTCGTTTAGGGTGGGGTAAGCCTTCAGCATGGTTTCTTTCACCTGCAAATGGCCCACAAAATTCCTTTGGAGAGAGTAGAACAATTATCTTTGCTTTGCAAATGTTATGATCAGTAGTGTATCACAAGGCCTTAATATAGAGGCATGTAGTAGACCTAAAACCCAAAAATGGTAACTGATCTTGACCGTTCATTTCTCGATTCACAACAGAGGCCTCCTCTGATCCTAGATTACGTGGACGAAGTCGTCGTTGAGATGCCTGTGTTTTTTAGATTGCCGGATGCGTGTATTTTTTGGATTTAAGAAAACCTACGATGGAACCAAGGGTCATGTTTTAACTATGGTTAGAGTCTTTATTTTATATAAATATCAATAAAATAATTTATAATCTGAAAGATAGTTTTAAACAATCACGATCAAAAGTCAATAAAATAAATTATAATTTAAATATATTATGAATAATTTTTTATATTTTAAAATATAAAATAAAACATAATTTAAAATGATATAATAAATTTGTATATTTTAAAATATTAGAAATATTGGAGAAAACACTTTTAATTTAAAATTTGATAAAAAATATTTAAATAAATAAAATTGTAATATCAAATGTTAATATTATATAATTAAATTAATAATAATAAATTAAATCTTGAAATTACAGTTAAATTAAAAATTATATGAAATACTTTTATTTGTAAAAAAAATCTTGTCTCTCAAAAAATAATTTATTTAATTATTAAAATTTATAAAAATATATATATTCATTTTAAATTATTAAAAAAAATAAAACTATTATATATTAAATATAAAAGATAATGCATTCAAACTAGAACTTTAATAAAATTATGATAATAATAAATCAACAAAATGAATAACCTTATCAAAATATTGAAGATTTATTTTGTTCATTTATTATTATTTTAAGGTTAGTGTTTGCGTTCAAAATATTTTTTTCATGGATTTAAAAAGCTACAAACAATCACGAAATGTCATTCATTACCAAAATATTTTGAACCCATTCAAATATTATTTTAAGGTTAGTGTTTGCGTTCAATTTGAATTTTGTCGATAAATTTAAATAAAGAAATAGGAGTATACCTTAAGTGCGCTTGAGTCAGAGGAGATCTGGGATGAATGATTTCCCGGGAAGTCCTGGTTACCGGGTGCAAGCCTCGAAAGTGATGGTTGATGCTATGTGATTTATTTCACTAGTTTCAATCCCACTTCTTCACCCCTGTGAGCATCACCCGATGCAATGAGTGCTAAGTGAACTATTCAAATCATGAGAAATTAGTCACTTACGACTACCTCTCATCGAAATGGTCATACGTGAATGACTTAACGCAGTTGAATCCCAAAAATAATATCTAATATAATGCACTGCGTAAACCCCCTATACTTAAATTCAAAAAGAGTGAAGGGATCTCTACTTGAATGGTTCATGAGGCACAATACTTGCTAAGGTTTTGCAAATGGGGTAGCAAGCTAAGTGGGCTTGATTGTGGGGAAAACTCCACAGTTAAGCGCGCTTGAGCCAGAGGAGATCTGGGATGGGTGACCTCCCGGGAAGTCCTGGTTACCAGGTGCAAGCCCCGGAAGTGATGATTGATGCTATGTGATTTATTTCACTAGTTTCAATCCCACTTCTTCACCCCTGTGAGCATCACCCGATGCAATAAGTGAACTATTCAAATCATGAGAAATTAGTCACTTACGACTACCTCTCATGGAAATGGTCATACGTGAATGACTTACTTAACTCGATGCAATGAGTGCTAAGTGAACTATTCAAATCATGAGAAATTAGTCACTTACGACTACCTCTCATGGAAATGGTCATATGTGAATGACTTACTTAACGCAGTTGAATCCCAAAAATAATATCTAATATAATGCACTGCGTAAACCCCCTATACTTATTATTTTCAAATTCGGTGTATGTTCAATTTGGTTTTAGTTTTATCTTATATGGAATTGAAATTACATCATTTTTTATTTTTTTATTTTATTTTTTTAATTTGATTAAGGCAAAATATTTACAATACACTATATACAACATCTTTTTCATATTGATTTTTTTTTTCCAAGGAAAAAAACCGAACTTTTTTATAAGGAATAAAAAAGTTACAATCAGATGAGTGAACATTCTGCAAAATCTGCATGAGAAGGAGAATAAACTCCTCTGTGTAAAAACAGCAGCACACCTAAATCAACTATGATTCTCCTGTACCCGGCCTGAACAGCCAAACCAAAAACTATAATCAAGTTTGTCTCAAGGAACCTGGGTCTCCTTTCAAAGGAAAACAACCCATAGTGTATACACAAAAAACAAAGAACACTTCACGCTCTATCAAAGCAGAGCAAACAGATAAAAGGGAGACACAGTTTTTCATATGCTACCAGTATCAGATAAAAAATACAGTCCACTGATAAGCTAGAGCATATATATATAGAGGCAAAAAACATTAAGTGTATGGAGGAAGATCCGACACACGGATCTGGTCCTGGTACTGCTCTGTTATTCTCCACGTGCCCACAGCTTGCTGCAAACCTTCTTTAGAAAACCTGTCTGCCTCTTCATTCCTGTCCCTGTAAATGTGATCAATGGAAAATACATTAAACTGAAGCTTTAAATTTTGGATTTCTTCTAATAATGGCATCAACATGTAATGCTGGCATCTATATTTTTCGATGACCCAGTTAACAACATTCAGCGAGTCTCCAAAAATCTGAACTGCGAGGATATTCCTGTGAATGGGCCAGCAAAGGAGTAATTTTAAGGCTGAGAGTTCTACAAAGTTATTTGTACCCGTCCCAAGACCCACTGAGGCTTTTAGCGAATGAGAGGGGCTTATGTGGATAATAATCCCGGCTCCTGTGATGTTATTTTGGGCTGCCCCGTCAAAGAAAGCCCAAGGAATCCCATCTCTAATATGAAACTCCTTCCGATGGTCTGATTTTAAAGGCCCTTCCGGCTCAGGAATGCTGGCGAGGATTGCATTGCTTTGAATTGCAATAGCTGCTGCTGGGGTGGATTTTTCTCTAAAGATACTTCGATTCCTGGCGATCCAAATGCCCCAACAAATCATGGGGGGGAGGTTCCTCAGATTTTTCTCAGGGTAATGGTTCCACCAGTATTCCCAGGCAGTGGAAATAACTTCCCCCTCCCACCTTACTTTGATGTTCAAGAGCTTTTCCGCTTCATTCCAAACTTGCCTTGTAAAAGGACATGCGAGGAACAGATGAGGGATGGATTCAGAGTCTGCGAAACATAAGGGGCATCTTCCAGGTCCCTGCTTAAAACGAGATTGAAGAATATCCCAGGAAGGGATCTTATTTTTTAAAGCGCACCAGAAAAAAATTCTAGCTTTTTTGGGACTTCAATTTAAACAAAGGTTTTGCCCACCAAACAGGAGGGTCCCATCCCTTTTTCTTCATCAAAAAGTTGTACCCAGCCTTTGGGGAATATAAACCTGTCTCAGCATGAGCCCAAACCAGGGAGTCTGGTCTGTCCTTTAATCTAACATTTGATCTTTTAAGCTCCTGAAGAAAAAGCTGCCATTCATTCCTCCATAAGGGATCTATGCCTAAGTCCTCTTCAGTTTTCCATGACTGTCCCCAGATAGAAGACTGCTCCATATTTGCTATCTGATTTAAACTTTTGATTCCTTTATCGTCCAGGTGAGTGAGCAGAGCAGGGGATAAAGCAAAAACTTCGCTGCACCCTACCCACGGATCCCTGCCAATCCTCAAGTTTTCACCATTTCCTACCCGCCAAGCCAAACCTTGTTCAATTACTTTAAAAGCCTCTGTAGTGGCTTTCCAAATAACAGAACAGTTCCTTCCTTTTTTATTTGGGCTCCTAATCCAGTCTTCAAGAGGAACGGGGTCAATATACTTTCTTTTAACAACTCTAGTCCAGAGATTCTCCGAATTTATAATTCGCCAACCTGATTTTGCTGCCAAAGATTGACTGAAGTCAAAAGGACTCTTTAAGCCCCAACCACCCCATTCTTTTGGTCTAGCAATTTTATCCCAAGCCACCCAGGGGAGAACTGTGTCCTCCTTAGACCCTGACCACAGAAACCTGCTACAGATCTGTTTGATTTTATGAAGGATCCCTTTGGGAATCCAAGTCAGAGCAGCGCAAAAAACCGGGATAGCCTGTAGAACAGAGTTTACCAGAGTAAGTCTACCTGCCCGCGATAACCACTTGAAACTCCAATGGGAAATTTTTTGTTCGATCTTTGCCACCAACCAATTCCAATCCTGTTTTCTGTATGAGGATGGTTTTATCCAAAACCCAAGATATTTGAAAGGCTGATCCATATTACAGATTTCGAAAGGCAAATAAGATGCAATCAGGATCTCCTCTTGTCTACTGAACCCTTCAAAAATTAATTGAGACTTCCTAGAGTTTATCTGAAGCCCTGTAGCTTTCAGGAACAGATCAAGAATGATTTTAATCTCTTTAATTTCATTTAAGTTCCCATTTGTGAATAATAAAATATCATCAACAAAAAGTAGATGAGTTATGAACAAATTTACAGCAACTTCCAAACCTTTGACCAAACCTGATCTCTTGGCATTTGAAATCAACCTACTTAGTCCTTCTGCTGCTAGGAGGAAGAGCAAAGGAGAAAGAGGGCATCCTTGTCTCAAGCCTCTTTGGCTTTTGAAGAATTGAGAGGCAGCCCCATTTATCAGAACAACAAAACTTACATTTTGGATGCATCCCATGATCCAATTAATAAACTCCACCTTAAAGCCTAGATTTGTCAATAGCATCCTTAGGTATGTCTAGTTGATCCTGTCGTAGGCTTTTGATAGGTCGATTTTAAGCACAGCCCCTTTTTTGTTTGCTTGCCTGATACTGTGAATAGTTTCCTGGGCCACCCCGATAGCTTCATGAATTTGACGACCGTCCAAGAAGCCAAATTGCTCATTTGAAATACATAAAGATAAAATAGGTTTCAGGCGAACCGCAATGATTTTTGCAATGATCTTGTAAATAGTATTGCACAGCAAAATAGGCCTGAAGTCTTCGAAAGAAGCCGGGTCCTCTTTTTTTGGAATGAGAGCAATGAAGGTTGTATTGAAGGGACCATAAATTTCTCCTTTCTTCCTTGATTCCTCCACTACTTCAGTAAGCTCTGCTCCAATTGAATCAAAGAAATGGGAGAACAGCTCGATGGTCCAACCATTCGGCCCCGGGCTTTTATCTTTAGCCATAGATTTTATAATACTTTCCACTTCCTCCTTAGTCACTTCTCTGAAGAGTTCTTCAGCATCCTCCTCCTCCACAAAACGAGGGAAAGCTTGGGCTGTTCTGATAATTTCAGCTAAAGAAATCCCCCCAGGGTCAGAGAAAAGAGATTGAAAATGGTTCTTTCCCATGTTTGATAAAGCCTCAAAAGATGAGGCCTCCCTACCTTCAGAGTCCTTCAGCTTCCATATAGTATTTGCATTTCTCCGGCCCTTTGCATAGTTATGGAAGAATTTTGTATTTTCATCCCCCGCTTTCAGCCAAATAGCCCTACTTTTCATTCTCCACTCCTCTTCTCTATCCAGTAATATCTTTGCTCTACTCTTTTCTAGAGACAGAATTCTTTCTTTCGACTCCTAGGATGAATAAGCATCAGCCTCTGGATCTTCTAACACACGAAGGGCCTCATCAATAATGGCCAATTCTTCATTTTTTTTTTTCCTTCTGGCTGAGGCCCATTCGATGGCAGCTTTCTTAAGTCTTTTTAGATTTTCCATAAAGAGGGCTCCTTTATTCTCCGATTGGCCAATACCCGAATGTCTCCAGGTATCCCTGAAAAGCTGAATGAAAGAGTCCTCCTGTAGCCAAGAGGCGTTGAATTTGAACGGAGCAGCCGGCTTTGGAGGGGGCTTAGAGAATTCAAGAAAAATGGGGAAATGGTCCGAATTCCCCCCATCACCCACCCATTGTCTGAACAAAGGGATATTGGACGCCAACCTTTCACTGATGAGGAAACGATCCAATCTTTTTGCAATTCTATCCTCCCCCGTTCTTCTGTTCCTCCAAGTAGGTTTTGCTTTTATGATATTTACATCAATCAATTTATGAGTATGAAAAGCATTTGTGAAAAAATCAGACAGAGGATCTTCCCTCGCAGATGGCCCCCAAGCTTCAGCGATCCCCAAAGAGAAATTTAGATCTCCCCCTATTATCAGGTTTTTATCCTTTATCAGACCTTTTGAGAGGAAGTCGTTCCAGAAAGGAACCCTTCCCTGACAGGGTCCATAAACATTGACAAACAAAAGAGGAATCTCGAAATCAGGAGAGACAATCTCCATACCTAGAACATTAGGCAGACCCCAGAAATTTAAAATCTTCAATCTTCCTTCCTTAAATCCGATAGCAAGCCCTCCCGAATGACCTGAGGCATCAAGAGCTATAAAAACCCATCCCGGAAAAGAGGAGCGAAGGGCAGATTCAATATCGGCACTTTTGCCCAAGGTTTCTTGAAGAAAAACAATATCCGGGTTGTGACGAGAAATAAGGTCTTTTAACGCCAGTTTTTTGGGTTTACTGGCTAAACCCCTGCAGTTCCATGAAAGACAAATCATTTTATGACCGCCTCAGGGGTTTTAGCTGCTCTAAGCGCCCCAGGAATCGACATTTGTTTGCCATCAGCCACATCAAATTTTGCTTTAACTTGGGCTTTTGAGAGAAGAGATTTCCGACCTCTACCTTTTTTTGTTAAACTCTTAGAAACCTCAGCACCTAACCCACCTACAGACTCCAGAACATCATTCGAGAAAACAGACTTCTTACTGAGGGATCTAAGGTTATAATGGCAGGCAGGAGGGGAAGAACCAGTATCCTGACTCTTCGGGGGATAATCCTCACAGTTCAGATTTAGAGAGGGAATAGCAGCTGAAAGGGTTTCAATATTTTGAATGACATCATTACAATTGTTTAACAGGGAACTACACCCGACGATTGATTCAGAAATAAAGGGAGAAATGATTGGGGAAGACTGCATACCGGAAGGGTCACCTTCAGGAAGATCGGCCGGATCATCAAGAGGCGTTTCCAAGTGAGGCTGGTCTTCTGTAGCTCGAACCGGGTCCCCGTCCTCCCGAGGCACTCCCTCCTTTGTCTGATAAGATTGATCTTCCATAGGTTTTTCAATTGGAGAAGTCCCCTCCACCGGTTTCTCAGCTTTCCTCAAAGAACCCTCCCAATCCTCTTCTTTGCTTTGAGTCCTCCTTCTTCTTTTCCCCATAGGGAAATCCCTCACCAGATGCCCATGCTCATGGCAACGGTGACAACGAAAAGGAAGGAGTTCATAATCCAGAGGCTGTTCGAAGACATACTCCTTATACTGCAGCGTGATCGATTCTGCAAGTCCTTCCTTCGGATTGAGCCTTACTAATATCCTCGCCACAACTTTTTCATAGGTATGGAGAAAAGATCTATCAGCATCCAAATAGGTGCCCAGAAGATTCCCAATAGATTTGAAGACGGAATCCACCCATAGAAAAGGGGGCAGATTAGGAGCCCTGACCCAGACAGGGAATTCATCGACCTTTTCCTTTGAGGCATCGAATAGGGGGGACCATCTTTTAAAGAAAACAGGACGATTCCCGAAAGCCCAGTTCCTCCCCTCGACCCATTCCAGAGCCTCCTTACTGTCAAATCTAACCATGAACCAACCCTTAACCAATGTGTTGGTCTTGAAAGAATTTGACGGGGTTTCCAACCACTGACTCTCCGCCCACTGCTTTAAGAATTTACCAGAAACAAAACGCCCTCTAACTCTGCCCACGAGTGTACACTCTGCCACTTGTAGAACATCCTCTACCTGCACGTCCATATCGAGAACCAAATTCGCAAACTGCTTTTTTTTCAGAGGTTTTGCCTTCTTCCTTTTTTCCCCTGCCTTCTGCGATTCTGGCTCAGAACCCCTGTCTCCGAACTCAGGGTTTATAGCTCCTACAACCCTTTGCGAACCACTTCCATTTACTGCTGACTGATCAACATCAATTCTGGGAGGGGTTTCAATCAACCCTTCTACAGGGCTCCCCGCTTCTCCTTCAGCCGAGGTCCCACCCTCTATCACTTTACCGGTACCGAGGGTATGAATCAAATTCCCCTGATTTGCAGCCTTACCAAGTCCTGTGGAAAACCCCTCCGCCCCTACAAAACTCTGAGTGGAGTCTTTTGAAAATAGAACCCTGTTAGCATCCGAAGAATTGCTTTTACCACCCACATCTTTCCCAGCAAATTGAATACCCCCTACAGGCCTCCATATCCCTTTGTTTTGAGAAAATCTTATAATATCCTCAAGGCCGCCAAACGGACAAAAAACTTTTGAAGGGGAGAGAGACTTACTGTCAGGTGAGGCGTTAAACTTGTCTCTCCAAGCGCCTAACTTAGCTTGAGGGATTTCCTCCTCAGAACCCTTGCCGATTTTGCCGAGACCGCCTGTAAGTTCCCAGCTCTCGTCCAACAAACCTTTTGCGATTTTAGAACTTCGCGAACCTCCTCCCGAGAACAATGCGGACGCATGACTGTCAACTTGCCCAAAGAACTTGCCGATATTCTGCTCAGTGACCTCCTTCCCCCAGACCGAGAGGATATCTTCCGGGGTTGGGTCAAGTTCCACCGTTTCATTTGGAATTACCATGGTAAAACAAACCCCGTAAAAACTGACACCACCTCGCTACCGTTACCCGGGGAAACAGCTGAAACCGCCTGTAGGCAAGAAGTTTGACCTCGCGAAGGGAACAGAACAGAAAACGCCTAGAAGGGTTTTCAAAAAAGAAACCACCAGGTAAAACGACCCAAAAACGCAAACCGTGACAGTTTCCCGTCGCCAGACTGAAAGCGGAAATTTTTTTAACCCAGCTGTCTTCTTCTCCACTTGCCCACCGGAAAGCGACCTCGGTGGATCCGCTAGCAACCAAAACTCCCGTACCTGCGTGTCCTTTCCTGCGCCGTCTGCATCACCTAGGCCTAAGGCCTAGGGTTCCCGGATCAAACCCTACTCCCTCCATTTTTCCCAACTCCTCTTTTTCATATTGAATTAGAGAACATCTTTTTCATATTAAATTAGAGAACATCTTTCTATAGGATAATATTTCTTAATAGCCCTCAAGTGCTAACAAATATTATTTTCATGGATTTAAAAATATATCTAATCACGAAATGTCATTCGTTACCAAAAATAGCAAGGTACCACAAGGAATATTAAAACTGATTGGACCAAGTTTGTTTTCTTTATTTATTTTTTTAATCCAACATATAATGAGTTTTAATCAAAAGTGTGTGTAATAGCGATTAAAATCATTTTTCCATTTGTAAATTAATTATTAATATTAAATGGTATTAAAATGATATAAATAATGATTATAATAATTTTTCATTTTGAAGTTTTGAGGGTTAGTTTAATTGGTTGAGTCTTCATTGTTAAATCACCTTTGTTATTGAGAGCTTGGAGATTCAATTCTCTTGACACATTCGAGATTGTTCTTAGTGGTTGAGTTGACAAGAAGTAATCCCTCAAAATGGATTTTCTTGGTACAAATATTCTGTAGACGTAGTGGTCACTGATATGTGAAGTCCATAAATGACATACGAAAAAAATAATCTATAAATTAATTATTAGCATTAAAATTATATATTTATTAGTTTTTTAAAGATTGGGTTTAAGTTGATTTTTAATATTAATAAATTTTATTTTAATATTAATGTATTTATCTAATTTATATGATTTAGATATAATAAGAAAAAAATAATAAAAATTATTTTTTTAATGGAATGTATAACTTAGAAAGTCTTCTCTCTTTTTTTCCTAAGGTTGAGTTATGGTATTCCCACATCACCACATAAAGTGTGAATCAAAGTTTCCAAGTTCTTTCCTTATTTGTGTCTGCATCTTTATGCATTATGCATGCAAAATGTGGAATGTGATGAATCTTGCTGCTCTCTCTTTCGATGGTTAACTCCTCATATTCACTACTCGCCACATCAGATGCAAAGTGCGAAGTTGAGTTTTTCCACATTCTTCGTGTGGAGAGTCTTGTTTCCCTTTTTCCTTATGGCTAATTTCCCACATTCGTGCATTGTCACATCAAATTCTCGAGCCAAGTTTCCAATTTTTTCTTCCCTTATCTATATTTCCTCATGGGATGTGGATTGCAGAGAGGCTTGTTTCTCTCTTTCCTCATGGTTGTTTGCACAAATTCTCACATCATTACAGCCGATGTGGAGTCTGATGTTGAGATTTTAAGTTGTTCTTCCCTAATCTATATTTCCACATTTTTCCATTCCTCCTGCAAAACATAGAATGTAGAATCTTATTACTCTTACTCCCTTTAGCTAGTGCAATAACTTTTCTCTTCAACATAGATAACAAGAAGGATTTCTCTCTTCACTAGAGTGCATATGAAAATATTTTGATATGATGTAACTCATAGCTTGTAGGTATAGGCTTCCAACATGAGTCTTGCGTGACATCCCTAACCCCTATATAAGACATACTCATCTACTTTGTTTTTTTCGTTTTCGTTTTCGTTTTTGTTTTTGTTTTTGTTTTTGTTTTGTTTTTTTGTTTTGTTTTGTTTTGTTTGGTTTTTGCTTTTTGTTTTTGTTTTTTTTGTTTTTTTGTCAACTTGTCTATAACGGTGCCATTTAGCAATTGTTTAATAGAATTTATGAAAATAAGAGTCTCCCTCTATTGTAAGCCTATCCCATATGTGTTTTTTTATACAAATTCCTTTTTCCAAAGCTTATAATTTAGATTTGTCCGCAAGGGGTAGCTCAAGTGGCAATGGCCGTGGAATGAAGTCTCACCAAACTAGAGATCTTGGGTTCGATTCTTGTGCTACCCTCCTCGAAAATGGGGTGAATAACGGACATGTACAAAACTAGAAAATGAGAGGGTCCTACGAAGCTTACAAAAAAAAAGCTTATAATTTAGATTTTTTTTTTGTCCCAAATGACTCTAAAAAGACTCCTATTATAAGTCATAAGGCATCTATAAAATGTATCCATATACGTAAGGGGCCAAGGTTCCCTTTTTGAGGCCCCATCTGAATTGAGTTTTATGAAGTACAAAGGTGGTAGTGACACTGTTTTGGGAGTTTTATTCTAAGGAAATAATGTTTTAAGATTATCTCATAACTCCTTGATTTAATGCCCCAAATATGGGGAATTCAATGTTCTTTGTCTGAGCACTTTCTCATTTTCAATGCCCATAACATTGAGAGTATGTTGTCTTTCATATTCGAGGAGATCTCAACCCATACATTTATATACTCCCTTTTCTCCTTGGAATATGAATTTCTTATGTTCCTTCCAAATCTTCCATAAAAGGAATTATGGACATAGGTACCATACCTTCTTTAAGATTGGGTTCATGAAAGGAGTGGAATCCCACTCTTTCAAAGTTGCTAGAATGTTATGCTTTTTCCTATCTATTTTCATGAAATTTGATGTACATCTATACCATATGATATTAGCCTCGTTACATTAGTTGAATAATTTTCTATTGTGTATACCTCTTGGTTACACATGAAGTAGATTTATGGGCTCTCAAAATCTCTTCTTACAATTTCTCTTATGATATTTCCACCTGATACACAGTTTACAGAATGTGGAGACTTTTGGCCATGTTACAAGCTTCTAAACCTTCATTGAGATCTTATCTTTCTCCTGTTATATGTGCCATACCTCCATTATATAACATCTTTTATTGGAAAATACCCTACTCATACATATAAGTTTATCATGGTTGCCCTTTGATATTTCTTTTCTAATAGTTATGCTACTAGGCATTGATTGACTCTCACTTGAGTTATTGTTGGTGGCTAGGTATCTCTTATTTTCAAATATTGTCATCCAATTTCCATTTGATATGGTCTTTCATCCAAATATTGTTTATGAATATGCTAATTTGAGTTGTGGAATGCATTTTTGACTTCTAGAAGATTTACTTCTCTACATAGTTGTGTTTAGTATTTTTGAGAGCCATCTTAAATGAGAGAAAAGTTCCCATTTCTGATTTCCCAAAAGGATTAATTTCTAACTATAGATGTGTTTTGTGAAACATTACTCCAAAACATAGATATGAGTAGTTACCCTCCATTTTGATGAGGTAATTTTATTCCATGACTATTTGAGCTACGTCTTTGGGCCTAGCTTCAAAGTGGGGAAGCCTCTATATTATCTTAGCAAAATAATGGAGAATGAATGGAAAAATACATGGCAACACCTCACATATGGGGATGACCCAAAATTTTACTGCTCAAATCCCAATTTTAACCGCTCCAATGGATTCATCTCAAAATTTCATGAAAAATGACTAAACACTTCATATGGTTCTGTCACCTTCACCTTTAAACCCCTTAGGGAATATTTAAGATGCCACAACAATTTAAAATATTCTAGGAATGTTCTTATAGAATATTCCTAGGAATATTTCTCAAAGTTCATGCTCACTTGGGCACATATCCCCGTGGCCACCTTTAACTCCTCTCACGCTCCTATGTGTGACTCCTCCATCTATGGCCCTGTCAAATGCAAAAATGTGAGTTTATATAGATTCAGACGGTGAGCCTTCCAAGGTTCCATTGTTGGGCATATTGGATAGACATGATGATATTAGGCGTGGATCATTAGGGGTTTTCAGGATCAAACCCCACAGAACGCCTACCATTTTAGCTTTAAAATAAAATGTTTATATAAATATGACTGGAACCCAATTCGTTTAATAATCATCCCAACCAGTGCAATGGTTAGACCATTGGCATGAATCCATTGAGGTCGGGGGTTCAACCTCTGACCATTAAAACCAAATTTTTTTAAATAGGTAGACCCATCTAGCTAACCTCAAGGTGCCACGCGGCACCTAGTGATTAGGCCACATGGTGACAATGAGTTGGTCCATGTCACCTGCCACTTGATGCCTTGTAAGTGCCTATATTTCCAGCCATGTCAACCGCCATTGGGGTGCCACATGGTGTGTCTGGTGGGTGACACATGGAAACCTCTAATTGGTGCCACGTAGTGCTCTCTAGGTGGTGCCATGTGGTTCCTTCTATTGATGCCACATGGCACTACTAGTGCCAAAAGTTTTACTATTTTCCACAAACTTTATGTTGGATTATTTAATTGTGAGTTAAATTACTTGCATTAAATGTCAAGCCAGGTTTGTATACTTGTGAAGTACACTTGCACAATATATGTCAGGCAATTAACTCTCAAACAAAAAGGAAAAGATCCTATGGAAATGATTGTAATACTCAAATAAAACCGATTAATGAAAATATATAAATGAGCATACACACGTTTTTTCTCAAAGATAATATATATCAAAGCATTGAATTCAAAACTTGAAGGAAACAAATTATTCTAATTCTATACTATGAAAGCTTTTTGAAATTCTATTCTTTAAAACATAAAGGTAAATCCTATTCTAATGGACTCAGAAATGAATTTGATCTATGGAACTTGAAAGAAATTCTAATCTATTGAAAGAAAATGATTTGAAATTAAAATATATAAAGCATATTGAGATTACCGATGTGTGCATACTAAGTAGAGCCCATCATAACTATCAAATTATCCATGAATCTAAAACTGAGAAGCTTAAATGAAATGAGCATAAAATATCATAAAGAAAATTCATAGAAAAAGAAGCATCTAATCAAAAGAATTGGAATAAACTTTGTAGAAAATTAACATAAAAGAAACTAATATATCTTGCAAAAATAAAACACTAAAATACACCCATACTTATCAAGTGGCCATCATGAAGTGCATTAGAGGTGGAAAGTTTAGGAAGTTATTAATCAAACACAATATTTGATCATGAAAGTGCAACCATATCAAAGAATTGTATTAAAATCAATAGTATTCATAACATCAAGCATAAGCATAACTAATCCTTAGCATTCCAAATCTTAACATTGAAGCATGAACATACCTCCCAAACTTAGGACACCCTTTGACCGTTGAGGGCACTCCTATTTATACATCTAATATAACTAACTAATAAATGTATATCCACAAATCTTTCCTAGGTCCATAAATATCTCATGTGGTTACAACCATTTGTTAACATCTAGCAGGAAACATCTCTACAGATCCTCTCACAAATCTCTCATGGCTTTGATAAGAGACACTTATGAAAACTTCCATGATTCTTCTCAATGAAATTTACTTTATCAATTATTTCAAATCTTTCTCAAATCTTTAAGAGTTTTAAGAGAAAATTCGAATTTGTGATTTAGATGTCAAATACCACTATGATGGAATCTTCAAATATGCCTACACACATTACAAAACTCATCCAACTTTTAGATATAAGTGAATACATGCTATTTTTTTAATATTTAACCATAAATTCACTCAAATACTAAAATAAATTATTTAGAAAATAATCAACTATGTAAACTTTGAAACGGGAACTATAAACTCAAAATGGGAACTCTGGATAAAAACCACCGAAAAAGCATCAAAAACAGTGCTAAAAATGAAAAGTGTGTATACTGGAATGATGATTTTATTTTTTAGGGGTCAATTTTAAACATGTTGTAAAAATGACAATGACTACGAAATTTACTACGAAATTTTGGTGCAAAATATAGCTTCAAAACCAAAGTGATGATACTCGAACAATGATTTTTTTTTTAGGGTCAATTTTCAAACTTTTTAAAAAATGCTGGTAAAACCAAATTTTTATGTGCCAAACAAAATTGTTTATGAGGAAAAAAACACATTAATGTTTTTGGTAGAATATCATTTTTCTTTCCTAAGTATAAATTCAACATGTTTTCAACCATAACATGCTAGATACAAAAGAAATTGATTTTTTTTCAACTATAAAATTAAAAAACCATGACATTATGAACGAATTACATCACTAAATGAATTCAAAATTCATTATTTGTATATTGAATAAAACATACATTATATCTCTAATTTAATATTACGTTGTACATATTTTAAACAATAAAAATTACCATAATTAAGACATATAATCCAACAACATAAAAATGCCTCATAACTTCTCATTTAACACCATATGGAAATCATTAATTGTATTCCAAGATACGATGCATACATCAGTTATATAAACTGTCTTAAACAATTATTCAAAATCACTCATATTTTCTTGCACACCATCATAATTCACATCTTCAGATGAGTGACTGGATGCTGACGAAGATGTTCCATATTCTTCTCTTTCATCAACTAGTGCCCCATCTGAGTCCACATGCATGCCCAACACTTCACGTTTCAAAATTCTTCTAGATCTATGACTGGTTTCAGCAGACTCCCATCTCAACATTGTTCCTTCTGGTAACAACCTTTTTAGAATCTCTATCGTCTTGAAGCGAAGAGTTACTCTCTTTGTTAAATTGAAGTCATAAACAAGTATGTCAACATCCTCCAATTTTAATATGTTTGTGTGGCAGCGATTTATATTTGTACCCTTTTTTTTTCTCTTTCCGCCATTTTTCTTTGTCAACTACCATCTCTGGCTTATATACACCATTGAATGGGTGTGTAGTTGTGGCATACCAATGTACTTCAACACTTGTAACATCCTCATTTTCTGTAAGACCTTTATAACTTTAGCAACCTAGGATGGATAGCCATTGGGATCTCCATCTGCTAGCACTGCAATCATGCAACCCTCCTTAATATAATGTACTGAACCCCTGTAAATGTCTTTCATGGCTTCACGTTGTGCACGAGATCTTCTGGAACCAATATACATCCATCTTTCCTCTGCCTGTGAAGAATTAATATTACCTTGAGATTGTTGCTGTTCAACAATGTTTATTTCCTCATGTTCAGTCGACACATTTTGTGGCCAAATAAATGGATTTTTCAAAGGTATATATTCATTTGTTGTTGTTGAAATGATATCACTTTGATTATTGAAAAATGACTCCCACCAAACTGAATCAACAATGTCAAAGTACTCATATGTATATCTAATACATTTTTTAACTTCTTCCAGGTAATCAGAATAATTTATATCTCTATTTTGTCTGCGTGCACTCTGAACTTCACCAACTAATTGTAATAACAATATTTTTGATGCAAATATTGGATGATCTGGAATGAACTTCAAAAACTGCAAACCTGATGATGGTGCCCATTCTGCAATAGTTGAATACTTCTTGCCCCATATTAGTGTTTTCCCATCAATTTTTTTGATACGAAATTGATGTTGGAAGCTAATGTCATTAAGTTGTTCAATGCATTTCCCCTCACCATATGATCCCAGAATAAACCTTCGCATGTCAACAGTTTCTTCCAACACATCAAGAGTAGGCTCTGGCATGTATGATTTCTTAAGACATTCAATTAGTGATGGCAAGCTCCCAACTTGCTTCCTCCTCAATATGACTGAAAAATGACTGAACATCTGATCAATATGGTCATGAGTGTGCCCAACAAGAAGGAAACCAAACTTTACCTTTTGAAAAATTCTCAATTCAACAAACATGTATAGATATCCAAAAATAACCCAATTTTTGTTTTCACGGCAACTGTTGTCCAATTGTAGATACAAAACTTCAGGAAGATTACCAGACCAATGAGAAATCACATCATGAGTTATGGTTATGGTTAGATTTGCATCATTATGAATATTTGGAGCTGTGAAGTACACCCTTGGCAAAATTTTCCCATTGAAGACCATACAACTGACCAAGTGAAACTGAATAAAATTTTCCTCTTGTAAATTTTTGGGTGTGCGAACAAAATGTGGTAAAAGTGTTTTCTTCTGGTCTATACCATCAATTATCAAACCCAAATATTTATTTTGATTATCATAACACTTCTTTCGATGCTTGTATAACTTCTTCCTTTCATTTGTTTGTTGTTCGCGATGCTCCTGAAGTTCTTTGACAATTAAATCTACACACCAAAAAATAAATTCATTAAGAAATATGTTTTCATAGTTGATGACTATACAGTTTTAAAAGTTAAAGTTATGAATGCTTACCTCTTTCCGACCCTTCACATTTTTCCCTTTTTGATTTAAGAGAAGCACATGTACTACAAATCCCCATCCTTGTCTTCTTAGGAATATGGACATTGTTGAATTCTTTCTTCCATAATTTCACAAAATATTTATATGTAATAAACCGGCCATGTCCCTCAGCACCTTTTGCATATTCTTTGTATAAGTTGTAGATTTCTCGTCTTGAAAAATTATCTGGAATATTTCTTGTCTCTCTATTTGGCATACACTCTCCATGCTTTGCAAAGAAATCTTTCATCCATGACATTGCAGTATTTGATAATGGCCCAAACTGTCTTTTATGACGTACTTCTGAATAAAATGTGGGATCCTTTTCCAAATTTTCTTAAATTCTCGAGAGACGAAAATTCCCAATCGAATGAAACATTTTGAAAGCTTTTCTACAGATAAATAAAGTCCTAATATGATAATTATAACCTGACAATGTAGATTGCATGCACCCAACTAAATATGAATTTTGCATGCTTTTATTCATTGACAAATATCTCTTCCTGCTTTCTAATGAAAATTTGAAATCCATATGTTTCAAGAAATCTTTTTGGCAACATTCACTTGAAATGAGAGTGCTGATAGAACTTCTTCTCGTCAAATATTATGCTCTACCCCTTGTATAACTAGAACAACTTGCATTGATACAAAAAGGTCTACTCTTACTCCTCGATACAATATTTCTTGGCAACATCTCCATCATTGGATCATCATTTTTATAAGGATTTTCATCATCATTAAGAGGAATGTTATCCACACTATGATTAGCTCTGCTTTTCAAATATTGACTTGGACGATATTCTTCATCTTCCCCTTCTTCAGTGCTACTGTCATAGTCCTTAGAATTCGGACTGAATGGAAAATCTGACGTGATGTTTAATGGATATTCTTCCTCATGTGCATTGTCAGTGCTACTCTCATATTCCATAGAATTAGGACTACATCGAAAATGTGACTGTTTACTTATTGAAGGTGCTACATCCTGTCCTTTGTCACTGCTACCTTTATACTCATTAGAATTAGGACTAAGTGCATCATCCTGTCCTTCATCACTGCTGCTCTCATAGTCCTTAGAATTAGGACTAAGAGGAAACTGTGAAACTCCATTCTTTTGCAATTCATCATCACACTCTTCATAACTGTTGCTCTCATAGTCCTTAGAATTAGGACTAAGTGGACACCGTGACACTCCAATCTTTTGAAATTCATCATCCCACTCTTCATCACTGCTGCTCTCATAGTCCTTAGAATTAGGACTAACTGGACACCTTGACACTCCATACTTTTGAAATTCATCATCATGCTCTTCATCACTACTGCTCTTGTAGTCCTTAGAATTAGGACAAAGTGGACACTTTGACACTCCATTCTTTTGAAATTCGTTATCACACTCTTCATCACTGCTGCTCTCATAGTCCTTAGAATTAGAACTAAGTGGACACCGTGACACTCCATTCTTTTGAAATTCGCCATCATGCTTTTAAAAACTACTGCTCTCATAGTCCTCAGAATTAGGACTAAGTGGACACCGTGACACTCCATTCTTTTGAACTTCACCATCATGCTCTTCAAAACTGCTACTCTCATAGTCCTCAAAATTAGGACTAAGTGGACATCCTGACACAAAATTCTTTTGAACTTCACCATCATGCTCTTCATCATTGCTGCTTTCATAGTCCTTAGAATTAGGACTAAGTGGAATCTGTGACTCTCTATTTATTTGAAATTCTCCATCCCCTCTTTCATCAGTGTTGCTCTCATAGTCCTTAGAATCAGGACTAAGTGGAAGAATTGACTCTCTATTCATAGTGGAAGAATTCCCGCTATATTCATCAACATGAATAGAGTTGTTATGCGATGAAGATGTTGATGGTGTATAAATCGAAACTTCACTATCAGAACAATCCATCCCTTTCAAATAGAAGATGTTAAATGATACAAATGGAGAGTCTTCTAAAGATATTATATAGCTTAGAGAATGAAATTTTCCCTCCAAAAAGTTTTGCGAAAATATTTCCCTCCAAAAATTTTGGCAAAAATATTTCCCTCCAAAAATTTTCGCGAAAATATTTCCCTCTAAAAATTTTCGCCAAAATATTTCCCTCCAAAAAGTTTGTTAGATTTATTTACCTTCATTATTTTATTTTACAATTTATTGAAAAATGTAAACTAAATTTTTTTATGAAATAAATTATTAAAATTTAAATTATAAACTACAACTTCTACATTAATTATTTTAATAGTTAAAGTATATAATATTTACTAAACAATTGATTTTTTTTTATTTTAATTTTTATACTATATTCTAAAACAAATTAATCCCACATTCAACCCGTTGTAAAACAATTCTACAATATTCACTTTATAATATATTAAAACAAATTATCCCACATTAACCGTACGGTAAAACATCTCCATAATTTCACTTATATAATAAATTTCATTATCACTATTACTCACATCACATTCAGGTTTTCTGAAGTTCGTTGCAAGACTTGTGAATTTGTGGAGCAACTACATTGATATCAACAACATACTCAACGAAGAATTCTCGCAATTGAAAGGTAAGTTAATTTTTTTCCTTGAAAATTTTAATATTAAATTAGTTTAATGAAGAAGTTTTTTTTTTTTTTTTTTTTTTTGTTTTTTTTTTTTTTTAAATTAATAATTTTTCTAAGCCAAAATAACAATTAAGTCCGTCGCGAGCATGGTGGGCCTGACCAAACTCAATCGCCCAACAGCCGTGGGTGGGCCACCGTGGTGTCACGGGGTGGGTGGGGAGGGCCGACGGGTGGGCGGGGTGTGAGGGCGCGGGTGGGGTAGTAGGGGGTGTGGGGGCGGGTGGGCTTGCGACGCCCACCCCGACGGCCCGCCTGCCCGTCGCGGGGGTTGGGCGATTCTGAGAATTGCCCAACCCCCAGGGCAGGCGAGCAGGCCTCTGGGGTGGGCGCCGCAGCCCCACCTGACCCCACACCCTCTATTGACCCACCCCCTACACCCTCACCCCCTCCACCCACACTCAACCCCCCTTGCCCCCTCACACGCACCCTCCACAACCACCCCCCCAACTCCCCTCACACCCTACCCCCGCCCTCTCACTAAGAATCGCCCAACTCCTGCGGCGGGCGGGTGGGCGGGCCTCTGAGGTGGGCACCACAACCCCACTCGGCCCCACACCTGCTACTACCCCACCCCCTACACCCTCATCCCCTCCACCCACATCCAACCCCCCCTGTCCCCTCACATGGACCCTCCACAACCACCTCCCCAACCCCCCTCACACCCTACCCCTGCCCCCTCACCCTCTCCACCCTCTCCCCCTCACACCCCCAACCCCCTCCCCCTCACACCCTCAACCCCCGTCTCCTCCTTACCCCCACCCCCTCAGACACTCAACCCCCCCCGCCACCCCCTTATCCCCCCGTCCCTACGCAAGCCTCCTCACACACTCAACCACCCCCACAACCCCCCTCACAGCCTACCGCCGCCCCCTCACCGTCTCCACCCTCTCCCCCTCACACCCTCCTCACCCCCGTCCCCCTCCCTACCCCCAACCCCTGTCCCCTCCCTACCCCCGCCCCCTCACACACTCAACCCCCCCGCCACCCCCTCACCCCCCCTCTCTATCCCCTCACACACCCGCACCCCCCTCACTTCCTGCCCACCTTGTCCTTGCCTCCTCACACACTCAACCCCCCTTGCCACCCCCTTACCTCCCCTCACCCACCCGCTTCCTACCTCCGCCCCCTCACACACTCAACCCCCCTCTCCACCCCCTCAACCCCTCACACACCCGCGCTCACCCCACCCCGCCCCCTCACACCCCACCCACCCTCACGCCACCCCACCCTGCCCCCTCACACCGCGCCCACCCAAACCGCGCCCCCCTCACACCTCGCCCACCCAACGCCCCTCACACCCGCGCTAACCCTACCCCCGCCCCCTCACACCCTGCCCACCCTCACCCTATCCTCGCCCCCACCCTACCCCTGCCTCCTCACACCCCTCCCACCCTCACCCTATCCTCGCCCCCACCCTACCTCCACCCCCACCCTACCCCCACCCCCTCACACTATCCTCGCCCCCACCCTACCCCCACCCCCTCACACCCCGCTCACCCTCATGCTACCCATCCCGACCCACTCACGCGCCCTCCCTGCCCACGGCCTCCCCCCACCCTCCCCTCACCTGCCCACTTTCCCCCTCACCCTCCCTCACCCACGCCCACCCTACCCCCTGACCCGCTCCCTGACCCGCCCTCGCCCAGGCCCTCGCCCTCACCCCGCCCACGCCCTCACATGCGCCCCCCCCTCACCCGCCGCCGGCTGGCACCACCCGGCGGCTCGCCCGCCTGCCCCACTAGTGTCTGGGCGATTCTGGGAATCGCCCAGCCACCAGTCGAGCAGGTGGGCAGGCTGCTGGGGTGGTGCGGCCTGGGCTGGCGCCACCCTAGTAGCCCGCCCGCCCGCCTCACTGGTGGCTGGGTGTTTCTGGGAATTTCCTAGCCACCAGCCGGGCCGGCACGGCCTGGCGAGGGCGTGGGTGTGTGAGGGCGTGGGCGGGGTGAGGACGTGGGCATGGGTGAGGGTGGGTGAGGGGGTAGGGTGGGCGGGTGATGGGGGGGCATGTGTGAGGGCGTGGGCGGGGTGAGGGCGAGGGTGTGGGTGTGGGTGAGGGTGGGTGAGGGAGCGGGTGAGGGGGTAGGGCAGGCGTGGGCGAGGGCGGGTGAGGGTGTGGGGCGGGTAAGGGGTGGTCATGTGCAGGAAGGGCGCGGGTGAGGGGGAGGGTGTGGGGAGGGTGGGTGGAAGGGTGGGCGGTGTGTGAGGGGGTGGGGATAGGGTGTGAGGGGGGTTGGATGGGTGGGGAGTGTGTGTGAGGGGGCGGGCGGGTGGGCGACTGTGTGAGGGGGTGGGGAGCGTGCGTGTGAGGGGGTAGGGGTAGGGAAGGCGCGGGGGTTGGGTTAGGGAGAGGGGGGAGGATGGAAAGGGGGAGAGGCGATGGAAGGGTGGGCGGGGTGTGAGGGGGTGGGGGTACGGTGTGAGGGGGGGGGGGGGGGAAGGGCGAGTGTGGCGGGTGGGGAGGGGGCGCGGGTTGAGTGTGTGATGGGGTGGGGAGAGTGCGTGTGAGGGGGCAGGGGTAGGGAGGGCGTGGGGGTTGGGGAGGGGGCGGGTGGGGTGGCGGGGGTAGTGAGGGGGCACGGGTTGAGTGTGTGAGGGGGGGGGAGAGTGTGTGTGAGGGGGCAGGGGTGGGGAGGGCGCGGGGGATGGGGAGGGGTGGTAGGGTGTGAGGGGGGTCAGGTGGGCTTGGCGAGGAGGGGTGAGTGTGTAGGGGGGGTGTGGGGAGGGTTGGGTAGGGGGGTGTGGGGGGGTTTGGGTGTGGGTGGGGAGGGTGCGTGTGAGGGGGTGGGGTGCGTGTGGAGGTGTGGTGTGAGGGTGAGGGTGTGGAGGGGGTTGGGGACGGGGGGTTGGGAGGGTTGGCGTAGGGTGTGAGGGGGGGTTGGCGGTGGGGAGCATGGGTGTGGGGGTTGGGGAGGGTGCGTGTGAGGGGGCGGGGGTAGCGTGTGAGGGCCCACCTGGCCACCCTCACCCACCCACCTACCCGGCCCGCCCCGCCCACCCACCCACTCGCCCACGCCCGCCTGCCTGCTCGCGCCCGCACATGCTTGCCCACCCACAAATAAAAAATTTACGATATATTTTCGTTGTTAATTTAAGTTAATATGTTTTTGTTATTTAATGATTTATGTGTTTCTATTTTTCAGGAAAATGGAATCAAAGAAGATTTCTGTGAATCTTTCTGGACCAAAGACTCTTAAAGGTGCATCTTCAAGAAACACTGGTGAACGAACTCCACCTGAGCTCATGGCTACAAATATTTCAAGTGCCTCAAGTGATAAGAAGATGATTTCAGACTGCAAGAATTCAAAAGAGATGAAATTTCCATCAAGAATCTCGTATGTGAAAGAAAGAGAAAGCACAAATGTCAATATATATCTATATATTGATATACCGAATGATAATGGAATTTTTGAGGTGATGGGAAGAATCATAGATATGTGTTCAGTACCAGACACTGAAGTTGTTTACATACTTACAAAAGCTCCAAAGTCACATGAAAGGATTAAATACTGACTATCATATTCATTGTATGACACGAGAGAGGTATCTACAAAGTTGTGTAAACAAATCGTAAATGAGATGACACAAAACATCGTAAGTATTGTTATTTATATTTGTATTTTTCTTTCTTGAAACTGTCTCGCTATATTTTTCTAACTTTGTTTTTTATTGACATATGATATTTTGTTTGGCAGAATTTTGTTGAAAGTTGTTTAATTAGGTTGGGAGGTATTCATTTCATAGAGCATGATATCATGAAAGTTGTCAGCAGTTTTTACTCAGTGTCAGAAGAAGATATGGAAAACAAGAAAAATGTAGTAATTGATGATGCTACAAAACTACATCCAAAGAATCAGGAAAGAAGGCCTCTGGTGGATAAATCTAGCAAGGGTAAACAAGTTACTTTTGAGGAAGATGAAGTTGAAACTAACAGTGAAGCATATGTTGTCATTATTGAAGATGACATTGGAACTGAGAAGAGCCATAAAAGACCAAAAGTAACAATGCCCAAAAATAAATCTGTTGGGAATGTTATGACGAAGAAAAGTAAAGTTGAATATTTTGAAGTAGTCATTACCAATAGTCAAGAACCTAGTGAAACTTCAAAGGAAAGTAGAGAGATCATTACACCATGAGTTGATTTAGAGGATGGAATTATCAAAACAAAACAAATTGCCATTCGACAGAATTTGACAAAGAGAAACTTAATTGATGGTGGTCGTACATTTCAGCTTAATGTCAGACAAACCTATAAAGAAAGTGAAGGACAATGTTAATATCAAGTTAGAAAGCCACATCATCTGCATGTTCACAACTTGAAGACATTGATGAGGTACAATCCATATGCTCATGTGGTTAGTTATGTGCTTTTTGTTGATCCACTTCAAGTTCCCAACAAAGAAGCATTTGATAAGTCAAAATGTTTTGAATACAATTATTATGTGCTTGGGGGGAACCATTCTATAGAAGCTCAAAGACAATTTATGGAGGAATATCCTAATAACCCATGTTTTGAAAGAATGAAATGTATCATTTACGCTGGTTTATCAGATACATAAGCAAATTTAGTGGCATGGGATCATAATTCAGATAATTAATATAGGATGTCTATGACTTTCATCCAAATGGTTAGATTTATTCATAGTGAATTTGAAGAAAAATGTGGTGGAGATAGGATAAATGCTATTGCAGATTTCTGAAAGGAATGTTGGATGGAAATAGGCTATCAAATTGAAGAGAAAACCAATTTAAAAGGTGGAAAACGCAACAAAAATAGTGATTTATTCAGAGGTGTTGATAACATTTTCCAATTGGCATTTAGAACTGGAGATGTTTGGAAGTTGATTGATGAGAATTTTAGCATGTGGGAAGACATTGCCATTAAAAACCAGAGGGTCAAAAAGTCAAAGCCATTGATATGTAGCAACAGTAAATCAGCTTCTGAAATGAAGTAGCTTCCAGACGATATGACTATCACACTTTGGAGGGCGATGCAAGGAGTGAAAGATGAAAAAATTGTCAAAACAATATTATCTCGTGTGAGGTCAGGGGAATTATCATTGGAGGAAATTTCTGAAGAATTTCAAAAGTAAGTTTGTTGAATTATTTTTATTTATTTCTAGATTATAATTATATTTTAAATAAAACATGTTGTTCTTGGTAGTATTTGTTATACATATCATTATATTAACTTTTTGTTACTTTATCTATGCAATCACAAAGTTTACATGAAAATTCAAGAACAAATGGTTAGATTGTTGAATGAAGATAGTTGGGATGATGTTGTACGCAACTATCCATATTCAAGTTCTACATCAACATTAAAAGCTTTTTATCTTGCATTTAAAAAGGTATCTTGATTTATACATTCATTTTTATTCATCTGTGTACTATTTTTAATTTATAACTTACACATATATTTGTTTATTTTATAAAAGATGATGAAGGATGATAATGGAGCGCCAGATAGTTTCAAAACCTTTATTGAAAAAATAAAGATCGAAAGACTAAGGAAGCAACATATTAATAATGTTCAACTTGATCCAACTCTTAATCATTTCATTTGGAATGGGCTAGACACTATTCAATATCAAGTAATACAAGGCGACTGTGAAGACATTGCTAAACTCATACCGAAAATGGAATATGCCCTAGTCATTGCAGATATTCCCCATGGTTTCAATATTCCAAACATTGACTATGATAGTGACCTTTATACTTATCAAGCTCTTAGTAAAGTGGTTGCGGGATTTGTAGAAGTCACGTCATCACCATTATGGAGATTTGTGACATTTCATTCAGACACAAATTGGAAATGATATTGTCAAGCTTCAAGGGGAAAACAAATTCAAGGATGCAGCTTACATGGTAAGACGTTTAAAATGTATATTTGATTAATGTTGAAAAATTTATTTATGTACAAGTTAATTGAACTTTTACTATTTCATGTTATAGTGAAAAGTAAAATCTTCTCAACAATGAAAATCAAAAATTTATAAATGATTGTGAGTTTATTCATATTGATAGTTGGGCAAAAGATGATAGCCACATGTCTATGATTTTTAATCGGGTAGACGGAAGAGTCACAACCAAATACTGACTTATGATGTTATTGTGAGAAAACTAACATATGAAGACAAAGAAGCAAAAGGAGAGATAGTTTACATTTATCAAAAACCACAATTATTGATTAACTATCTTATAGACATATGTTCAAACGAAGGAGATTGGGTTCTGGATTTATTTTCTGGCTCAGGTAAGTTTTATTATATGGAATTGAATTTCAATATGTTATTTTTTAATTAATATGTCATTGTACTAATTTAGTTCATTATTTCTTTTGTGCTTGATAATTAGGTACAACACTAGCATGTTGCCTTCAAAAGGAATAAATTGCATTGCAATTGAAAAAATCCAGTACAGCGCAATTTCATTCAGCAAATAATTAATGCTCTTCAATTTTTTACAGATGCAATGCAATAAGTTGGGTTGAAGAAAGGGGACTTTAGTGAATAACGTGTGGCAAAAAAGGAAAATGAACCCCAACCACCATTACATGGAATGTTTGGAAAGACATATATTGGGAGATTCACAGACATCAAAGATCCATTAGAAGAGGAAAATGAGCAAAAGGAAGAAGAAAATATTGTGGAAGAAGACAATGATGAAACTCTAGAGGATGAAGAGTTTGGATTACATGACATTGTTGATTAAATTTACGCTATGCTTGGAAATCAAGCTTTGCAATGTTTTGATTTTGACATTTTATGAGAAGAATAAACACTCAATTAGGGTTGTTATGCATTCAATATTTGTAATATGTGATTTTCGCATTGATTTTTAAGTTAATCATTATTTTTTGAAAAGAAAAAGTGATCACTATTACTTTTTTGACATGAAATTAAAAAAAATTTATTATTTAACCATTTTTAGTTAAAATTTAAGTATAAAAATTGTGATTTTTACATGTCAATTCTAGCAAAAAATTATCAAAACGTGTAGTTTTTTAGTTATATTTATGTTAAAAATGGTTATTTTTAGGCCCATTGTTAAAAAATATTGTTTTTTTAGAAACAATTATTTCATGTGGATTGAAAAATTAATTAAGGATGTATAAATATGTAGAATATCGAAAATTCAAAATATCGACCTTCTAATTTAAAAATGAAAACAATAAAAAACTCACTAGAAAAAAATTAAAATTAAAATAAAAAACAAGAAAATATGAAGAAATTGACCACTTAAAAAATTATCAAATTTACAAAATAATTATTTACATTTTATACATTAGATAATTTTAAGGCAAAAAACAGGTCTTTTAAAAAAAGGGTTTGATGCAGAATACCCACTTTTTCAAATCAGCATGAAAATCACTACCATTCTAAAATGTAATGTACATAAAAAAAATTAAAGTGCCAAAAACTATGCTCTAAAAAAAACGTGTGTTCTGCATCACCCCTTTTCAAAATCAGGTCACTTTTTTACTATCTCTACGAAACGGGTAACAGTATTAGTTCCCATTTCAAAGTTTACATTGATAATCAATATAAACCCATATATGATCATGAAAATGGTCTTAGTGTAGGATGATGAAGTTGCAGAATATGGTAAAATCTAAAGGAAAGTGAAAGAAAAGAGAGTGAAATAGATGACATTTTGGAGACCCAACACTTTATATGAGCGCACATTATTATATGGACTCAAATTGAGGTGTTATTCATGTCATTGGAATCGCCTTGACGATATCTATGACTTGGAACCAGTTTTGTTGAGATTTGAGGACTTCAAATTTTGAGCCTTTTTAGATCCACCTAGATAATTTCTTCCCACTGAGAAGCTTTTTGGCCTCCAAAATCCTTATCAATCAATAATTAGGTGAGGGAATTGCTCCCTCACTTTCATGTTTTCAATCCATCGTGCCTTGATGGAATGCATTCCTTTGAAACCCACTTGAAGGTACTCCACATCTCCCCATCGCAAAGTTATGTTACTTCTGTCTAGGATGATGGCTTTGGGAAACTTGTCCAAGTAATCTGGAGTGAAATCATTCGCTGATGGAAATTGACTACTCTCCTCTAGATGCATGCTAATGGGAGGTTCATAAAGTTTCAATTTCTCTACATTGACTATGGAATACATTTGCATATAAGTTGGTATATCAAGGTAGAAAACCTTTGTCCCAATATTTTTTAACATGATGAATGGCCTATATTTGATTGGTTTCAACTTTTTTACTTCTCCAATCAACCTATCCTTGTTGATTTGAATCCATACTCGATCTCCAATATGGAACTAATGATCAACTCTATGCTTGTCATGTTGGGCTTTATATTATGCTTGACTCTTCTCCAAATGTTTCTGCACTGCTTGATGAATCATCTGGATCCTGAGAATGAACATGTGAGCTATGTCTTCATCAATTTGTTCATTGGAATCCTCATATTTATCAAAGAAAAATTCTAAGGGTGACTTTGGCAGGTACCCAAAGCATGTCTCAAATGGTGAAATTTGAGTAGAAGAGTGCAAAGCCTTATTGTATGCATGTTGAACATAATGTATTTGTTCATCCCACAACTTAGGATGCTTGCTGTAATACCCTCAAAGAAAATGAGCCACTATTTTGTTGATGACCTCTATTTTTCCATTGGCCTGAATGTGGAAAGTCATACTCCTCTTTAGCTTGTTATCAATCATTCTCCATAAGTTTTTCCAAAAATCTCTAAGGAGTCGAGAATCTCGATCCAAGATAATGGATGTGGGTAGTCCAAAATGGACCCATACATGTTGAAAGAAAAGTTGAGTAGTTTTCTCAACAATAATCTGCTTTTTACATGGCATCAAGACACACATCTTGCTAAACCTATCCACTACTACATACAAGTAGTCATGACCCTTTTTGAGAAAGGAAACCCCCCTACAAAATCCATGGAGATACTCTCCCAATGATGAGAAGGAACACATAGTGGTGTATACAACCCCAAATTTCTATTAGTGGGCTTACAAGTAGAGCACATCACACACCCCTCTACATAATTGGTTACAATTTCTTTCATTCAAGGCCAATAACATAGTTACTGATCAACGAGAAAATTATCGATTACTCATTTTCTTGAGGTAGCATAAACATCACCCGATTTTGAAAAGTGGTTATTCAGAGTACAACTTCGTTTTTTTGGAACATATTTTTGGCACTTTAAAGTTTCTTATGTATCAAGTACAAACATATTTTTTTAAATGTGAGTGATTTTCATGATGATTTTAAAAAGTGTTGATGAAGCATCAACTGATTTTTTTAAGAGGGTTTATTTTTTACACTTTAAATTTTCTAATGTCTTCTTCTTCCCTAGGATATTTATTTTTAAGTGTATTTATGTATTTGTGTTTTTTATTTTTCTTTTCAATTTTTTTTTGTAATGAAATCTTCATTTTTTCACATAGTTAAAAAATAAAAAAAGGGTCAATATTTTAAAGTTAGTATTTTCTATATGTTTATGTAATGTTAATTAATATTTCAATGCACATAAAATAATTGTCACTACAAAAACAATAATTTTAAACACATGACAAAAAATGCACATTTTCAATAAAAATATTATGAAAAAATACACATTTTGAAACTTTTTGTTGAAAATGACATGCCAAATAAACGAGTTTTATGGGAAAATCTAACAAAAAAAAACTTTAAAAAATAGCATATTTTTATGAATTTTATGTTAAAAATTAATAGTAATCATAGTTTTTTTACAAAATATCATGATTCACATAAAATTTAAAGTGAAAATCAGATAGTATAATATTAAACATATAGCAACAATAATCAAATACACATTCTTCTAATAAAATCTGAAAGTCAAAACATTACAAGTAAAACTAATGAATAGATCTCAAAATTTAGTTTAATTTGCAAGCATAACTTAAATTTCATCAACAATATCATATAATCCATGTTCATCATCTTCTAGAGCTTCATTATTTTCTTCTTCCACAATATTATCTGTTTTAGTTTCGTCATTTTCCTCTTCTAATGGATCTTTCATGTCTACAAATCTTTCAAAGTGTCCTTTTCCAATCATTCCATATAACAGTAGTTGAGGTTCCTTTGCATTTTTTTCCACATGTGATTCATTAAAATATCCTTTCCTCAAACCAACTTCTTGCATTGCATCTGGAAGAAATTGAAGAGCATTAATTATTTGTTGAATAAAATTTCATTATGGTGGGTATTTTTCAATGACAATGCAATTCCTTCCTTTTCGTAGGCAACATGCTAGTGTTATACCTAATCATGAAGAACAAAATAAATAAGTAAGTAAATTAGTATAAACACATAAAAACTAAAAAATAAAATATTAAAATTCAATTTTATATAATAAAAGTTACTTGAACTTGAAAATAAATCCAAAATCAAATCTCCTTCATTTGAGCATAAATCTATAAGATAGTTAATTAATGCTTGTGGTTTTTTATAAATATTAAATATCTATCCTTTTGCATCTTTAGCCTCATATGTTAGTTTTCTTACGACAACATCTTGAACTCATACTTGGCTATGACTCTTTCTATCTACTCGATTAAGAAGAATAGACTTATAGATATCATTTTTTGTCCAACATTCAACATGGATGAAGTCACAATAACTTATCATTGGTTGATCTCCGAAATAAATAAGATTTGAATTTTTTGTGTAACATGGCATAGTAAAATTTCAATTAACTTGTACATAAATATTTTTTTTTAGCATTAATCAAAAATAAAATTTCAATGTTTTACCATGTAAGCTGCATCCTTGAGTTTGATTTTCCCTTGAATGTTGTTAATGACATTGCAAATTGTGTGTCTAAATGAAATGTCACAAATACCCAAAGTGGTGATGTTGTGTATTATTGAAATACCGTAGCCACTTTATTAAAATATTGATAAGTATAAGGCTCACTATCATATCCAATGTCTAGGAAATTGAAACCATGAAGAATGTCTTCAATAGCTAGGACATATTCCATTTTAGGTACAAGTTTTGCAATGTCTTCACAATCACATTGTATTATTTTATATTGTATGGTGTTGTGAAGATAAATCGATTTTGCAGACAAAAATGATCTCTCTAGTCCTATGAGAGGATATAGCAACAAATCGAACAAACTAGTGAAAAATTGTCCTAGTTTATGTTGAAAAATGTAAAGTGAGAGAAAGAAACCTACCTCACTCTGATGCTAAACGCTCAAACTTTAATGATGATCTTGATCCCTTAGCTTCTAGGCTTGCTCCTCGCTATTCCTTACGTCTGAATACTTGTAAGAGAGATTAAAAGACAACAACAGATACAAGAGCATACATAGTATAATTCAAACATAAACTACATGTTAGGTCCCTATAATACTAGTGATTACCCCATTACTATTGTAGTTGTATCTCTTATTAATATTGTTGTGCCCCTATTGTCCCCATATTGTTATTACCGTGCCCCATAGAATCCCTCTATTGTTATTTTTGTGCCTTTATATTATTATTGTTAGGTCGGTAGGGTTATATTGTGACTCCTTAGACTCCTATATATAGAAATGAGGTTTTGTCATTTGAATCATCAAAGAATCATTCATTTGTGTAATGTAAAGGAGGTTGCTCCCTCAAAGAGGATGAATTCTAAGGAATTTATCTATCTTTTCTATCTTTTTGTGAGCTGGTTTCGTAACATTTGGTATCAGAGCTTTGGATTTTAGGGTTTCGCTGATCCAAATAGGTCATCGTGGCATTTTCTCTATAACTTTTTTTGCAACGTTTCAGAAGTGACAAAAAAAACCCATTTGAGACGAAATTGCATTGAACCTCGGGTCCAAATTTCAGATCTTTTCGTGCTATATTTGCGGAGACATGATCTGAGGAAGTTTAGTCTTTTTGTAGACTCCTGAATTACATTCCAAATAGGTCACTTGGGGAAAATAGTCATAATTGTCTCTATGATCATCACATTGAAATTTTGTAAGAAGGTACAGAAAGATGACAGACTGTAGTTTCTTGTATATAGTTTTTAGAGCCAAAGGTCGAAACAGGGACACGTGGCACGTCGTACAAGTTCGCTCTACTGAACTAGTCTATAATTAGGTCATTGTGGGATATTTGGCATAACTCTTTCCTGGAGGATCCAATTTGGATAAGACTGGTGGCATTGGAAATAGGACAAATAATGCTACTACAGGTCACAATTTTAGAAATGGATGATCCAAAATTACAGAGATACATTAGAGGAAATATTGAGCTCCTACAAAGTGAAAAAAGGTGTGTAGATTTTCTTAAATTTTTTCTTAAGCTTGGTTTGAAAAATTATTTTGAAGTAATTCAAAGGGCATAGTAGAGCATTATTATCGGCAACTGATGCCCCGAGGAAAGAAAATGCAAACAACTAGTAAGCAATCTGAAAGCTCTAGCATGACTCATGAAGAAGAGGAAGAAATGCTACATGATATATCAAATTACAAGAGCAAGTGCAACAAATGTCACTCTCACAAAAGATAACATAAGCTAAAATAAATGGCGTGGAATCTAAGATAAAGGGTGTGGAAGCTAATATGAATGGCGTGGAAGCTAAGATGGACGATTTGAAGATAGATTTGAAGACAAGAATGGAAGATTTGAAGACAAATTTGACAAATTTTCTACAAGAAATACTTACTAATGGTGAAAGGGTAGTAAAGGAAACTCATGATGCGAACACAAGAAATGTTAATCATGATTTCATAGACTCTAATGTTGGATCGAAGACCCACCATATTCCAAAAATCCATATGAGTAAGTTTGATGGCAAGGATCCCGCAACATGGATATTATAGATAGAGCAATTTTTTGATCTCAATAATGTGCAAAACACACAAAAGGTACGTATTGCAACTTTATATTTGGAACCAAATCAGTTTGTATGGTATCAATGGCTTTGCTCTTGTAAACAAATTATCACTTGGGAAATTTTTATGGAAGAATTGACAACACATTATGAGGATACAAAAAGCAACACTTTTTTTAGTCAATTGATAAGTCTCAAACAAGAGGGTTCAATAATGGAGCACATTGAGGAGTTCCAAAAATTGAACATAAGGGTAAAAAATATTCCAAAGGAGCATAGGATTGATGTGTTCATAGGGACTTTAAAGGATAATATCCAACATGATGTTCACATTTGGGAACCTGATTCATTAGAGAAGGCATTCAGGTTAGCAAGAAAAATGGAAAGCAAAATTATGGCAACCAAGAAGCATACCACTCACAACTATAAAGATGGAAGTGTTGTTGCCCCTAGTATTCCACAACCTATAAGGTTGACACCACAAAAATTGGAAGAAAAAAGAGCAAAAGGGCTTTGTTACAGTTGTGGTAGAAAATACACTAAAGGTCATAAGTGTGCTGAGAAGAAATTATTTTACATAGATTGTGAAGAGGAAGAAGAAAAGGAGCAAGAAAGGTCAAAAGAAGAGGATATACTCCAGGAACAAAGCCTAGATAAAGAAGAAATGAATCTAACCATATCTTGTAATGCATTGGCTGGAATTACCACTCCTCAAACCATCAAGATAGAAGGACAAATCAAGAAGAAAAAGACAATAGTATTGATTGATTCAAGAAGTACCCACAATTTTATTCATTGTAAGATAGCAAAAGAATTGAATTGCTTCCTATATCCAGCACCATAGTGTCAAGTGATGGTTGTAAATGGAGGAATGATAAATTGCTTTGGAAAGTGCCATAATATCAAGCTATCCATGGGAGAAAATGTATTGACTAGCCCAATGCTTTCCATTCCAATGGGAGGTTCTGATGTTGTACTAGGAGTCGAATGGCTACAATCCTTGGGCACAATAGCTTTTAATTTTCAAGAACATTTCATGAAATTTTATGCGGAAGGAAAGGAAGTTGAATTAAGGGGTATTGCAGGGAAACCATGAAATATAATAAGCTCTAATGGTATGACAAAGGTTACAAAAAAGGAACAGAGAGGTGTAATTTCACAATTATGTTCTCTAGATGTTTCCACATAAAAATCATATATTTCTCCAGATCTCCAAAAAGTCTTGGACAATCATTTCAACATATTTGAGACTCCCAAAGGTCTCCCACCTATTCGTGATCATGATCATGCTGTTCATCTGATTCCAGGAAGTGTTCCTCCAAACATCAGGTCGTATAGATATCCCTATGCCCAAAAGAGTGAAATTGAACATATGGTTGTAGAAATGCTAGAGGCTGGTATAATTCAACCTAGTCAAAGTTCTTTCTCTGCTCCAGTAGTATTGGTGCACAAGAAGGATGGATCATGGTGCATGTGTCCAGATTATAGGGAGCTCAACAAGCTCACTATTAAATATAAGTTTCCCATTCCTATCATTGATGAATTGCTGGATGAATTGCATGGATCAATTTACTTCACCAAGTTGGATCTTCGTTCAGGATATCATCAAATAAGAATTAATACTGAAGACATTCCGAAAACAACATTTATAACTCATGTGGGTCATTATGAATTTTTGGTCATGCCTTTTGGCCTTACCATTGCACCTTCTACATTTCAAGGTTTGACGAATTCCATTTTCGAACCCTTCCTTAGAAAATTTGTGTTAGTATTTTTTGATGATATACTAATATACAACAAGTCTTGGAAGGATCATGTTGAACATTTTGACAGGGTGGTACAACTATTGGAGGAGAAACAATTATATGAAAAAAGATCCAAATGTTTCTTTGGAGTACAAGAGGTTGAATATCTGGGTCATATTGTATCTCATGAAGGAGTTAAGGTAGACCCTAGCAAAATTAAAGCCATTAAGGAATGGAAAATCCCGACATCCATAAAGCATTTGTGAGGATTTCTTGGGTTGACAGGGTATTATCACAAGTTTGTTAAGAATTATGGGAGAATAGCGGCACCTCTAACAACATTATTGAAGAAAGATGCATTTTCATGGATTCCAGAAGCAAAAAATACCTTCAAACATATTAAAGAGGCAATGTGCCAAGCACCGGTATTAGCTATAGTGGACTTCACAAAAACATTTATTGTGGAATGTGATGCTTCAGGAAATGGAATTGGTGTTGTTTTAATGCAAGATGAAAGACCCATTTCTTTTGAAAGTCATCCAATCAAGGGAAAGTTTTTACACAAAGCTATTTATGAGAAGGAGATGTTGGCAATACTACATGCACTTAAGAAATGGCGACCCTACCTAATGGGAAGATACTTCAAGGTAAAAACAAATCATGATCGCCTTAAATACTTTTTAGAACAAATATTATCCTTTGAAGAGCAACAAAAGTGGGTCACAAAGATGTTGGGTTATGAATTTGAAATCATCTACAAAAGGGAAGCAAAATGTGGTGGCAGATGCACTCTCAAGAAAGGATGAGGATGTGGAAGCATTGTTGTGTGCCATTTCTATTATCCAACCAGATTGGATAAACGAAGAAAGGGAGGAATGGAAGAATGATGAAGAAGTGTGGGCACTTATTCAAAAGTTACAACAAGATTCTAGTACATCTGATACATTTAGCTGGAAAAATGATTCATTATGGTACAAAGATCGCTTATACCTCTGTAAGAATTCCTAACTCAAACAAAAGATTCTTATGGAATTGCACACTTCTCCCTTAGGAGGGCACTCAGGATTTTTAAAAACTTACCATAGGGTTAAGAAGGAATTTTTTTTGGGATAGCCTTAAATCAGATATTCAAAAGTTTGTGGCAGAATGTTTGGTTTTCCAACAAAATAAAGTTGAAACAATTAAGACCTGAGGTCTATTACAACCTTTATCCATTCCAAGCCAAAGTTGGGAGGAGGCTTCAATGGATTTTATCATAGGTTTACCCAAGTCTGAGGGAAAGAGTGTCATCATGGTGGTAGTTGACAGACTTACCAAGTATGCACACTTTTGTGCATTATCATATCCATTTAAAGCCAGTACAGTTGCTACTGCATTTATGGAAACAATTCAAAAGCTCATAGCTCATCTTACCATCCTCAATCTGATAGGCAAACTGAGATAGTAAACAAATGTTTGGAAGGATATCTTCATTCCTTTGTCTCTGATAAATAGACACAATGGGTCAAATGGTTGCTTCTCGCTAAATGGTGGTATAACACTTCCTTCCATACAGCAACAACAATGACCCCATTTATGGTAGTTTATGGATATCAGCCACCATCCATCGTATCATATTTAAGAGAAAATTCTAAGGTTAAAGCAATGGAACATCACATCGAGCATCAACAACAAGTCCTCCAACTCTTAAAGGATAACCTCATGTTGGCGTAGAATTGAATGAAACAACAGGTAGATCAACATTGCAGCGAAAGAAGTTTTGATGTAGGTGATTGGGTATTCCTACGGCTACAACCATATAAACAAATGTCCCTCAAGCAAGATAAGAAGGATAATAAATTATCACCAAATTATAATGGTCCATACAAGGTGTTGCAAAACATTGGTACTATGGCATACAAATTGGAGCTTCCTGCAGCTTCTCGAGTGCACCTAGTTTTCCATGTTTCATGTTTAAAGAAGGTTATAGGCGACAAGCTCCTAGTTCAAACAATATTGCCAGAACTTGATGAGGAAGGAAAAATTATATTGGAATTGGAAGCAGTCACAGAAACAAGAACTCGACAACTACGAAATCGATCAATTTCAGAGTATCTCATCAAGTGGAAGAACTTATCCGCTGAAGATTCCACATGGGAGGATGAGAATTTTATACAAAAGCATCCAAAACTACTCAAGCATTGAGGACAACACTTTTTTGAAGGGGAGGGGCATGTTAGGTCCCTATAATACTAGTGATTACCCCATTACTATTGTAGTTGTATCCCTTATTAATATTGTCGTGCCCCTATTGTCCCCATATTGTTATTACTGTGCCCCATAGAATCCCTCTATTGTTATTTTTGTGCCTTTATATTATTATTGTTAGGTTGGCAGGGTTATATTGTGACTCCTTAGACTCCTATATATAGAAAGGAGGTTTTGTCATTTGAATCATCAAAGAATCATTCATTTTTGTAATGTAAAGTAGGTTGCCCCCTCGAAGAGGTTGAATTATAAGGTGTTGATCTATCTTTTCTATCTTTTTGTGAGTTGGTTTCATAACACTACATGATAGATCAAGGAGCATCATGCTAAATGAATAAATATTTAGACCTTTATGGAAAATAAACATTGGATGTATATATTACTGAATAAAAAAGGGAACCATACAACCATTTCTTTAAATTTGGAGACCTCATTTGTAGTGGATTCCCAAGTCCAAGCCAAGACCATTCAAGCACTCCTTCTCCTTAGTGAGATGGGCAATACTTAGGCATAGTTTCAACATAGGAATATAGGCAATCAATGAACAATCCATTGAGGAAAGTGAATAACGAATTTATAATGAGGGAGAGGCAGTTAGAGATCCACCAAAGGGGGAATAAGGTCCTTATCCCAAAGGTAAGATCCCTAAAGGTAGGATCAAGGACTCTAAAGGGGAGTACTCGACCATATCTTCATCCAACAGCTATCAACTCGTCATTCTCGAGGCTTCTAGTAAGAGAAGATTATGCTCCATTTTTTGAGAAACTGCCTGAAGAGGACCAATGCGTATTTTCCTATCACAATTCTTGCTACCATTGCTAGTCACTAGTTAGACAAATAGTTACCAGCACGGATTTTCCTACTAAAAGTAGCATTGGTATTGCAAATTAGGGTTTTTCACAACTCTTTCCATAATTGCTTCAAGAAATTAGTTCTCCATCTATTTAGGGACATGTTGAGAATATAATTCATGGTGAATGACTTTACACAACTTTCGTCTCTTTATGACATTTGTGACAACAATGGAACAAAGTACGACATTTCAGGTACGAAATTGCGAATGTGACAAAATATTGTGTAATAGATGCCCCGTAGAGCATGAAAGTAGAACATGAAGTGATGGTTGAAGTGCTTTATCAGTTAAAGCAAGGAACGTAGAAGACCAACATTAAGAGACCTGTAAATCAAACATGATACAATATATGACATGTCTGATATATACATATGCCTGATAATACATATAAATAGGCATCAAAATATAATACATGAATCCACGGTATGGACGCAACCATCCATCTCCAAAGGATAATGTTTATGGATCCAAAACATAGATGTAGCCATCCGTATGAAAAAGATCATGTATACAATCATGAATACTCAATAATCCTCACAACCTAGATTTTAATAGATGAGATCTAGGGTCTTCATCTATATCCGGATTGAAGTATGAATCTAACCATTTGAATAGATGTGCTGATGTCGAACATGGTAGAAACCACTTGATTACCATTCAATAATGTAAATTGTTAATAGGCATGAGAGAAACCACGAATAATGACGATGGCCCTCAAGGTACACCAATACAATCTATAAGTGTGAATATGTGATTTGAAGTCAAACAATTGTCGAATCATTCAATCAAAGGCCAATGATGTAAGAATGCCATCAAACATGAAGAAATTTCCATTGAGGCATGCAAGCTCCAAGGTACTAAAAGGGAGTTTCTAAATCAACTTCTTGGATAAGTAGTTGAAGTCGACAGGAAGTGATCCATTGAAGGAGGGTGATAATGTTTCCCACATCATCGACATAAAATATAGGATATATTAAAATGATAGGAGTGATTCAATATTATTACAGATGGGGTCACATAGGTATAAGAGGTTTTAATTTTGTAGATAGGACTTCTCTTGAACATATCAACGACATGACTTTAGAGGTTGGTAACATTTGACTCAAAATGGGATCGGTGGTCATGATGATAGCAAGGGTGATTGAATAAGAGGAAAATGGATTCCCCAAACCCATGAAAGAAAGTGGTGAAGAGAGGATATCCCAAACCTAACACGAGATACATATGAGTGTCATTTTCAAGAGTGACATGCTGCCTTTACACAAAATACATGACATCTTTACTTCCATTTTTCCCCACTATCGCTAGCGAGTACCTCTTTATTTTGGTTAACAAGATTGAATAGGATAGCATATGATTGTCATATAAGTTCATCCTTCGGATGAATCCATCCTAGTAAGTTTAACGAGTCTTAGGAAGGAGTAACTCAGCCTCATCATGATGAAAAATCCAAGCATAGTTTGTTTCTATTTCAAGCTTGTTCAAAAATGAAAGCAAAATAAGGACCTTATTCCCCCTTTGGTGGGTCTCTAACTGATTTGAAAATGGGGAACTTAGGCTTCTTGTCTAACTTATAAGAACCTCTCCCACTTCCAAACCTTTAAATATTCCCAAGTCTTATTGATTAACCAATGCATTATTAAAAATACTTGAAAATATAGGTGTATACTGGTATTTGTTTTTAACTGATTATATGTTGTAATAAATGTGCTCAAATTGATATATAAATGCATATAATAGTAAATAAAGCAGCAGAGACAATGCAACAATAAAACACACACACAACAACAATATTAATTAGGAGTTCACCCTAAACTCTTGGGCTACATCTTCATGAGCTCTAGTCAACTCAACTAGGCTCTCTGGGATTATGACAAAGTCCTTTTACAAGCTTTTGGCCCAACTCCACTATTTTACACAGAAACAATGGGTTTAGACACCATTTTATCACTGGCTCTTGAAGCTCTCGGGTTTCTGGCTCTCAGCTCTGGCTCTGGCTCTTGGCTCTGGCTCTTTGCCCTGGCTCTGGCTCTGGCTCTTGGCTTTGGCTTCCTCAACTCTCTGTCAGTTTACAGCCCTCTGGCTTTCCACTTGAACTCCAAGTGACTCCCTTGGCTGCGTGCGCTTCAGCTTTTGCTTTCTGCACTGCTCTCTTTCACCTTAGCTTCCTACTTTGGCTTAGCCTTCTGTGCTCATGTCTCAGTGCTACCTATGCTTAGTTTCAACAACACTCTAATAACCCCTTCTATCTTTGACATTCATGGCTTTTAAAGCCAATTGGCGTTGCCTGTTCGTTTCCTCTTCTCGAGCTCACTAGCTCCCGACCTCTATCTGCTCGAATCCCCTTTTGAGCATTAGAAATCATGGCATAACGTCTCTAGGGAAGGTGGCCACCTATTCCATAACGGAATGGACCATCAGTGCCCTTGAAATTCAAAAGATGGTCATTCTCGGCTTACACAGGAGAATACATAGAAAGCCTGTAAAAATCTGCCCAAATACGTCTAGTAGAGTTAAAAAATTATGAACTCTGCCTTACTTTCCATCGGGTTTGCCTTTTAAATTGCTATCGCATGTTGCAAATGCCCTGTTCCATGGTCTCCCTTTGTATTTTAAAGATACATTAAACAGTCCAAAATCCCGTAAAAAGGCTTTATGGAGGAATTGAAATGTTTATGCAGTGGCATTGACAACCCTTTTGGGTCCAGTTGCGTCGCATTGACACATATATATACACGGCCCACTCCGTCACATTACTCCGACGTGATGTTGGGATGAGATTGATTGCAATTGCGTATCGCATGGACTTGGGGTTCCCATATGGAATGGCTGATGCCGACACCAATTGCGATCCGCTGATATCGGTGATCGCGATATCGCTCGGTGCAGGGGTCCTGCCTTTGCCTCGTGGCATGGCCATCGCCGCTGCTGATCCACCGATATCGGTGATCGGCATATCGCTCGACCTAGTCCTGCCTTTATGTTATATGTGCATGTGCCTCTGTCCGCCCTGATTTGTCGGGGATCGGAAATCGAGGGTGCTTCCCATTTTTACTTAAATCTGCCTTTGACCTCCTCCGATGCGATTTTCTTCCTAAAGCATTTTAGGCCATTTTTAAAGGATTTTGCCTCTTTTTCTAAGGAACAAAGGGCATCTTCTTTGAGTGATAACTTCTGCATCCTAAGTCCATTTTTTCCCATTCAAGTTGCAGCAGATTCAGAATGAGACAATCTCTACAATGGCGCTATTTCCAGGAACTTCCTTGGACTTTAATTTTCCTCAATGAGGACCACTTAGACTTAGGAGTCTATCCAAAACCCATTTTGGATCACGCCTTCCCACTAAAAGGACTTTTTGTCTCCATAAGGCTGATATACTGATTTGAACAGTAAATGAGTGTGACTCACCTTCTTCTTTCAGCCTCCCTACACTTGCCTTGCATAGTGCCTTTAACCAACATTTCTGACCACTTCCCTTCTGGATGGGATAGTCTTCCTGGAGAGAACTGTCTTTCTCCTTGCCTTCCTACAGAACTCCCACTGAAATGGTTTTAGAAGGTAGTTTGAGTTTCTCTTCCTTGATCATTGATCCAAGGTGGCTTAAACAATTGTGAAGTACATCTACTCTACAAAACTTTCATTTGTACCTGTTTGACAAGCTGTCAACAACAACTATTAACAACAGCAGGAATACTGACAACAACTGGATGGAATAAACTCCTGCTTCAACAAAGAAATAGATTTCACATCTTGTGAACACCTCCATGTCTTACATTTGCGTACAAATGATGGACTATCCAACAAGCCCACAAAACAAGCCTTTAAAACAAATGACCCTTCAAGTCAAGCATGTAGAAAAAGACCATTATGACTATTTTTCAAAAGATGAAACACTTCATTATTATCTCCATCTTGGAAACCAAGTCAAAATTATATGCATGTTTAAAGCAATCAACCCTTCAAGTAAATTACACATTCATGTTCAAATACAAGTAAAACATCAACATCCTTGTTTTCATGCATCTTATGCTCATGTATGCATTTCATCCTTCAACTTTTGCTTAAGCACACTATACTTTCGAAGCTGAAATGAAATATAATGTTGCAGCAACAAAGTGAGTCTCCCACTCAATCTTTTCCATTCACCATCTTGGTAGAAACCTACAACTTGCATCTCATCAACAAGAAATGCAAATAGATGCATTAATAGACATGCAAGCTTAATTGGAAAAGAACTCTAACCATTTCTTACCAATCCAGTTCAAAGGTCTTTCCTTTGTCTGCACATCAACATTAACATGTGAATCATCCTGAGACACATCATTCATGGAAACTTCCTTTCCATTTCTGCCATCTTTTCTTTCCAATTTCTTCAACTTTTGTGGAAGAATCGCTAGATTCAAAGTCCAACATTTTGCAACAAGATGTCCTTGCTTATGGCAGTAAGTGCAACACATGTGCATCCTTTTGACAACATGATTTGCCTTGTCCAATGGACCTTTGGCTTTTTGCTTCTTTTCCTTAAAAAGTTTCCTGTATGTGGCAATTCTCTTCCAACATCCAGAAACATGATGGTTATCCAAACCACAAAAGGAACATGCAATTCTTTTCCCATGCTCATGTGGAAATTTACCATGCTTTACAAAATCAAAAGGAATATGATTAGAACAAGATTTATACTTGCCTCTTTCACCTTTATTGCCTTCATGAGGAGGTGAAGCAAATGAAGAAGTGGTTCCCTTTGGAACACCATCAATCTCTTCAAGCCTGTTCAAGTTTCCCCAACTCTTTGGTTCAAGTATGTGCTTCTGAACACCTACATCCTACAAGTGATGTTTCAAGCCATTGCATTCCTCTTGAACACAATCCTCACACTCTGCAATGCAACTCTTTCTTGGAGCTGTTTCAATGGCCTTCATGGCAGCTTTGGAACTCTCTCCATAAGACTGTCCATAGCCAAGACCCAAATACTTAGGCCTTTCCTCAACCATTATTGGTTCAACAATGCCTTGTGCATGCTTTCCCAAGCCCTTTCCTTCATAGCCCATATTAGACATTAGCTTGGAACCTATGCCTCTAGTATGTTTTTCAAAAGAACCAATATAAGCATTCTTAGAAGAATTTGAAGACAAACTGGAATGGTTTACCTCTTCTTCAAGGTGATACTCGACCAAGGCTTCTTTGGCAACAAATTGCTATGGCTACAACTCATGCATCCTCTTCAGGTTCATATTTGCAATATGAAGTTTCCTCTCCATTTCCTACAATTTGTCAGAAAGCATCTGCTTCTCTTCCTCCACGGAATTCAACTGCTCTCTAAGCATGCTGCTCTTCCATCCATCCTAATACATTTCTCTCACCTTGCCCATCATAATGAACAAGTCATGCTTTATGTCTTCGTCAAAGAGTCTTGTGATGCAAGAGGAATTCAAGGATACACTTGTAGAATTTGTCATTATGCCAATGAACAAAGAACTTCAAACAAGATTAATAAAGAGCTTATTTCAGCAACCTTTTGCAACAAACCTCTTGTGCTTTAAGGACTGCCTTGAGGTCCTTTGGGATAGAAGAATGTCTTCAACCCTTCTTCCTTCTTGTACTTCCTACACAGAATTATCAATAACTTTCCTTTTACCTCTGCAAACTCAAACAATAGTCAATCTACAAAGCAAGCATACAATCAACATCTTGTTGTTCAAACACCTTTCAGAAAAAACAATGTAAACTTTGAAACGGGAACTATAAACTCAAAACGGGAACTCTGGCCCAAAAACCCAAAAAAAACCTCAAAAATAGTGCTAAAAACGAAAAGTGTGTATACTGGAACGATGTTTTTTTTTTTAGGTGTCAATTTTGAACGTGTTTTAAAAATGGCAGTGACTACGAAATTTTCTACGAAATTTTCCTGCAAAATATAGCTTCAAAACGAAAGTGTTGATACTGGAATAATGATTTTTCTTTTAGGGTCAATTTTCAAACTTTTTAAAAAATGCTAATAAAACCAATTTTTTATGTCTCAAACAAAGTTAAATTTTAAGGAAAAAACACATTAATGTTTCTGGTAGAATATCATTTTTCTTTCCTAAGTATAAATTTAACATGTTTTCAACCACAACATGTTAGATACAAAAGAAATTGAAATTTTTTCAACTATAAAACTAAAAAAACATGACCACTACATGTACACTATGGACATTTACTGGCATTTCAAACTTCTTCTTGGCAAGGCACTCATGGACCACAACGCTACCAAAGACGACATGTTATTCTCCTTAGACTGCAAGCAATAACAACTGGTTTCTACAGATAGAAGGTTGGCTTAAATTGAAAGGCAATTGGGTATTCCTCCATACCCAAGCTACTCCCTTGACAGTAGCAAATAACCTATCCAAGTAGAAGCCATTTGATTATGATCCCACCTCTTGAAGATTTTCTATAAATTTTTTTTTAGTTTTATGTCTTATTTTTGCATGCCATTATTTTCTAAAGACCCAAGAGGTCAAGATATTGTTTTTACGATATTGTTTTTACTTTCCTAGATTTAGCTAACAAGGTTAGATTCAATTCTGGAAAGTTTATATTTTTGCATTTGGTCGAATTTGTCTAATGGAAAATTGCTTTGATTCTCCTTATTTGGAAAGAATACAAAATTTAACTTTAATTGTTGGCATCTTCATCAACATGGATCCATTCACTTCTCTAATGGACATGAAATTGATGGTGAAGAGACATATTTTAATTGTTTCATTTAAACATGGCATTGATACCAATTTTCATGAGGGTAAACTTTTCAATCCACTCAAGAAGCCTAGTTGTTTTATGGCATTGACATGACATTACTAGTTGTGCATGACTATCAACCTATTGTATCACTCAAACTATGCCTAACCAACATGTCCTAATCGAACCCAAGTTAGGCACCTTAAACTATAGGAAATGTTGTATTTCTTGTTTATTTATAGGCGATGTTGTGTCATCACCACCTACACATAAACAACCTTTTACTTCCTCCGTCAATCCAACACACTTGAATAATTAACCACCTAGTGTAAAACTATGTTGTCTCCATCTACACCTAGTCTATCTATCTATTTATTTATATATATATTGTTCAAACAATTTATATTCTAGTGTTTGAAGTATTTAAAAGGTTATTAACGACACTTGCTTTTTTACTCTCTTTAAGTTAATTTAAAATTATGTTAATTAAAATAAACATTGAAATATTTTATTTCTCAAAATATTTTTCCCACACCCTGACTAGTTGTATTATTAAAATTTTGTAATTCTATAGCTTTAAAATAATTAAATAATTTATTATTAGAATTGGAGGTAAAAGCATATATGTTTTAATAAAAGAATACAAAAAAACGATGAATATATAATTTCTTAAAGTATCTTTTCTTGATAATCGTATAAAAGGTGGTATACTCGTTTTCCTATTACCTTTCCACCTCCTAGATAGTAATACTTGCACTCCATGTAGCACTATACATTAAACGGACAAAAGTTATTTACAGTCAACACGATTGTATTTCTTGACGCCGCCTTATTGATATGACGTACCCATTCAAGAGGTCATGATAACAATGGTGGATCTCCTTTTCAGGGTAGAAGGTTGCGTGCATGATCCAACAGCTCGTCTTGTCTTTCTGCATGCTGATTAAGATGAATCTTGATTGAAAGGGAAATCTTATAGCATATTCGTCTTAATCTTTTGGATTACATGCATTCACACAGACTACAATTGCTAGAAACGTTTGAATTCTTTGGTAAATTCAACTGACATGTGATTCATTGTGTCCTCCAAGCGCTCGTTATTTGGAAAAAGTTTATTGAGAAAACCTGCATCAGTAAGATTTTGCAGTGGCAACTGCATCATGAAATCGGTCGCTTCCTTTTATCTACATGAGTTTAAATATGCAAAATACATCATAGATTAAACTAAATACTCTAAACAGACATTTGTAAGGATTTTATCAGATATTTCATGGAAGGGTGAGTGTGAGCCTACGAAACTCAATATGAAAACTAATAATTAGCCTACGCAACTCAAGACTATTATTAATCATACCTGCAAGAATATCATTCATATGAACAACTTTTTACAAATCCTGATATGGAAAAAGTTTGTTGACAAATCCTGCACTTCCTCCTCAGGTGTTCCGCGCAAACCTTTTTAACTTCTTGTTGCTGTGCGCAGCGCCACCCCCAGGCCGCCCCGCCCCGCCCGACCGGCGGCGGGTCGATTCCCGGAATCGACCCGCCGTTGGTCGGGCGGGGTGGCGTTGCGGGCCCACAGCGCCACCTCCGGGCCGCCCCGCCCCGCCCGACCGGTGGTGGGTCGGTTCCGGGAATCGACCCGCCGCCGGTTGGGCGGGGCGGGGCGGCCTGGGGGTGGCGCTGCGCGCAGTAACCTACAGACGAGCAAAAAAATCTACGTGATCGGCTTAAGAAGCTGCCGGAAATATTCAGCCTACCATAAAACACAGCTCCGAGTTATTGAAAATTCCATGGTAAAAACCCCCATTATATTAACAAGTCTATTTTTCTTTTAGCCTTTCGATCCAGCGAAGAGTTTGTCGAGCTCCTGAAGCTGCTAATTCTGTGGCGAAACAGAGGTTTATTGAAGGATTATTGGCGTTTCTTGAAAATATCGTTCTTCCGTTACCCTCATCGATTGTGTGAGTGAAAAATACCAGCTGTAACAACATGTCGTGGACATCTTTGTTTGTGAACCAGTATTGGCAGTCCGTTTGGCTTATTGTGTTCTTCAGAGTCATTCAGTAGTGCGTGAAGTAATTTGGCTTGGTTTGATTTAGTGCATCTTCTTTATGGACTTTCTCTGTGTGGTTGCTAAGGCTTTAGTCATGGATTTTTTCTTTAAAACCTTTTTCTTCGGCTAACGCTCACTGTGATTATTGCCATATATTTCATCAATAACCTGTTTTTCTTCTTAAATTCGTAGATTTCTATTAAAGTTGGATACTGCCTTTGTTTTTCGATTTGCCGTATATCTCCGTGATTTTAAGGTTTTTTTATGCCTAAAAGTGTGAATCCTTATAGTCTTGAAACGTTGAGAAATTCGTATCTCTGTACAATTTTGTGCTCTATATCTCTTTTTACCAGAACTTCAAGGCCTCTAAAACAGGGATATTGAAGCTCTTTGTCCGTTCGCCTCAAATCTCGGAATCCAGTAGCCGTTGTAAGGTCTTCAGCTCTCTCTACCAGTTCTTACGGAAGTATGTTGTGCTTTGTAGGATACATGTATTTTGACGAGTCTCATTACTTGTCCTGTTACCATCTTAATACAGAACACGACTTCTAAAAGCTTAATGTTCGATTAAAGAATCGGGATTACAAACATTGAAGTATTTGGGAGTAGTTTGCAAGGGCCAGTCTGTTTTGGAGCTCTTTGGAGTATTTTGCAAGGGCCAGTCTGTTCGAATATCAATTCGGTTGCTTCTTTGATTATATCGTACATTCCTTGAGGGCTTTCTTTAAAATGCTTTACAACTTTGGCCAGAAATATCATTTCCTTGAGAAGACGCAGGCACTCAGCTTTGTTGGCATCAACTTCTTGAAACCTCTCCACCATATTTCCTATTACAAAGAGACCTGCACCAACCAATTGTGCCATTCCCATACCCTGGAGGACACCGTTTACAGCTGTCTTGACCGCGTCACCGGGAATAACATCTTTCTGAAATATGATCAAATAAAGAATTTAGATGATGGACACGATCCTCGAATTTCACAATATGAATAAAACAGTTTACGAATCAAATATTGTCAAATTATAAAGGTCCAAGTTTATTACGCACAACGACATTGATTCCCTCTGATATGAACTCTTTCAATTTTAAGAATGTTTTGGAAGCAGTGGGCCAATATCGTTGAAGCCCCTTTGTTTTCGGCGGTTTTCTCCTTTCCTGCCACAAAAGGAAGAAAAATTTCATTCATTCTGTCGTTTTCGTTTTTTTCAATGTGCAGGCGTGAATACAAAATGTCAAATATATATATAGTGATGAAGTTTACCTGGATGATGAGTTGCAAGTGCTGGGATATGTGCTCAATAAGACCGTCAAGATCCACCTCCTCACTATCTCCTTGGGGCGCAGCCGCATCTTTATTTACGTTGGTAATAGAGGAAGACGATATCGGAGCAGAGGAGCTGCCTTTCTCCAGGTTGAGTAGAGGAAGAGGTACCAGTTTCTGGAACGGTGGAAGATGAGGAGGACGCTCCAACTGATGGAGGAGGCACCACCTTCACAACGGTAGAAGAGGAGGCGTCTTGATCGGCAGAAGGAGAAGAAAAGGACGGCTCAATACTTTTGCCTCGGGCATTAGATGTTGACGTTGATGGGGGGATTTGATCAGGATCAGGATCAGGCCGTGTTGCAACTGTTGGAGAAGCAGCGCCTAATGTATCAACAATATCTGTGGAAGAAGCATTTGCAGGGGTGGAAGGCAGAGGGGTGTTTCTCCCTGAAAAGCAAGAAAAACAGCAACAGCAGTTGTGTATCTTTGTCATTGTTGGTGGAACAAGGTTACGCTGGAGGCTGAGGATGAGAGTAGGAAAAACAAAGAACGATGAGAGTCCAAAGACTGAAATTTGGAAAGTATGAGTTCTATGAATTCACTCACTACAATTTGTTATGAATAGCGATTGTTAAGAGCTATATAGACACGTTCAATCCAGTTGTTTGCCAGTCACGAATTCCAAGGGTGGAAATTGAGTTTTAGACTGCTAGTATTCCATAAAACTAAGGGTCTATGCTGAGCTTTAGACTCTGCACTTGTTAATATAACGGGGGTTTTTACAATGGAATTTTCAATAACTCGGAGCTGTGTTTTATGGCAGGCTGAATATTTCCGGCAGCTTCTTAAGCCGATCACGTAGATTTTTCTGCTCGTCTGTAGGTTACTGCGCGCTGCGGGCGGCGGGTTGATTCCGGGAATCGACCTGCTGCCAGTCGGGCGGGGCGGGGCGGCCCGGGGGTGGCGCTGCGCCGTAACAAGAAGTTAAAAAGGTTTGCGTGGAAAACCTGAGGAGGAAGTGCAGGATTTGTCAACAAACTTTTTCCATATCAGGATTTGTAAAAAGTTGTTCATACGAATGATATTCTTGCAGGTATGATTAATAATAGTCTTGAGTTGCGTAGGCTAATTATTAGTTTTCATATTGAGTTTCGTAGGCTCACACTCACCCTTCCATGAAATATCTGATAAAATCCTTACAAATGTCTGTTTAGAGTATTTAGTTTAATCTATGATGTATTTTGCATATTTAAACTCATGTAGATAAAAGGAAGCGACCGATTTCATGATGCAGTTGCCACTGCAAAATCTTACCGATGCAGATTTTCTCAATAAACTTTTTCCAAATAACGAGCGCTTGGAGGACACAATGAATCGCATGTCAGTTGAATTTACCAAAGAATTCAAACGTTTCTAGCAATTGTAGTATGTGTGAATGCATGTAATCCAAAAGATTAAGACGAATATGCTATAATATTTCCCTTTCAATCAAGATTCATCTTAATCAGCATGTATAAAGACAAGACGAGCTGTTGGATCATGCACGCAACCTTCTACCCTGAAAAGGAGACCCACCATTGTTATCATGACCTCTTGAATGGGTACGTCATATCAATAAGGCGGCGTCAAGAAATACAATCGTGTTGACTGCAAATAACTTTTTTCCGTTTAATGTATAGTGCTACATGGAGTGCAAGTATTACTATCTAGGAGGTGGAAAGGTAATAGGAAAACGAGTATACCACCTTTTATACCTAACTTAAGCTCTAATACCACCTGATCTGAAAATGGGGCACATAGGCTTCTTGTCTAACTTACAAGAACCTCTCCCACTTCTAAAGCTTTAAATATTCCCAAGTCTGATTGATTAACCAATACGTTATTAAAAATACTTGAAAATATAGGGGTATGCTGGTATTTGTTTTTAACTGATTATATGCTGTAATAAATGTGCTCAAACTGATATATAAATGCATATAATAGTAAATAAAGCAACAGAGACAATGCAACAATAAAACACACAGAGAACAACAATATTAATTAGGAGTTCACCCTAAACTCTTGGGTTACGTCTCCATGAGCTCTAGTCAACTCAACTAGGCTCTCTGGGATTATGGTAAAGTCCTTTTACAAGCTCTTGGCCCAACTCCACTGTTTTACATAGAAGCAATTGGTTTAGACACCATTTTATCCCTGGCTCTTGAAGCTCTCGACTTTCTAGCTCTCGGCTCTCGCTTTGTCTCTTAGCTCTAGCTCTTGGCTTTGGCTCTTGGCCCTGGGCCTGGCTCTGGCTCTTGGCTCTGTCTTCCTCGGCTCTCTATCAGTTTACAGCCCTCTGGCTTTCCACTTGAACTCCAAGTGACTCCCTTGGTTGTGTGCGCTTCAGATTTTTCTTTCTGCACTGCTCTCTTTCACCTTAGCTTCCTGCTTTGGCTTAGCCTTCTGAGCTCCTGTCTCAGTGCTGCCTATGATCGGTTTCAACAACACTCTAACAACCTGTTCTGTTTCTAACATTCATGGTTTTTAAAGCCAATTGGAATTGCCTGTTCGTTTCCTCTTCTCGGGCTCACTGGCTCCCAGCCTCTGTATGCTCGAATCCCCTTCTAAGAGTTAGCAATCATGGCATAAGGTCTCCAGGGAAGGTGGCCACATGTTCCATAACGTAATGGACTATCTATGCCCTTGAAATACCAAAGATGGTCATTCTCGGCTTACATAGGAAATTACGTAGAAAGCTTGTAAAAATCTGCCCAAACACGTCTATCGGACTTCAAAAATCATGAACTCCACCTTATTTTCCATCGGGTCTGCCTTTCAAATCACTATCGCATGTCACAAATGCCCTATGCTGTGGTCTCCTTTTGTATCTTAAAGATACATTAAACATTGAAAAATCCTATAAAAAAGGCTTTATGGCGGACTTGAAATGTTTATGCGGTGGCATTACAACCCTTTCGGGTCCGGTCGCATTGCATCAGTGCATATCTATACATGAACCGCTCCATCGCATTACTCTGACGCGATGTTGTGATGCGATTGATTACAATCGCATATTGCATGGACCCGAGGTTCCCATATGGCATGGCTGATGTTGACGTCAATTGCAATCCACCGATATCGGCGATCGCAATATCGCTCAACACTGTGGTCCCGCCTTTGCCTCGTGGCATGGCCACCACCGATGCCGATCCGCCGATATCGGCGATCAGCATATCGCTCAGCCCGGTCCCACCTTTATGTTATATGTGCATGTGCGTTCCTCCGCCCCGATTTTTCGAGGATCAGCAATCGGGGGTGATTCCCCTTTTTACTTAAATCCGCCGTTGACCTCCTCTAATGTGATTTTCTCCCTAAAGACTTTTAGGCCATTTTTAAAGGATTTTGCCTCTTTTTCTAAGGAACAAAGGGCATCTTCTTTGAGCGATAACTTCTGCATCCTAGGTCCATTTTTTCCCATTCAAGTTGTAGCAGATTCAGAACGAGACAATCTCTGCAATGGGACTATTTCCAGGAACTTCGTTGGAATTTCATTCTCCTCAATGACGACCACTTAGACTTAGGAGTCTATCCAAAATCCATTTTGGATCACTAACTCCCTCTCCCTCACTATAAATCCATTCTTCACTTTCCTCAATGGGTTGGTCTTTGCTTTCCCGCATTCCTATGCTAAAACTGTGCCTAAATGTTGTCCATCTAACCAAGTAGAAGGGGTGCTTGAATGGTCTTGGCATGGACCTGAGAATCCACTAAAAAGAAGGTCTCCAAAATCAAGACAATGGTTGTATGCTTCCCCAGTGGAGTTGTCATTTTGTTGTGAAGATAAAACCCTTCTGTGGACATAAGTGATCTTTCTAGTCCTATGAGAGGATCTAGAAACAAACTAGACAAAATAGTGCAAAACTCTCCTAGTTTATGTTGAAAAATGCAAAGTGAGAGAGAGAAACCTACCTCACTCTGATGCTAAGCGCTCAACCTTTGATGATGATCTTGATCTCTTAGCTTCGAGGCTCTCTCCTCGCTCTTCCTTGAATCCAACTACTTGCAAGAGAGATCAAAAATCAACAAGAGATACAAGAGCATACATAGTATAATTCAAACATAAACTACATTACAAATCAAGGAGCATCATGCTGAATGAAAAAATATTTAGAAATTTATGCTAAGTAAACACCAGATGTACATATTAATGAATCAAAATCGGAAGCATACAACCATTGCCTTGGTGTTGGAGACCTCCTTTGTAGTGGATTCCCAAGTCCAAGTCAAGACCATTCAAGCACTGTTTCTCCTTAGTTAGGTGGGAAATATTTAGGCATAGTTTCAACATAGAAATGCAGGCAAGCAATGAACATCCAATTGAGGAAAGTGAAGAACATGTTTATAGTGAGGGAGAGGGAGTTATAGATCCATGAAAGGGGATAGAAGGTCCTTATCCCAAAGGTAATATCCCTAAAGGTAGTATCAAGGCCTCTAAATGGGATTACTCGACCATATCTTCATCCAATAACTACCAACTTGTCATTCTCGAGTTTTCTATTAAGAGAAAATTTTGCTCCATTTTTGGAGAAATTGCCTGAAGAGGACCAACGCAAATTGTCCTAGCGAAATTCGCGTTGCCAGTGCTAGTCACTAGTTAGACAAAAGGTTACCAGCAAATATTTTCCTACTAAAAGTAGCGCTAAACTTGCAAATTAGCATTTTTCACAAGTTTTTCCATAATTGCTTCAAGACAATGGTTATTCATCTCTTCAGGGATGTGTTGAGCATATAATTCATGGTGAATGAGTTTACACATCTTTCATCACTTTATGACATTTGTGATGACAGTGGCACAAAGGATGACACTTTGGGTATGGAGTTGGGAATGTGACAAAATACTCTGTAACAATAGCATCGAGCCCATTCCAAATGAAATGAGTAAGAGTAGGATCAAGTTCAACATTCGTAAGATGTTTCTTTCTCAGCCTTTCCAACTTAATTTTTTCAATAACGATTTTGAAAGTATTTGGTATTCCATATGCATCCTTCTTCGACATCTTTAATGAAATTAACAAATATATCTATAAGTGATAAAATTAAAAAGGTTTACATACGAATAAAATGAATATAAAAAACAACATACCTTTTTGAATGCAAGATAAAAATATTTAAGCGTTGTTGTAGAACTTGATTCTGGGTAGTTGCGTACAACATCATCCCAACTCTCTTCATTCAAGATTTTAATCATATGTTCTTTTATTTTGAAATAACTCTTATGACTGAATAAATAAATTAAAAAATGTTAATATAGTGATATGTATAACAAATAATACCAACAAAAATATGTTGTATTTAAAAGAAAATTATAATCCAAGAAAAAGTAAAAATAATTCAACAAACTTACTTTTGAAATTATGAGCACATTTCATCCAATAACAATTTACCTGACTTCACACGACATAGTATTGATTTGATTAGTTTGTCATCCTTCACTCCGTGTGATTTTCTCCAAGGTGTGATAGTCATATCATCTAGAATTTGCTTCATTTAAGGACCTGTCTTATTGTTGGTACATATAATATGTTTATACTTTTTAACCTTTTTATTTTTTATGGAAATATTCTCCCACGTGTCGAAAACCTCATCAATCAATTTCCATATCTCCTCAGATCTAAATGTCAACTAGAAAATTTTATCCATGCCTTTGAATAAATTTCAATTTATTTTTCCACCTTTTGAATTTATTTTATCCTCAATTTGATAACCTATTTCCATAACATTCCTTCCAAAAACTTAGATTGAATTTTGTCTTATCCCCACCACATTTTTCTACAAATTCATTATGAATAACTCTGACCCTTTGGATGAAAGTCATAGATATTCTATAATCATTATCTGCATTATGATCCCATGCTAGTAAATTTGCTTCTGTTTCTATTGAACTAGCATAAATGATTGTTTTGGAGAATTTGGTATCTACGGATAAATACTAATTCCCTAGATAAGTAGCCATATATAGAACAATAGTTTAAAGTATTTTAGTCTTTCCCTATAAGCAATAGACAAGATGAGAAGATGAGAAGACCTACTTGTAGTTTCACTTTCCTCTCGTCTCCTTCGTATCGATCTCGTCGCTTCTTCCCATACTTAATACACTTGAGAAGTACCTGTAAACACAATAGAAAGCAAAGAATCGATCAAAGCAAAATATCTATTGAATATAAGTGAATGGAATTAGATACATCTCACACATATAAGCATTATAAAACAACACAAACATATGGGAGAAAGGTTCAAACAATTTATTAGATAGAAGAAGGAATTACAACCATTGTGTTTGATTCAAATTCATTCCTCTAGCTTGGATCCCATCCACATCACATCAAAAGCATGAAAAACACGTAGCATTACAAGATTTGCTTCAAAGCCAAATCTCACAGCAACATTATCTCTTTACAATTCAACATAATCCAACCCCTTAGTCACTTAGATGAGTGGTCAGTTTATAGGAAGTTGAAGGAGGTTTTGTCATAAATGGTGGCATTAAATGGCCTTCCATACTTAGAATTAGTTCCATGGAGGAAGGGATGAGAGGATAGGATGCATCTTAACTCATTCCTCATCCATTTTAGAGCTCATAGGAGTTGATAAGTGAGGGAACCTTCTAGATGACTCCAAAAGATAAGAATATTCCCCAAACCCTGTGTGAATTTCGCTCAATCTCGCCTACCGTGGATGAAAGGAAGCCTAAGTGCTCTGTAGAGAACCCTGGCATGGACTTAACTACTCTGTAGCGCACCCTTACATGGGCCTACCTGTGCTGGTCCCTCTAGAGGCTATTTTTGGGTGCCTTCAAGTCATGAAACAGTTTGGGAAGGAGGCAGTCAAAGGGGTGACTTGTTTAGAGCATGTAGCAACTAAAATTACGGTTTGATGAGCCCTAAAACACTGATATGAATGATGGGATTGATGTGCCCAAATGGATCTATAATAGCTGCCCCCTAAAGCATGAAGTTGTAAAATTTCCATTGTCGAATGAAATGCTTTACGATGTGATGAGGAGGTATTGAAGTGGAAGGTGACCTACATCAATTACAATACATATATCATGATATTTGATTTTACATGAATTGCTGAGGGAAGGAATACCCATGCTCATCTTATAAACTTTCATTACACGTACATAAATAGTCATCTACAAATATAGACCCATGATTGGAATGACTATCAATGTAAAGCCATTGTACATATGATTTAGTACTCCTGAAATTGCAGCTCGAATGGATGCAACTAGATCCAGGGTCTTCTATCTCATTCAATCGTTTGCTCAAGTACGAGTCTAACCATGTGAATATATGATCTGAAGTCGAACATGGGAAGACACCATTTGATTAGCAGCCATTGATGTAAGCTATTAACAAACGCAAGAGAAATCACCAATAATGATAATGATCCTCAATGTATTGTAGTACATTTTGCATGGTGTGAATGGATGATTTGATGTCGAACACCACACAAAGTCTTTCGGTCGAAAGTCATTGATGTAAACCTATCGCCGGAAGCGATAAACCTGCCATTGATGTATGCAAGTCTCAAGGTATTGGAAGGGTGTTTCTAAGTCAACTTCTTGAATAATGTGCTGATTTCAACAAGAAGCGACTCGTCGTAGGAGGGCCTTGATGTATCCCACATCAACGGCACGAAATGAAAGCTAGTCAATGGGGAAAATTCTGCCTTCACGCGGGAAACAAATCACCAAAAGGGTTGAAACAATAGCTCCCATGTCATAAACATAGTCATGCCCAAGAAGTAAATTGTAATCTAAAGGGCCCGGGACTACCATCACATTCAGCAAAACAATTTCTCCTCCCAAAGTAATAGGCAACTGAGGAAGGATCCCTAATGGTTGACTGGTTCCTCTGTTAAAAGCCAACATATTCTGGGTAACAAGAACAAGAAGCAGCGAATCGAGCGCTTACCAAGAAGTGGAGTAAAGGATACTCATGCTCCTTTATCTATAATAGTGCCAGATACAATCATATCACAAACCTGTACTCTGATCTGGAAAGGTATGTAAGAAGGAAGACAGAATCTTGCCAGTTGATTCCAATCAAAGGAAGTGACCAGACTACTTGGAGGGGGTACCATAAGAATGGGAGAATTATCCCCTTGAGTTACGATATCATAAGGATTTTCCTCCTGTCTTGATGGAACAGGAGGGTTGCCCCCAAGCTCATTGGAATCTGAAGAAACAAAAAGAACTTGAGTGGTATCATATTCACTCTCTTCAGGAAAGGTACGATTAACTGAAGGTGAAATCGAGTCAACTGTTTCCTTGACCTATTGATTTGGGTCACGTATATACTCATAGGATTCACTTTTAGAGAGAGTGGGTTTGATCGACAGTTGATTTTGGTCAGACAATTCATCAACTAGTGAAGGATTAAGGGAGATTCTCCTGTAACCAGATGGAAGTTGTTGCGGTGAAGCAGGACAGTTATCCAACACCTTTTTGGCTTCGTTTAGATAGGGACAAAGGTGAATGGGGTGATTCCCTTCACATAACCTACAGGGAAACTTAACTTCACCCTTATTTCCATGAACTTTACTACCACTAGTTGATGGTGTGTCACCAACATGATCTCCAGAAGTTGATGGCACAAGATGATGTGAACGAGAAGACCATTCTTCTAGGATCTGAGGAATACCATAACAATTTCAAAGAAGATGGTCTCATGCACAAAGTTTGCATGGATATAAAACTTTGTGAGGCTTGATGGATGGTTTCTGATCAGATGTTACATTCAAAGCAATGGTTGCTTAGTTGCCCCTTTGCTAAATTTTCTTCTTCTTTTTCTTCTCCCCTTTCTTCTTCTTCTTAGCCACAGGGTTACTAGTACCAATACTTTCACCAGGCAAAGAGGAAGAAGGGGAGGAAGAAACAACTGAGGAATAAGGCAAAGGGTCAACTTTAGGTTCAATTGGAGGTCTATTTTTTCTAGTTGGAGGTGTACTCGATTACAGAGAAATCATGACATTTTGAACCAAGGAGGTTGAAAACAACCATACTGGCAAGCCAATAATAAATCACAGAAGGGACAAGGTAGCCATATAAGGAGCACCAATATTTCCGAAAGGCGGAAAAGGACTAGGATTCCCATCAAAAGGAATTCCTTGATCGGTGGACTCCGGATTTGTTGCCATATGTTTCAACCTAAGATCAACTAAGGAGTGAGTGTGGAGGATTTTATCTGCAGTCAATTAATTTTATTTTAATCAAATTAACATAACAAAACAAAAAATGGATAATTTAGGCAAAAGGTTTACCAAACAACTATGAATTGCAGAATACCTCTTGGCGAACCCAGAAATACAGGCATGCAATCTCTTCCAATGTTGTGTTCGGTGTATCACAGTACAAGGTGACCAAATCAGTTACCTAAGGATGGATAGCAACCTATTGTTTTCCTCCCATATATACCAGAAAGTACGTGGTGGCCCAATCCGTATAAGCATTGTCTAATGCAAAACTGCACAATGAGAGCATTCCCATATACTTTACATACTGTAACACTGCCCTATATACCCGAAGGTACATGGATGAGCTAAGATATACTCATGTACGTGGAATGAGGTATCACACTCAGGATGTATTGCAGAAAAGTTAGCGACAACTTCTTTGTTTTTCGATGCTAGAACATGTCTCTAGCCTAGAACCACTAAATGCTTTTTATTAGGTGACAATGCTCCATTAGGTAAATTCAGATGAATTTTAAGTTGATCTTCTTTAGAATTTGCCTTTCAAGGTTCACCACGTGATGTATGTTTGAAATTCCTAAAATGAAACTAATATGATAAGAACTATTTTCATTCAATTGAACAATGAAAAATTTAGCTAGTAGGGATAGAGCAATCAAATCTTTGACAAAGAGCAAAGAGCATATCTAATGCAATTTCCCTAGCTATTCCTTTAAAGCATTCAAAAAATACAATATGAAAGATGCAAGTTTTTATTTTCAATTCCCTTAATGTTATGATGAACAAAAAAGCAAACTAATGCACACACAATCAATCAATCTTTAACAAGAATGAAGACTTTACGACAGTTTTGTTTCGAAGGAAAAGAAGACTTTTACGACACTTTCTTTTGAACAAAGATTAATCAACTATATTCTAAATTTGACTATAGACTGATAATGACAAAGAAAACATTTAATAAATATTAATCAATCAAGTCAAAGTAGGGCTAGATAAGGATACAGAAAGTTTTTCTCTGAGCCATGAGATATATTGATCAATCAACAAGCAAACAAACTGAGAAAAGTTGGCAAAAACACATTCCAATGGTGGGAAACTGACCCTAGGAGGATAAAAACAACCTTGAATGGGAGATAGTGTGCTTCAGAGCACTGTCCCTAAGCCAAGGGTGCTCTGCAATGCACTATCCCTCACAAGCCTGCGCTGGTGATAGTGAGCCATTTGAAAAGGCAATTTGACACTATTTTAACCAAATTTTCAATGCAAAAGAGCTGAAATACAATCAATGAACACAAGTAGGGTTTGCAAGGATGTCCTAGGAGGTGGATAGGCTACTATTAAAGAGGATAATCCCCAGCGAGTCACCAATTTGATTTGGAGAATTTGTTATCTACGAATAAATACTAATTCCCTAGATAAGTAGCCATATTAGAACAATAGTTTAAAGTATTTTAGTCTTTTCTTATAAGCAATAGATAAGATGACAAGATGAGAAGACCTTCTTGTAGTTCCGCTTTCCTCTCGTCTCCTTTGTATCGATCCCGTCGCTCCTTCCCGTACTTAAGACGCTTGAGAAGTACCTGTAAACACAATATAAAACAAAGAATCGATCAAAGAAAAAGATCTATTGAATATAAATGAATGGAATCAGATACATTTCATACATATAAGCATTATAAAACAATACAAACATATGGGAGAAAGGTTCAAACAATTTACTAGATAGAAGAAGGAATTACAACCATTATGTCTGATTCAAAGTCATTCCTCCAGCTTGGATCCCATCCACATCACATCAAAAGCATGACAAACTTGTAACATTACAATACTTGCTTCAAAGCCAAATCTCATAGCAACATTATCTCCTTACAATTCAACATAATCCAACTCCTTGATCGCTTAGATGAGTGGTCAATTTATAGGAAGATGAAAGAGGTTTTGTCATAAATGGTGGCATTGAATGGCCTTCCATACTCAGAATTAGTTCCATGGAGGAAGGGATGAGAGGATAGGATGCATCTTAACTCATTCCTCATCCATTTTCAAGGTCATAGGAGTTCATAAGTGAGGTAACGTTCTAGATGACTCCAAAATATAAGAATATTCCCCAAACCCTATGTGAATTTATGATCCAAGCGGATCTTCAAGAACACACACAGGACAAGGAGGACTGAGGGATGCTAAAAAATAAAAGTCATTGGAATGACTTCAACCCAGAACTAGATCATTGATCTCGTTGTCTTGATCGCAGAGGTGTGAACAGCTTGTCAAACCAAGCTCGTATGCAAAAGATAGAGTTCTTCAAAGTTTGATAAGGGAAAAAGTGGTGCCCACAGTGTGCCACATGGCCTCCTAGTAAGCGAGTGGGACCCACATGGGAGCCCATCAACCATTGATACATGGAAGCCCTTCATTGATCTCCTAAACCTGCACAAGAAACAAAAATCATTTTTGGGTTAAAACCATATAACAAATATTGTTTAATATAGCTATTAAAATAACTATATAAAAACAATAAACAAACCAAAATCCAAAACTATATAACTCAAAATCATTTAATATATATTAACTAAAATAAAAAGTATAATATATAAATAGTATATATATATATATATATATATATATATATATATAGTTATACCTATATATATATATATATATATATATATATATATATATTTGGGTTATGGTTATAAAGTTGGTTATAACAAATCTGTGGTGGTTATTAAAGGTTATATAAAGTTAACAAATATATAATAAAAAAACCATATGATATAACAATATAAAAACAAATCATATGTTAAACAAACAGAAAAACCACGTGCTGATTGGTAATGGAGTCAGATGGTTGTATACATATCATGGTTATAATGGCTGTGCTGATTGGTAATGGAATCAGATGGTTGTATACATATCATGGTTATAACGGTTGCTCTGTAATGGGATACTTTGTGGAGGAGTGGGATTTGATCACACAATCTCCTCCACACTAAATTAACCATTTACCAACTATGCCAAACAGATTTCTTGGTAACTCCACCAACCAAGTTATTTAAGAACTCAGTTTTTTCTAGAGCTGGGAGGAGAAGGACTGCACGAATTTCAAGATAGGAGTGGACACGGATTTCGAGGCAGTTTAATAATTTTTTAGTGCAGGAACCATGAATTTTGTAGGAGGGAAAAATTTTCAACTTCTTAGAAATTGACAAATTTTATATGGATTTTACACCTCTCGTCGCCACGAACATGATGGCGCTATATATTTTTCAATCTGAGCTCTAGATATTCCAATAATTTCCAGAATGCACGTGGAACCATGATTTCAGCAAAAACAGACAGCAGAACCACGAGCCATGAAAATTTTCAACGGAGGTAAAATTTCACTTTGTTAGAATATGGTCAAGTTTATACATCTGATAGCGGATTTCCAGCTCATCCCTGAAAAAGAATCTTTGAGGAATCCCGAGGGAATCTAAAAGATTCCTTGAGCTTAGAATTTTCAAATTCTTAGAATTCGGATTTTGGGTAGTCGTTTCATCACTACTCGACATCACAAATTTGATGGTGTATTCAGATTTGTCTTTCTCTCATTTCTTCTTTTAGTCACTTTTCTAAGTGCCAGTGCAGATGTTCATCTTCATGTGCGAACAATATTCTTCTTGCGATCGATGCTATGAGATCGATGTTTCTGCAAGCTTCACCACTTTGACAGCCTTTGATTGAGATGGCCCTTGGGGGTGAGGTATATGATGTGTTCATGTACTTCTTCTTTCTGCATTATGTTGTACAGATCCATGATTGATGTTGATGCAGGATCTTGTTTATTACATGTTGTCATGATTCCTTACTTGATTTGATGCATAATCTTTTATATGATGTACTTGCTATCATAAATATTCATGTTATGTTTTGAGATCCATTGTTGTATGTTTTTTGGATACTCTTTTTGTCATCATGCATGTTTTGTTTATGCAATCCATTTTGTGGCATGCTGGTGGGATGTTCATCATGCATGTTTTTGTATCACATTGATAGGAGTCTTTTGATTGAGGGTTCTAGTTGTGGAACATCTCTTAGAGCCACTCCTGCTTGAGGGAATTTTTCCTTGTATGATTGAGACATCATATTTGTGTACATTGTTAACACCCAGGTTGTTCCCTTTGACTCCTGAGGGAATACGGCCGGGGTAACCACTAAGCAAGCTTTGAATTACAGGTTCTAGCCTACCTGCAGTCAGAGAGGGCTCTCTCTTTCAGTTTTAGCTTTGTTTTTTGAAGATCTTAGGCTAGTTATGAGTTGGGAGTTTGTTTGGATTTTGGTTGCAGACTGTTGTTCAAAGAAGGGCATGCACACATGAAGGAGAGTTTAATGCATTGGGTATGTGGAGTCCAGAAATAAGTAGGTTTTGATGTCTTTGATAAAGAAGGGTTCACGGCAAGGCTAGATGGGTATTCATGACACAAATTTTGATTTTTAGCAAAGAAAACAGTATAAATTACACCAGGAAAGGCAATTAAGAGTTCTTTCACAGTGCAACACAAGATGAAGAACAAATCCTACTTAGCATCAACAAGAATCATTGAATAAGGACTTATCATGTGACTAGAGAAATTGGGAGCATTTAAGAATTCCACGGTTGCATCTAACCTTGAAGAAAACATATTTAATAGTAAGGATTGAGTTCAGGGTGTCTTTAATGGACAAATCTTGAACTAGTCTTTTACCTTTCTACCTAGATTAAACACCATACATTCACAGACAGATTATAGAAGAAATAAAACATGAATACAGTTAGAAAACACTTATTGTATCACGCCATAACAAGAGAATCTTGCAGCAGTCAGTAATTTCATCACAGCACATCCGAGCCATACATGTCTTCTGTAAACCAACAGCTCCTTTGTATTATATCTCTTAGAAGAAATACAGCCGAGTTCTCTTGAACCATATGAGTAACAACAACCCCCAATAAACAGCGCAGGGGTGCATATATACAAAAATATCACAAAAAATATCTTAGTTCTGAGTTATTGCACAAAAACTGCTCTTACCAACTTTCAAAGATATTTTTACAAAAATTAAAAACTACTTTAATGAATACATAACAGCTGTTTGCTGTTTGTCAGAAGTTCTTTGACTTTGAGGGCAATTGGCTCTGCAGGATGCTTTGCATTGATTCTGAATAATACGCCTTTACTTGCTCTGTCGTGCTATAGCTATCTGCGCTGTCATCTGTATCTGTCAATGTTGCTCTAGTGGCAAAGTTGGTTTGCTGAGTTGGCTCAGTCCACTCTTTTGCAGTCATAGTAAATATATCAACTATCTGAACATGATGATTTGTATTTTGATGTAGAAATTTGATGAAAACCTGTTTGTTCACAGCAATGTCTGTATCATGCTGGTCCACCATTCCTGAGTAGGCAACTGATGTCTCAAAATTGTGCCTAGTATTTCATCTGCCTTAGTATATTTGTAGTAATTAGGAGGTACTTCAAACAGATGTCTAATCTCATTCATGATAAAGAACAAATTTTCTATTCTGTCATAGAGGCTCTGCCCAGATGGAGGCCCTGTTTCCTCTGAGGTACTTGATCCTGCAGTGATCTGATTTGTGGCAAATGTATTTACCCTTTTGGCATAATTTTCATGGGACAACAATCTACCTGCACTGTTTAGTAGGCTGGGAAGGCCTCTGTTATGCAATGCTATGAATTTCTCTGTGAACTTGTTCACCTTTGTTTGCATTTCCTGGCACCTCCTATCCAATGTTTGCACCAGATTTCTCAAAGTGAGGACCCTTTTCACCAGTAAGATGGTGTCAGTTCTGTTGGGGATTCCTATTGTTACCAGCTGAGGGCCTGTGTGGTTGTTCAGGACATTGATCATCCTATTGGCTATCTCAGGCATAGTGCCTAGAGATGCCCTTGCTCTTTGACTTTCCTTGTGAGCCCTGCCTATGAGATCCATGTGCTCATGAATGGTTTCTATATATTGCCATTGATCTGTTATGGATTGGCCAATATTGGCCCACAGGACTTTCTTGATCTCAGCCACCACTTTGTCAAGAGAGAGCTCTTTCTCTAGTTCTTTTATCTTTTTCTCAAGAGCTCTTACTTCCCTTGTTCTTTCAGCTACAATTTGCTTTGATTTGTCATATTTTTCATTAAGTGTGGCCAATTTCTCCTTGGCCTCATTTAGCTCTGCCATCTGGGCCTCTAGAACTTGAATCTCCTTCATCATCTTCTGCATATCAAGGCTTGGTGCCTGTTCTGATGTTGTTTCTAGTGTTGTTGTTGATGGGCCTGTCCCAGCTACTTGTTCTGTGGGGGGACTGATAATTTGAGGAGGTTCCTCAAGGTTGATCACTGGCTGAGGGGGCTGAGATGTCTGGCCTCCCTCTTTCTGCTTCAGGGCTGCCTGTAGTGCAGCCTCTATTTCTACCAATTTCCCTTCTGTTTGTACCAACTGTTTGTGTAGTGTTAGCAGCATGGCTGCTACATCTTGGTCCTTCCTCTGCTGAGCAACATCTTCTGTTTGAGGGTGAAGGGTTGCTGGAATTTTTACCATCTTCCTCAAAGCTGCTATATCTGCCTCTTTTTCTTTTAGCAATGCCTGTACAGCTTTGGGATCACTTGGGTCATGCCCAAGCTCTATAATACTATCCTCCAAAGACCTAATCCTGTTGTCTTTGGCTTGAGAAGAGGCCTTCTCCAATTCAAGTTGGGCAGTTGTATTATGAAGACTGTTTTGCAATTTGTGTTGCAAGGAAGGTCTTGTCTACAAGAGTGGAATAGATCATCTCACCCATTTGCTTGTGAAGCTCTATCTTGTCCATTGGGTGGATGTCTTTTGCAAATACCTCAAGGTTGGTCATTATGTAATTTGCAGTTGACTGTGGCTGCAACATAGTAGGCATAAAATGACTCATAGTCATCTTCCCCTCTGTTATGTCATATGCTGACATAAGCCTCTGCTGGTTTGTGGGAGCCATTTTGAGCAAGTGATTGTACAACTGGAGTCTAACTGGCTCATTCCTCTTCTTGATATCAATAAATTGCTGCTTTATGCTGGATTCAGCCCTCCTTTGCTGGCTTGAGGAGCTGACCTCTCCTCCAATTGTTCTTTCTTGTTCCTGCTGGAAGGAATTGGCAGATGCTTCCATGCTAGGGAGGCCCATACCCATGGATGGCCCAATAGGCATCTCTTCTTCAGAAAGAGGATTTAATCTCTGCCTTTTCTCCCCTTGTTGACTTGTTGATGTAGTGAGGGGATTTTTCTGCTCTCTATCCCTCTTCCTGGTTCTCTCTTCATTTAGTGGAGTTTGGAGCACCGAGGCCTCCACTACTGTTTCCTGCCTTGGAGGCACACTTTCTTGAGCCTGCTGCTCTGTAGATATTGGGGCCTCAGCTGTTTCCTCTTGATGTTTGGGCCGCTCTTTCTGTTGTTCTGCTGTTGGGGGTGGATGCTCCTGTTCCATCTCTTTTCCTTTACCTTTGCTGGTAGCCTGAGGAGTAGTTTGAGCTGCCTGCTGGGGAGCTGTAGAGGATGAGGCAGCTGCTCCAAGTTGAACTTGATAAGAAGAGGAAACCTGCCCACAATTTTCCAAGTCAGCTTCCTTCTCAAGATTCTTTGCTTCTTTTTGTAGAATTTCCTCTTTAGTACTTGCCTCTTCTAATGTGACCTCTTTCCATCTTAACAGATTTGCATATTTTTCAATATGAGGTATCCTGACATGATCATATCTAGCCAATTTATACTTGACCCTTCTAAGGCTAATGAAGTGATTTGGATCATAGGATATCTAGAGGAAACTAGTTTGCAATCTAAGGCGTTGCAGGATCTTGTCTGCTTCTTGCCATGCCTCTTCTCTTTTATTATAAATGAATGGGCCTAGCTGATTTCTGACTTTTAGCTGTACCTTCTTGTTTTTGCTGTGGAAATGGACCATGTCTGCATTTCCAAACTGCCTAAAATACTCTAAGGCAAAGAGTCTCATAGGGACATATCTTGGAAGCCTATATGGGGCTAACTCACAGCCATATATTCTGATCACTGTATGGTGTTGGTAAAAGTACCAATCCCCAATGCTGTAGGCCTTTGAGAGCTGGAGAATCCTTTGCATCTCATCTGTTAATCTTCGAGGAGGGGCACTCAGCAGCAAGGACATGGCTGGATGGATAAACAGGTCTATGAATTCACAATAATTGTATGGTGAAAAAGATATGTGATGGAAAACTGAAGACCAAAATACTGCAGACCTTGGGTTCCCTTGGGCATCAAGCTTTTTGAGAGTAATAGGGAAGCTATCAGGCTGATAGAATAGGAACAAGTGATAGATATAAGAGGTATATCTAAATATCCTCTCCCTCTCTAGATTCATCAATTGCTCATGAATCTTATTGGCAATGTAGGCAGCATAATCATAGTGAACAGCAGGAGGCTTTCCAGGGGAAAAGATGGATAGCATGGCCAGAATGGTTTCATCAACATCCTCAGATGTTCTGTATCCCAAGACATAACTGATCATATCCACAAGCATTTTTCCCAGTTCATTTAGATACACATTTCCAATAGGGGCAGTCCTCACAGTTTCAGAGCCTGATTGAATGAATAATTGATTGATTTTTACAATTTGGGCACTGGACAACTTGCCTCCTTTCTTTATCAAATCCATGATGGAGAGGGGAGTCAATGGCCTTGAAGTATGAAAGTGTAGCATTTCATTTATGGCCTCAGGGGTGACATGGAACAAAACTGAGCCTGAGGAATTGAGGACAGCTCTCTGACAGGGGTCATAGTTGGCACTGCATCTGTGTATCAAGTCTGGGAGGATATTGACTTGAGGGAGATTGAAAATAGGCAAGTTGGAGTCCCAAATCCCTAGGATATCATTCCCACTGAGATGTTTGGCTTTAAGGTCATTGAGTACATGAATATGGTACTTGCTATATTCTGGGATTCCCTTTGCCATTTGGTAGTCTCTGTCAGCCAAGGGCAGCCACTCTAGCTCTCTTTGTGGGGCATTTAGAGGTGTAACATTCAATGCAACTGGAGTTTCCATGGTTTTTGCTACGTTGAATGGTATTTGAACTTGATTTTCTGGGCACAACGATACAGAGCAATGAATTCTGCAGAAGCAAGGCAATTTGCAGGGGAAACAGGGTGAATTATGGTGCAAACAAGTTGAACTGCTCCCGAAAGGGTTTAATGAGCAAATACTGGGATTTAAGAGTCGTTTTCCTGGTGGACTTGCGTAGCAGAAGTTTTAGTTTGCGAATGCACAAACTGACTATAAATTTGTGGAAATTTTGCTCAATGCAGATAGTTTGTAGGTGAATTCGGCCTTATAGTTGGAGATAGATGGTGGTCACCGAGGATTTGTTGGTAATTACAGTGATTTTCTCTCTTTTCTCGCTTATTTTGGTGGATTATGCAAAAAACCAGGCACGGAGGGGAGATTTTGATAAATACCTGGTGCAGACGGCCAATGGTGGCAATGAAGGTGAGTTGAGGGCACCCACGGTCCTTAAATCAATTTCTGTAGGTTGGCGGCGAAATGGTCGTAACTTACATGCAGGGAGCACAGTAGTTCTTTTATCAAAAAATGCAAAAAACCGTGATTTTGTGGCCAAATATGGACATTTTCGGCTTTGGCGCATTTTTTGGATGATGACAGCATGACATCATCGGGTGGGGTCGGGTACGGAAAGGTGACGTGGCGGCCTGTGAGCAGTCCACGGGAACTGCTGAGGTGGCGGACAGAGTGGAGCAATGGCAGGCTTAGCGCTGATGCGGGGCCGACTTGGCATGACGTGGGCTTGACGTGGGCGGGCGGTAAACCAATGCAGTAAGTGGTTCCATTGGACCGCTTATGGTACAAGAGCGGTTTTGGCAGGCGGCCTCCCGATATAACCTGGAAGCGACGCGTGGCCGAGCCCTGACGTCACCCTCTGACATTTTTCGGGTGCTATCGTCCGGACATCGGGGGCGGCCCAATATTGATATGGGCCGTCGGATGGGAAAGCCCAGATCCGATGGTTGACGGGGCGCAAAGCTGATAGGACAATACGGCGGGACCCGATGGCATTATTTTAATGATTTCTTTTGTTTTTTGCGAAATGCACGTTGTAACAAAACTTTGGATAGGCGTCAAAAGTGGGTTTTAACAAGGTTTTTGCAAATAGTGCGGATAAAGTATTGCAAAGGGGTTGTAAGGGGACAAGGGTAGAGTTTAGATTATTAAACCAACCAGGGGTTAGTTTAATCCCTGACTTTAAACAAACCATATACAACAAGACTTTGTTTCTACATGGTTTTCCAATATTTGAACATATGGCTATAATGCCAAAGGGGAGGGATATATACATTTTTTGGGTATTTTATACACAGTAGTGATATAGTAATAGGGAAAGGGGAACATAGGGAGTTAAGTATAGATAGAGTTAGTAGTTAGTATTGGTTGGAATATGAATGGGAAGTGATAGATACTAAGTTTTTTAGAAAACAAACTTAGTTAGGGAGTAGATCAAAATGAAAAGACTTTTACACAGGAAATGTGGCTCTTTATGCAACAAGGATCAATCAATGAGTTTGATTTATCTCATGAACAAAGGTGGTATTGGGATGTTAGCAAAGAGTTTGATGGGGGATGATTAGGAAGTTAGACATGCTTCATTTTGTTGCTGCAAAACTGCTGAATAGGAAGATCTGCACTGACACCATGTGTTTCCTTTGCTTAGGCCAGTGATATGAAAGAAATCATGCTTCTGCAACCCCATCTACCTACTCCTTCTATTTCCTAGCATTTTTTGTTACTTCAAGGAGGGTGCACTTAGACTTGCAAACCCTCATGTGCCTTTTCTTTTCCTTTGGCTTTTCCTTTTGATTTTCTATCTAAGGCTAGCCTTATTACTTCCAAGGCCCCAGATTAAACAGTTGGGAACCTTCATTCTCTACCTAGCTACTTATCTGCCAAGATTGAACAGTTTGGACAGATTTCTTTCTCTAGTCTACAACAATAAATTGAAATATGGCATGACCCAACTTAGACTGTTGGATCACCCATTCAAAAGTATGACAGCATCAACCAACTGTAGATATGTGTTTTCCACAAAAATATGAGATCTTTGCATCACTAAAGTAGATCATATTGGCACTTTCCCTGCCAATCATGAAAAATGAAACCTATTGATATAGGTAGCTAACAGTGGCTCCACTTGGGGATGGTTTTTCTACCTGAAAGACCAAGAACAGCAGGTCAGACTGCCTTGGCTTTTGACTTCTTCTCAAAACTTGAAAACTTTCTCTTTGGACTTCAAAACTGGAATCTGTCACCATTGTGGAACTTCTGAAATAAAAGCCTTTTCCTGCTTATTTACAACACTTCTGAGGCTGGACTATGTATATGCTGAAAGAAAATAGTATATACAACTGATAATGTACAGGACAAAGCCATGATATATACATGGAAAGTAATCAAAATAGTGATTTAGCATCCGGCCATTTACAGGGCCCTCTTCAGCTTTAGTGCCATCCAAATTCTTCAAAAAATAGGTGTTATTTCCTTGTACTGCTTGAATAACAAAAGGCCCCCTCCAAAGGGAGTCAAATTTTCCATGCTTTCCCTTGTCTTCTCTTATTGAATCCCATTTAAGCACTTTATCACGAATAAAGAAATCTTCAGCCTTGGTTCTTCTATCAAAGGCTTTTTTCAGTTTTTCTTGTAGGACCTGAACTCTGCTGTACACTTGATCTCTAGTTTGCTGCAAACAGATAATCTGATTGATTCTTCTTTGCATGTCATTTGGTTCAGCTTGACTTTCTTGAAGTAGCTTCATGACAGGGACCCCTAATGATGAAGGGAATTTGGCTTCCATTCCATAAACCAACTCATATGGGCTGACCCCAATAGATCTTTTGGTTGTTAGCCTGTCTGCCCACAAGGCATTTACAAGCTTCTTGTGCCAATTTTTCTTATTCTCTTCTAGTATCTTCTTAATGATGTTGATAAGAATTTTGTTGGATGATTCAGCTAAACCGTTGCCTTGAGGGTAATATGCGGTAGAATGGCCCAAAGTGATATGGAATTTGTGGCAAAAGTTCACCATCTTCTTGGATCCGAAAACAACAGCGTTGTCTGTTATAATCTTGTCAGGACAACCAAATCTGGAAAGAATGTTGGTTTCAAGGAACTGAATGATAGTAGATTCATTTGCTTGTCTGCATGGAACAACCTCAATCCATTTAGTAAAGTAATCTGTGGCTGTTAGAATCCATCTATGTTGGCCTGAGGATGAAGGATGAATTTCCCCAATGAAGTCCAAGCCCCATTGCTGAAAGGGTCTTTCTGTTGCAATAGGTTTTAAGGGAAGTGGTAGCAACTTTCATTTTCCCTCAAACACTTGACACTTGTGACATGAAGTGGTAAAATTTTTAACATCAAAGAAGAGAGTAGGCCAATAGTAACCTGCCCTTAATATCTTATCCACAGTAGACTTCCAGTACAAATGTCCACCACAATCACCTGCATGAAATTCTTTCATAACATTGCTTGTTTCATCCATAGTCAAACAGTTCAGCAATATACCTTCATGATTTTTCCATAGTAAATTACCATCTATAACACAAAATCTTGAAGCTTTCATTTTTAGAAATCTAGATTTGGTTCTGGAAAACCCTGGGGGAGCACACAGGTTTTGCAATATATAACAGATTTCAGAATACCACAGGGATTGTTCAAAGGCTACATTGATCTTTGGAGTCACCAGCTCCGGTTCATTGTCCAGTTGGTTAATGTCCAAGGCTTGGAAGTTTGCTTCAGACATCAATTTAGCCAAACCTTGCCCCTTTATCAGTTTTGTAGGTCTTATTTCAATGTCAAACTCTAAAATATTAGCATCCACTTTCCTCTTCTGCCCTCTAAGTTTTCTTGAGTCAGTATGTCTTTCACAATGGGATTTGGTACATAAGCAATAACATGGGAATATAGGATGTAAATCCTGAAGTCTTTGATGGATTTGACCAAAGCATAAGCTTGTTTTTCCATGATCTGATATTTCAGAGGTGCATCTCTAAGGGCTCTACTAAAGAAAGCAATGGGTTTTTCATTCCCTTGATCATCTTTTTGCAATAAGACAACAGCAATGGTATGCTGGGAGGCAAAAGAGAAAATGATAAATTCTCTGTCAAATTGAGGATTTGTTAAGACTGGGGTTTGGGTAAGAGCCAATTTAATACCTTCAAAAGCTTGATTTGCTTCTACTGTACACTTCATTTTTGAATCCTTCTTTAGCATGTTGTTTAGTAATCTGATCAATTCTGCTAAGTTTTGGATAAATCTCCTTAAAAAATTGATCTTTCCCAAGAAGGCTTGTAATTCTTTAATATTTCTTGGATGGGGCATTTGCAAGATGGCCTGTATTCTGTCTGGGTCAATTCTAATGCCATCCTTTGAAATGATATGACCTAATAGCTTACCTTCTTCCAAACCAAATAGAGACTTCTTGGGATTTAAGGAAATTCCATATTTCCTACATGTTATGAATATTTGTCTCAAGTGCTTTAGATGTTCTTGGTCAGACTTTGAGAAAGGTGTTAGGTCATCTAGGTAAATCACAAGGAAGTCACGAATCTCTTTAGCAAAAGCAATATCCATTGCTCTCTGAAATGTAGCTCCTGCATTTTTCAACCCAAAAGGCATTTTAACATATTTGAAAGTTCCCCATGGGGTTGTGAAAGCTGTTTTATCTTGATCATCAGGGTGGACTAGGATCTGATTGAAACCTGAAAATCCATCAAGTAATGAGATTCTTGAAGCCCCCACCACTCTTTGGAGAATATGATCCATTTTTGGTAAGGGATAATTGTCTTTAAGGGATACTTGATTCAAATTCCTTAGGTCAACACAAAGCCTAATCTCCCCATTTTTCTTTCTTGTGGGGACCAAGTTTGAAATCCAATCTGAAAACCTGATTGGTGCTATGATACCAGCTTTAAACATTTTTTGCACCTCTTTCTCAATTGAAGGGAGAAGCATAGGATTAATTCTTCTCAATTTTTGTTTGAATGGATTTTGATTAGGCTTGAGAGGGATAGTGTGTTGAATAATAGAGGTGTCATAGGATTTCAAATCCTCATAACTCCATGCAAACACATCTTGGAACTCTTTAAAGAGGTCAATGTATTTAGGCTTCTGGTCAGGGGGTAAAGATGTAGACAATTTTATTATCTTGGGTTTTTCAGTAGTTCCAATGTTGCATTCTTCAATAGCAGCATTAAGGGGTTGCATTTTTGGTTTTCTAGGAACATCATTTGAGTCAAAAATGTCCTCTAATGGACTTAGGCCTGTTGGTAGAAAATTGTCTTTTAGCTGTATGACCTCAGCCTTTGCACCAGTTATTTCATCAAAATGCAATTGTTTAAGTTCTTGTATATTTTCCTTGTCAAAGGTTGTTGGACAGAGTATTTGATTTGCTGTTTTGAGTGATATAGCTGTTTGGTCTTGTTCACTCAATGGCTGTGTGTCCTCCACAGAATCAACATCAATGTTCAAACCTGAAAATTCATGCTGCAAGGTTAAGAAACCGTTTATCTGTGCGTCATCCTCAAACACTTGCCAATCTTTGACATTGTTTGGGACAGAGGGCCTGTGTTTTATCTCAGTTGTAAAACAATGGTTGGGTTCAAAAGGCAATTTGCATGTACTGGCAAACGTGGCTAAACTATGTGCATGAAGGTTGTGGGTCCTAGGTATTTTGGTCATTTGGAATTCAGTGAAAGGTTTTGAGTATTTCAATAGTAGCAGACCTGTATGATCTTAGTCTTTTGTCATTGGTGACAAAATTGCCTTTCACTTGTTGAATAATAAGGTCTGATTCTCCCATGATTGAAACTTTTGTGGCCTGTAAGGATTTTACCAGTTTGAGGCCTAGCAGAAGAGCCTCATATTCTGCCATATTATTAGTACATCTGAAATTAAGCCTATAGGCTCGACCTTCTGCATGATTGCTTTGTTTGTTATGAATCCACACTCCAGCTCCTGCCCCTAATTTGTTGACTGATCCATCAAACTCAAGAAACCATAGGATCTCTTGATTTAGGGGATTTTCAACATCTTCTCTATGACTTGGGATTATAAGTTGGAGTTCTTGTCTTTCATTTGGTTTGTCTTCTAGAATTACCTCATCAATTGATTTCCCAATCCTGATTCCTTGGGAACTTGATTGCTCACTCACATGCATATCTTGTTCAAGTATGACAGATTTGTTATCACTCATTGGACTTATATAATCATTGAACAGAATGAAGGAATCCATATCAGAATGGACTGCATAAATAGGGAAATTTTGAGGTTTTTCTTCACTGCTCACCATGTATTTCATGAGTGACTCTCTGTATAGCCTCTTGGGTTGCCCAAAGACAGAGATAGTGGCATATGACATGTCTAATTGTAAGGAACCTTGTAGTTTGGCTCCCCATGATCTTGATAACAGCATTCCATATTTGGGTGGGATATCAGCAACTACCACATCCATTAGAATTGTTTTATTTGGGTACTGGAAAAGGGACACACATAGATCTTTTATCAAGCCTAAACACTTAACTTGGCTGGAGTCAAATGAAAATAGGTCCTTATATGGTCTTGTGATGTCTAGATTCAATCTTTCCATTACTGATTTAGGCATCAGGTTATGAGAGGCACCTGAATCAAACATTGCATTGTGTAATATCTTATCATGAACATGCAAACTGACATAAAAAGGTAGGATTCCAGTAACTGCTGTCTTTCCATCCACCTCTGGTCCGAAAAGTAGTTCTGGGGTGTCATCCAACACATTGACATCATCTTTATTATGAGTAAGTTGAAGGGACTTCTTGATTTGTTGTTTGTAAATGTTATGCTTGGCTAGCTCTGACAGAGGAATGGCTATCTTCAATTTACCAATTTCAGCTTCTAAGTCAAAAGGTTCTTCAGATTGGATCTTAGTGTTCTGGTTAACAACCTTTTCTCTCTCAATTGAGTTCTTGGAGGTTTCTTCTAGACTCTCATTTTGATCTTGAGGCTTGTCCTTTTTTATCATCGTTTGGAAAGTGCTGCTTGGATTGTGCTGTAAAGGAGGTGTAACTACTGGTTGTTGATTTGAGGGAGATGGTTCGGTTACCTCTTCAACTGTTACTTCATTTGTAATTGAATCAGTTTTTTCAATAGGTTCTGTGACAATAGCTTTCTTAGGCTGCAGGCTATCCTTTGTTTTCTCAGGCTGTGTCACATTTATAGTTCTGCTTCTTAATTTGTATTGTTTATGAACTTCATAAACAGCTGTGTCATAGCCTTGTTTGAAATCAAATGATTCACCTGATTTGGTTTGGAACTGCTTGATGTCTTCATCTTCATGATCTTCTTGACTCAGAAAGACTTGCTGATCATTGTTGAGGCCCATCAAATTGATGTGGGTATCATCTATCTGCTCATTAGAAGTGGATGCTTCAGCATAGTTTTCTTGGAATGGAGGTCTAATTTCTGGTTCAGGGCTGGCCTTGCCAACATTAGGATTTTGATTTCTTCTAAAATTGGGATTCCTGATAGGATTATTCTGTGGTGCTTCCCATGATGACTTCCTCTCAACTGATTCTACTCTGTCACCTAACCTATGCATACCAGTGATTATTGCATCCAATTTTTGATCCCAGCCTGAAGGCTCTTCTTTGAAGGTAGTTTTTCTTTCAGTTCTGGTCCTATTTCTCCTAGCTATCAGGTTTGCTTCTACACTCACTGCTATGTCTTGCATTTCAGCTAAATTTCGGGGAGCTCTTTCTCTCAATTGGTATGCCATATCTGAATCAAACCCATCAGGGAAGGTATATAGAGCTAGGTCAGGTGGGGGTCTGAGATTTTGGGGAATAGCATTGTAGACATTGTTGAACCGAGCACAATAGTCCAAGACAGTTTCTTGGGGACCTCTTTTGATAGTATTGTATTCAGATAAAATGTGAAGTGGATCCTTTTTCTTCTCCCATCTGTTGATAAAGGTTTGATACAGGGCTTCAGGGTCAGCTATGGAGTTTGCTGGGAGTGACCTAAACCATGATCTTACATCTCCTGTTAGGCTTTGCACAAAAATTTTCATTCTAACCCCATCATCATCTATCTCATAATTTTCAAAGTAGTCCTGCATTTTCTTGGTATGTTGAAGGGCTGGATAAGAGCGAGTACCATCAAAATATGAAATCTTGCTTTGGTAATCTTGAGGCATAGGCCCTGGATTGGCAGGTAACTGCAGTGGAGCATATCTATTAGCCATGTTTGGTGGGACAATAGGGAAAACAGGAACAAATGGGACAAGTGGAGGAAAGGGGATGAGAAGGGTATGTGTAGTTGATGGAGGGGTTGAAAGGATACCTTGTGAAGTGGATGAAGAACTAGGAGATTGTGGATTGGTGGTATGAGGATGTAGAGAAACCTTAGCAGGGGTTGGAATATTAGTTTGACATCCAGCTTCAGAACTTGAATCTGATAGAGTCCCTTCTGACTTGTGTCTCTTAAGGATTCTTGAAATCAAGTTTGGATTTTGGAACTCAGGTGATGGGTCAAGATTTGGTTTAGATCTTGTATAGCGAGTTTTCTTCTTAGGAGCCAGTTTTTGTGATTTCTTTTAGGAGAATTTTCTAGGAAGATAGTGATATTTGACAAGGACTGATCAGGTATAGCACAACTGTATGGAACTTAAGACTGAATAAAGATTGACTGAGGCAGCTTTTATATACTCCTGCAAATGCAAAGCAGAGGCAGTTTCCAAGCCTGTCTGGCTGTCACTCAGGCTTTATCTACAGTATTAAGAATCAGACAGGGAATTATGAAATTCATTCAGTCCCCAGTGGAGTCGCCATTTATGTTAACACCCAGGTTGTTCCCTTTGACTCCTGAGGGAATACGGCTGGGGTAACCACTAACCAAGCTTTGAATTACAAATTCTAGCCTACCTGCAATCAGAGAGGGCTCTCTCTTTCAGTTTTAGCTTTGTTTTTTGAAGATCTTAGGCTAGTTATGAGTTGGGAGTTTGTTTGGATTTTTGTTGCAGACTGTTGTTCAAAGAAGGGCATGCACACATGAAGGAGAGTTTAATCCATTGGGCATGTGGAGTCCAGAAATAAGTAGGTTTTGATGTCTGTGATAAAGAAGGGTTCATGGCAAGGCTAGATGGGTATTCATGACACAAATTTTGATTTTTAGCAAAGAAAACAGTATAAATTACACCAGGAAAGGCAATTAAGAGTTATTTCACAGTGCAACACGAGATGAAGAACAAATCCTACTCAGCAGCAACAAGAATCACTGAATAAGGACTTATCATGTGACTAGAGAAATTGGGAGCATTTAATAATTCCACAGTTGCAGCTAACCTTGAATAAAACATATTTAATAGTAAGGATTGAGTTCAGGGTGTCTTTAATGGACAAATCTTGAACTAGTATTTTACCTTTCTACCCAGATTAAACACCATACATTCACAGACAGATTATAGAAGAAATAAAACATGAATATAGTTAGAAAACACTTATTGTATCACACCATAACACGAGAATCTTGTAGCAATCAGTAATTTCATCACAGCACATCCGAGCCATACATGTCTTCCAGAAACCAACAGCTCCTTTGTATTATATCTCTTAGAAGAAATACAGCCGAGTTCTCTTGAACCATATGAGTAACAACAACCCCCAATAAACAGTGCGGGGGTGCATATATACAAAAATATCACAAAAAATATCTTAGTTCTGAGTTATTGCACAATAACTGCTCTTACCAACTTTCAAAGATATTTTTACAAAAATTAAAAACTACTTTAATGAATACATAACAACTGTTTGTTGTTTGTCAGAAGTTCTTTGACTTTGAGGGCAATTGGCTCTGCAGGATGCTTTGCATTGATTCTGAATAATACGCCTTTACTTGCTCTGTCGTGCTATAGCTATCTGCGCTGTCATCTGTATCTGTCAATGTTGCTCTAGTGGCAAAGTTGGTTTGCTGAGTTGGCTCAGTCCACTCTTTTGCAGTCATAGTAAATATATCAACTATCTGAACATGATGATCTGTATTTTGATGTAGAAATTTGATGAAAACCTGTTTGTTCACAGCAATGTCTGTATCATGCTGGTCCACCATTCCTGAGTAGGCAACTGATGTCTCAAAATTGTTCCTAGTGTTTCATCTGCCTCAGTATATTTGTAGTAATTAGGAGGTACTTCAAACAGATGTCTGATCTCATTCATGATAAAGAACAAATTTTCTATTCTGTCATAGAGGCTCTGCCCAGATGCAGGCCCTGTTTCCTCTGAGGTACTTGATCCTACAGTGATCTGATTTGTGGCAAATGTATTTACCCTTTTGGCATAATTTTCATGGGACAGCAACCTACCCGCACTGTTTAGTAGGCTGGGAAGGCCTCTGTTATGCAATGTTGTGAATTTCTCTGTGAACTTGTTCACCTCTGTTTGCATTTCCTAGCACCTCCTATCCAATGTTTGCACCAGATTTCTCAAAGTGAGGACCCTTTTCACCAGTAAGATGGTGTCAGTTCTGTTGGGGATTCCTATTGCTGCCAGCTGAGGGCCGGTGCGGTTGTTCAGGACATTGATCATCCTATTGGCTATCTCAGGCATAGTGCCTAGAGATGCCCTTGCTCTTTGACTTTCCTTGTGAGCCCTGCCTATGAGATCCATGTGCTCATGAATGGTTTCTATATATTGCCATTGATCTGTTATGGATTGGCCAATATTGGCCCACAGGACTTTCTTGATCTCAGCCACCACTTTGTCAAGAGAGAGCTCTTTCTCTAGTTCTTTTATCTTTTTCTCAAGAGCTCTTACTTCCCTTGTTCTTTCAGCTACAGTTTGCTTTGATTTGTCATATTTTTCATTAAGTGTGGCCAATTTCTCCTTGGCCTCATTTAGCTCTGCCATCTGGGCCTCTAGAACTTGAATCTCCTTCATCATCTTCTGCATATCAAGGCTTGGTGCCTGTTCTGATGTTGTTGCTGGTGCTGATGTTGATGGGCCTGTCCCAGCTGCTTGTTCTGTGGGGGGACTGATAATTTGAGGAGGTTCCTCAAGGTTGATCACTGGCTGAGGGGGCTGAGATGTCTGGCCTCCCTCTTTCTGCTTCAGGGCTGCTTGTAGTGCAGCCTCTGTTTCTACCAATTTCCCTTCTGTTTGTACCAATTGTTTGTGTAGTGTTAGCAGCATGGTTGCTACATCTTGGTCCTTCCTCTGCTGAGCAACATCTTCTGTTTGAGGGTGAAGGGTTGCTGGAATTTTTACCATCTTCCTCAAAGCTGCTATATCTGCCTCTTTTTCTTTTAGCAATGCCTGTACAGCTTTGGGATCACTTGGGTCATGCCCAAGCTCTATAATAATATCCTCCAAAGACCTAATCCTGTTGTCTTTGGCTTGAGAAGAGGCCTTCTCCAATTCAAGTTGGGCAGTTGTATTATGAAGACTGTTTTGCAATTTGTGTGCAAGGAAGGTCTTGTCTGCAAGAGTGGAATAGACCATCTCACCCATTTGCTTGTGAAGCTCTATCTGGTCCATTGGGTGGATGTCTTTTGCAAATACCTCAAGGTTGGTCCTTATGTAATCTGCAGCTCGCTGTGGCTGCAACATAGTAGGCATAAAATGACTCATAGTCATCTTCCCCTCTGTTATGTCATATGCTGACATAAGCCTCTGCTGGTTTGTGGGAGCCATTTTTGAGCAAGTGATTGTACAGTTGGAGTCTAACTGGCTCATTCCTCTTCTTGATATCAATAAATTGCTGCTTTATGCTGGATTCAGCCCTCCTTTGCTGGCTTGAGGAGCTGACCTCTCCTCCAATTGTTCTTTCTTGTTCCTGCTGGAAGGAACTGGCAGATGCTTCCATGCTAGGGGGGCCCATACCCATGGATGGCCCAATAGGCATCTCTTCTTCAGAAAGAGGATTTAATCTCTGCCTTTTCTCCCCTTGTTGACTTGTTGATGTAGTGAGGGGAGTTTCCTGCTCTCTATCCCTCTTCCTGGTTCTCTCTTCATTTAGTGGAGTTTGGAGCACCGAGGCCTCCACTACTATTTCCTGCCTTGGAGGCACACTTTCTTGAGCTTGCTGCTCTATAGATATTGGGGCCTCAGGTGTTTCCTCTTGCTGTTTGGGCTGCTCTTTCTGCTGTTCTGCTGTTGGGGGTGGCTGCTCCTGTTCCATCTCTTTTCCTTTACCTTTGCTGGTAGCCTGAGGAGTAGTTTGAGCTGCCTGCTGGGGAGCTGTAGAGGATGAGGCAGCTGCTCCAAGTTGAACTTGATAAGAAGAGGAAACCTGCCCACAATTTTCCAAGTCAGCTTCCTTCTCAAGATTCTTTGCTTCTTTTTGTAGAATTTCCTCTTTAGTACTTGCCTCTTCTAATGTGCCCTCTTTCCATCTTAACAGATTTGCATATTTTTCAATATGAGGCAGCCTGACATGATCATAGCTAGCCAATTTATACTTGACCCTTCTAAGGCTAATGAAGTGATTTGGATCATAGGGTATCCAGAGGAAACTAGTTTGCAATCCAAGGCGTTGCAGGATCTTGTCTGCTTCTTGCCATGCCTCTTCTCTTTTATTATAAATGAATGGGCCTAGCTGATTTCTGACTTTTAGCTGTACCTTCTTGTTTTTGCTGTGGAAATGGACCATGTCTGCATTTCCAAACTGCCTGAAATACTCTAAGGCAAAGAGTCTCATAGGGACATATCTTGGCAGCCTATATGGGGCTAACTCACAGCCATATATTCTGATCACTGTATGGTGTTGGTAAAAGTACCAATCCCCAATGTTGTAGGCCTTTGAGAGCTGGAGAATCCTTTGCATCTCATCTGTTAATCTTGGAGGAGGGGCACTCAGCAGCAAGGACATGGCTGGATGGATAAACAGGTCTATGAATTCACAATAATTGTATGGTGAAAAAGATATGTGATGGAAAACTGAAGACCAAAATACTGCAGACCTTGGGTTCCCTTGGGAATCAAGCTTTTTGAGAGTAATAGGGAAGCTATCAGGCTGATAGAATAGGAACAAGTGATAGATATAAGAGGTATATCTAAATATCCTCTCCCTCTCTAGATTCATCAATTGCTCATGAATCTTATTGGCAATGTAGGCAGCATAATCATAGTGAACAGCAAGAGGCTTTCCAGGGGAAAAGATGGACAGCATGGCCAGAATGGTTTCATCAACATCCTTAGATGTTCTGTATCCCAGGACATAACTGATCATATCCACAGGAATTTTTCCCAGTTCATTTAGATACACATTTCCAATAGGGGGAGTCCTCACAGTTTCAGAGCCTGATTGAATGAATAATTGATTGATTTTTACAATTTGGGCACTGGACAGCTTGCCTCCTTTCTTTATCAAATCCATGATGGAGAGGGGAGTCAATGGCCTTGAAGTATGAAAGTGTAGCATTTCATTTATGGCCTCAGGGGTGACATGGAACAAAACTGAGCCTGAGGAATTGAGGACAGCTCTCTGATAGGGGTCATAGTTGGCACTGCATCTGTGTATCAAGTCTGGGAGGATATTGACTTGAGGGAGATTGAAAATAGGCAAGTTGGAGTCCCAAATCCCTAGGATATCATTCCCACTGAGATGTTTGGCTTTAAGGTCATTAAGTACATGAATGTGGTACTTGCTATATTCTGGGATTCCCTCTGCCATTTGGTAGTCTCTGTCAGCCAAGGGCAGCCACTCTAGCTCTCTTTGTGGGGCATTGAGAGGCGTAACATTCAATGCAATTGGAGTTTCCATGGTTTTTGCTACTTTGAATGGTATTTGAACTTGTTTTTCTGGGCACAACGATACAGAGCAATGAATTCTGCAGAAGCAAGGCAATTTGCAGGGGAAACAGGGTGAATTATGGTGAAAACAAGTTGAAATGCTCCTGAAAAGGTTTAATGAGCAAATACTGGGATTTAAGAGTCGTTTTCCTGGTGGACTTACGTAGCAGAAGTTTTAGTTTGCGAATGCGCAAACCGACTGTAAATTTGTGGAAATTTGGCTCAATGCGGACAGTCTGTAGGTGAATTCGGCCTTATAGTTTGAGATAACTGGTGGTCACCGAGGATTTTCTGGTAATTACAGTGCTTTTCTCTCTTTTCTCTCTTATTTTGGTGGATTATGCAAAAAACCAGGCGCGGAGGGGATATTTTGATAAATACCTGGTGCAGACGGCCAATGGTGGCAACGCAGGTGAGTTGAGGGCGCCCACGGTCCTTAAATCAATTTCTGCAGGTTGGCGGCGAAATGGTCGTAACTTACATGCAGGGAGCACAGTAGTTATTTTATCAAAAAATGAAAAAAACCGTGAGTTTTTGGCCAAATATGGACATTTTGGGCTTTGGTGCATTTTTTGGATGACGTCAACATGACGTCATCGGGTGGGGTCGGGTACGGAAAGGTGACGTGGCGGTCTGTGAGCGGTCCACGGGAACTGCTGAGGTGGCGGACAAAGTGGAGCAATGGCAGGCTTAGCGCTGATGCGGGGCCGACTTGGCATGACGTGGGCGGGCGGTAAACCAAAGCGGTAAGTGGTTCCATCGGACCGCTTATGGTACGGGAGCGGTTTTGGCAGGCGGCCTCCCGATATAACCTGGAAGCGACGCGTGGTCGAGCCCTGACGTCACCCTCTGACATTTTTCGGGTGCTATCGTCCGGACATCGGGGGCGGCCCGATATTGATATGGGTCGTCGGATGGGAAAGCCCAGATCTGACGGTTGACGGGGCGCAAAGCTGATAGGACAATACGGCGGGACCCGACGGAATTATTTTAATGATTTCTTTTGTTTTTTGCGAAATGCGCATTGTAACAAAACTTTGGATAGGCGGAAAAAGTGGGTTTTAACAAGGTTTTTGCAAATAGTGCGGATAAAGTATTGCAAAGGGGTTGTAAGGGGACAAGGGTAGAGTTTAGGTTATTAAACCAACCAGGGGTTAGTTTAATCCCTGACTTTAAACAAACCATATACAACAAGACTTTGTTTCTGCATGGTTTTCCAATATTTGAACATATGGCTATAATGCCAAAGGGGAGGGATATATACATTTTTTGGGTATTTTATACATAGTAGTGATATAGTAATAGGGAAAGGGGAACATAGGGAGTTAAGTATAGATAGAGTTAGTAGTTAGTATTGGATGGAATATGAATGGGAAGTGATAGATACTAAGTTTTTTAGGAAACAAACTTAGTTAGGGAGTAGATCAAAATGAAAAGACTTTTACACAGGAAATGTGGCTCTTTATGCAACAAGGATCAATCAATGAGTTTGATTTATCTCATGAACAAAGGTGGTATTGGGATGTTAGCAAAGAGTTTGATAGGGGATGATTAGGAAGTTAGACATGCTTCATTTTGTTGCTGCAAAACTGCTGAATAGGAAGATCTGCACTGACACCATGTGTTTCCTTTGCTTAGGCCAGTGATATGAAAGAAATCATGCTTCTGCAACCCCATCTACCTACCCCTTCTATTTCCTAGCATTTTTTGTTACTTCAAGGAGGGTGCACTTAGACTTGCAAACCCTCATGCGCCTTTTCTTTTCCTTTGGCTTTTCCTTTTGATTTGCTATCTAAGGCTAGCCTTATTACTTCCAAGGCCCCAGATTAAACAGTTGGGAACCTTCATTCTCTACCTAGCTACTTATCTGCCAAGATTGAACAGTTTGGACAGATTTCTTTCTCTAGTCTACAAAAATAAATTGAAATATGGCATGACCCAGCTTAGATTGTTGGATCACCCATTCAAAAGTATGACAACATCAACCAACTGTAGATATGTGTTTTCCACAAAAATATGAGATCTTTGCATCACTAAAGTAGATCATATTGGCACTTTCCATGCCAATCATGAAAAATGAAACCTATTGATATAGGTAGCTAGCATACATCACCATTGTTGACAACACTTAATGCAGCAGCCTACAGCATCTTGACACCGGGGCCCGGAGACGTAGTCCCTCATGGACGAACTCCATTATCAATGACTTTTATTTTCTTGTGCTGATGATTGTTATGTTCCTCTTCCTTACAGTCTACAACTGTATTTGTTAATGTTCTTTTAAAAAGAAATTTTAACACATCATGGAAGTAAAAGGTATTGGAAAGGTCCTTCTTCACACCCGGACCTAGATGAAGTGGCATCAAAGCGGTCTTTACGTGTATGTGAATTGCAGTGTGAACGATGGAACCTGCAGTGACAGAGAGTGAAAGAGAAATGTACAAGACCATGGTCAACATTTCCAAGTGAGTGGAAATCATGTATGAAACTATACAAAAAGAGACAGAGGAAAAGGAGCGATTGTAGCTTCAGTTGCAAGCCACATAAGAGGCCATGGAAGAACTGAAGCAAAACAAACATAATCTTCAAACAGAGAACGATGAATTGAAGATGCGCCTACATGAAGAGAAAGAGGAAAAATAAAGTTTTCTACGACAGCTGCAAGCAAAGGACGAGGCCTAAGAAAAGCTGCAGCGTGACTCATGTGAGGTAAAAAGTAGTTCTCCATCTTCATGTATGTTTCTTGATGATGATTTCGCTGTGTTTGAAAATCACACCACAGGAATTGGCTCCAAATTGTCGAAGAGAATGGGTTACGAAGGAAAAGGCTTGGGCGTTAATGACCAAGGCATTGTCAACCCAATCAAAGTAAGGAATTACCCCGTCAAGCAGGACTTGGGTATGTCAGGAAAGAAGTTGGGGAATGCACTGAGATAGTTGGCAAACCACCAATGGCCGATGATGAGCAGCCCTCATCAGTCTTTCCAAATCGAAAGAGAAGGTAAAAGATGTTGATTTCCTTTCGATTTCATCTTCTCATAGTATGATGTCTGTTGGAGATGTGGAGATCCTAGTTACAGGGACAAATATGAGGCTCCTTACAAAGACAAGGCACGAGGAGAAAGAACTTGGTGTTAATAAACAAGGCATCACTCAACCTTTGGAGGTTGTGCATGAGAATCGATTTGCAGGATCGAGATACACTAAAGGAGAGTGCTCAAAGATGTTAGAGTTGTCCGAGACATCATCAAGAAAAGAGAATGATGGACAAACATCCCCATCGTCCCATGGTAGTTTCCATCATAGGGAGAGAGCTGAGGCAAGCTCTCATCACCATGCTGACATCAGAAACAACAAAAGAAGGTCTAATCACTTTCTATCTTCGAATGTTCATTTTGATTATGATCATGTTTTTAATAATGAACGAAGATCAAGGCACTGAAAAACATGTACTTTTTGTGGTTTACCTAACCATACCTCTTCCAAGTGTTGGAAAAGAATGGAAACATTCATGAGGGACAAAGCAAACATTTCAGATACCTGAACTAAAGTTCCTTCCTCATTCTCATCAGACATGGCAGCGATCAGATTTATGTCTAATGCATGTAAGTTCGATTCAGCTAGTAGTTTCACCAACCCCTGTCCTTTGACCAGCTTTGTAGGCTTTATCTCCACATCGTATTCTAGCAAGGCTGCGATCCATTTGCCTCTTCTCCCTTCTGGATCAGTCTGCACCAAAACATCTTTTACAGTAGTATTAGGAACATAGGCTAGAATGTGAGAGTGTCGAATGTATACCGGAAAATCCTTCAATGCTTTCACCAATGCTAGAGCTTGTTTCTCAATGATGTTGTACTTTAACACTGCATCCCTTATATCTCTGCTGAAGAATGCAATGTGTCTTTCATGATCATCCCTTTTCTGCAATAATAATGCTGCCATAGTGTGTTCAGAAGCGATTGAAAACAAGATGAAATCTTGAGTGTAATCCGGGCTGACTAGAACTGGAGCTGAAGAAAGGGCCAATTTGACCAAGTTGAAAGATTTTACAGCCTCATCCGTCCATTTCACCTGGCTGTCCTTCTTAAGCAATTTGGTCATTTCTTTCAAGTGTTCCACAAGATTAGGTACAAAGCGACACAGAAAATTCATCTTACCATTGAATGATTGTATCTCCTTTCTGCTCCTAGGAAGATCGATTTGCTGAATTGCTTGGACACGTGCTGGATCTATGCGGATGCCATCTTTTGAAATGATATCCCCAAGTAATTTTCCTTCCTCCATGGCGAACAAGCTCTTCTTAGGATTCAACGATAAACCATATTTCCTGCGTTTTTGAAAGACAACTTTTAGGTGATGCATGTGCTCTTCATCTGATTTTGAAAACACCATCAAGTCATCCAAGTGCACCACCAAAAACACATCCTTCTCATTTGCAAACACCAAGTCCATTGCACGCTGAAATGTGGAACCTGCATTCTTCAAACCGAATGGCATTTTGGCATAGTGATATGTTCCCCATGGAGTTGTGAACGCTGTCTTATCTCTATCATCTTCATGGACAAAAATTTGGTTATATCCGGAATAACCATCAAGCAGCGACATATGAGATGCGCCCACTACTCGCTGAAGTATATGGTCCATCTTGGCTAGCGGATAATTGTCCTTCAATGAGACCTTGTTTAGATTTCTGAAATCAATGCATAGTCGGATCTCATCGGTCTTCTTTCTTATGGGTACCAAATTAGAAATCCAATATGAAAATCTGATGGGCACAATGATACCTGATTTGTACAACCTATTTACCTCTTTTTCAATGGATGACAACAACTTTGGATTGATTCTTCTCAGCTTTTGTCTAAATGGTTTTTGATTGGGCTTGATAGGTATGGTGTGCTGAATGATATTTGTATCATAGGTCTTCAAATCAGAATAATCCCAAGCAAATACATCTGCAAATGAAGCCATCAAACTGATATATTTGTCCTTGATTTTTGGCGGTAATGCTTTGGACAATTTCACCAATTTTGGATTTGCAGCTGTACCAATGTTGACTTCTTCCACTCCTTTCTCTGTCGGCTACAATGTTGGCTTGCGGGCTACATCATCCTGATCGAAAAGTTCTTCAAGGGGTATCAAGCCTTTAGGAATGATGTTATTCTTCAGCTGTAATACGTCCATTTGATTGATCTGCACTTCTTCTGTACCATTCCCTTTGCTTTCATCATTTTCCACATCGATTAAGGTTTCTTTGAACTTGCCTTGGTTGAGCAGAAAATCCTTAATCTCTTCATCATCTTGGAACACTTGCCAATGTCGTTGATTGTCAGGAATGGTTGGACAGTGCTTGACATGGATTTCAAATTTGTTGCTGGAGTTCATGGGGATCTTCAAGCTGCTTGCTGCCTTGGCAAGAGCATCAACAATACTATTTTGGATTCTTGACACACATGTCAAGGTGTATTCAGAAAATAGTTTCAATATGTCCAAAACTGCATTTCGATAGGCCTGCATCCTAGGATTTTTTGCTTGATATTCACCTCTGACCTGTTTTATTACTAACTCGGAGTCGCCATATATTGAAATCCTCTTTGCATTTAGCTTTCTAAGAATTTTCAGGCCAGCAATCAGAGCTTCATATTCAGCCTCATTATTGGAACATTCGAAGGCTAGCTTGTAGGAGCAAACTCTCACACTGCTAGGTACTTTTTTTGTGGTGGAGAAAGGACTGCGTACCCAAATGCCAATACCAACTCCATCATTCCCTACTGCTCCATCAAAATCCATGGTCCATAATCCTTCTTATTCTTCTTGCAAGTGTTGAAAATCCTTTTGTTGTCCATCGTTTGTTTGCTGTCCATTGTTTCCAACGGATTTCCCAATCTCTTGTTGCTTTTATTGTCTTTCTTTCTTCAAAATCTCTCTAAAACTTTTTGTTATCTCTGGAATGTCATCTGCTTCTACTATCTGACTATCTATTTCATTTAAACTATCTGAAAACAAAAAAAAATACTCTAAATCTGTATGTACATAGTTTACAGGATGATTGATCGATTTCTCCTTGCTTGTGATCATATACTTCATCTTTTGTTCTTGATATAACTTCCTCATTTTTCCAAACACCAGGATTGTCCCATAGGAGAAATCCAACTGTAGTGTCCCCTTCAATTTTCCCACCCAAGACCTGGAAAGAAGCATGCTAAACCTTGGAGGAATGCCTGCTACCACTACATCCATCAGAACATTTTTCATAGGAAGCTGATCCAAACTCACAACTAAGTCTTTTATAAGCCCTATCCACCTTACTCTGCTGGATTCAAATGAATAGAGATCGTGATATTGCCAGGTGATGTCCAGACCAAGCTTATCCATGATAGACTTGGGCATGAGATTGTGAGAGGCTCCGGAATCGAACATGGCATTGTGTAGCACAAAGTCATGCAATCATAAACTGATGTAGAAGGGTGGCACCTCGCTCTCGGGAGACTCGCCATTCATTGCTGGCCCAAAAATCATTTCAGGCTGATCATCTTCCATGTTTACCATGTCAGACATTGGGTCCAAGTTCAACATTTTGGAAATCTGTCCTCTATAGCTGCTGTTTTTCATGATTTCAATCAAAGGGATGGATAGCTTTAGCTTAGAAATCTCGTTCTCTAGGCTGAAAGCGGGAGTTTTTTCTACCTCTTTGACCGGGATCTCTTTTCTTTCCTTCTCTTTTGATGTGGCTGATGGCTGTGATTGTTCTGCTGATTTTGATTTGTTGCTCTCCGGGACAACAGTCTCCTTCCCTTTCCTTTGTGCAAGTGCTGAATCATTCTTTGATGTCTCACCATCCTTCTTTTTCTGAATTGTTTTGACCGGTACATCTCTATTCCTTAGTGAATATCGCTGCTGTTGGGTGGATAGAGCATTCATATAGCCTCTTTGATATTCTTCTGACTCTTCTTCCAACACGATTTCATTAGCTAGAATGCAATCAGTGTCTCTGTGTGTAGCTGAATTCACTGCACATTCTTCTTCTTCGGTGATGTAATTAGGCAGCTCATCTGGAGCAAAAAGGTGATTTTCCTTGCCTATTGCATTCCCTTCCTCATCTGATTCTGGTCCATGCACAAAATTCTGCTGCAAAGGTGTTTGTATGGGCTGCTACGCTGCCTACTCTTGGTTTCGCTGATCTCTTTGTCTTATCCTATATTGTGGCTGTTGCTGCTGGCCACGAAAGTTAGGATTCCTAACTTGTGGCTCAGGCTTGTCAATTTTCACTCTTTCAAGCATCTGCTCCACCTTTTTGAGCAGCTGATCCATTGAAGAAGATTCTTCTTTCACTGTGGTTTTCTTCTCCGCTTTCGCCCTTGCTCTTTTGGACAGCAGGTTAGCCTCAACGCTGACTGCAATTTTTTGCATATCTTCCATTGTAGCCGGTTCTCTTTCTCTCAATTGGTACGCCATGTCAGCATCGAAACCATCCGGAAACTTCATCATTGCTAGTCCCACAGGTGGCTTTAGATGATCTGGGATGTCGTTGTAGACTGCATTAAATCTAACACAGTAATCTTGGACCGACTCACCTGCATTCCTTTTGATTTGCTCATACTCGGCCAGAATTTGAAGGGGATTCTTTTTCACTTCCCATCTGTTCAAAAATTGTCTTTGTAGCTCAGCTAAGGTGGTGATACTTGCAGCTGTCAAACCTCTGAACCATTTCCTCACATCACCTGCAAATGTTTGTACAAAGAGCCTCATTGCCACGTTCTCCGCATCGATCTCATGAAGTTCATAGAAGTCTGCCATTTTGTCTACATGTTGTTGAGCTGTAACAATGTTAGGAGTGCCATCAAAAAATGGAATCTTACTTTGATAATCATTTGGCATGTCATCTAGGACTTGGGGGAGAACAAGAGGAGCGAAATGGGTAGCCATCATTCTGGGTGGATTTGGCCTTGGAGGTGTTGGAGGAGTGTGCACAGTCTGCAAGGGGCTTGCACTTGGAGTTTGGGGCTGTGTGGCAATGTAATTATCAATTAATCTATTAGCTCTTTCTGTCTCAAGGTCTACAAGAAATTTAGGATTGGGGACGGTGTAATCAACAGCCCTTTTGGATTTAGATTCAAACAAAGATATCTCAAATCGTTCGTCAAACTCAAACTCTTCAAGGTATTCAAAAATGTCGGGACATGAAAGGGATTTGAATACAGGAGTGAAGGTTATTTCTTGACGAAGGAGTTTTGGGATCAAATCTGGATTTTCGTAAATGTGAGGAGGATCCAGATCCGGATTCGCTCTGGTATATCGTCTTGAAGCCAACATGCTATTGAGAGGAATTACGGGACACAACCAACTTATTTAGCCTTTCCAATCCTAAGCCCATCATCCGAGAGCCTAGAATTCTTATGAAACAAGGGTATTTGATTTTCAACTTGTAATTCTCCCCAGCGTAGTCGCCACTATGTTAGCACCTAAATCCGCCTCAGGCTAAAAGTAGGCAAAATTCAGGGTAACCACAAACCACACTCAGTCTGGTAGCTAGCCCTACCAGAACAGGAGAGGGCTCTCTCCGAGTCACACTCAGTGAATAGATGAACGAAAAGGACTGAGATGACTTTCCAACGAACAATTTATCTTAGGCTAGTAAGTGAAAATGAACATAAAGAGGGATTTTTGTGAATGACTGTGTTTCTGGGATGTTATGGGACCACTGGACCTCAATGAATAGAGAACTTAACATAAAGGCGCAGATTATTTCGTGAGGAAAGTTAGGCGGAAAGTATAGAAATTTTAGTTTTAAGATATGGCGGAATGGGGAGATTGATTAAGAAGGTGAAAAGGGCATGGACAACATGAATCCTTTTCAACAGAAGAATGAACATTGTACATGGAATTTTCCCACCGGTAGAGCAATAAAATTGAATTCTACCTAATCTCATTCGAAACATTTCACCAGAAATGAATATGAAATGAAATATAGAACATAACAAGATACATATGAAACATAAGGGACACACTTGGTACACTCACAACCACAGGAATCTCATGAAATAGAGCCGCTGCCTTTCATTAATTCTCTGTAAAAATATACAATGCAGAAACAAAGTTTCTTTCCCACAGTCTCCCAAAAGTTACAAGCCAGCCAACCCTTTGCAAATAAAAATGTATACAATATATAGAATGTGTGGAGAAGAGATGGAATGCTCAGGGGTTGGGAAGTTACTCAAATCATTTCGAAATGGAAATGGAGAGCCAACCATTAGCTACAGGTGCAACGCTCTCAAGCATGACTTTTGGCGTGTGGTGACCCTTTGCATTCTTTGCCACTTGGATAGATGCCCACCTGGAGAGGAAACTCTTTAAAAGCTGCCTTTGGTGCCAAAAAACCGAAGAGTGGATGACCGGGCCCACTTGGAAAAGTCGCGACCCGAAATTTCGTGAAACGGGAGCAAACTAGGCAAAATTTCCTCTGTGTGCCGCGCGCTTTTCTCTATGCATTGCGCTACGTTGGGGCCTGTTTTGGGGAACTTGCAGGTGTCCAAAATGTGCCCAAGTGGGCTTGTTGGAAAGCTTGGCCTATCTACTTTCTAACCCCACTGGAATTTTTGAATTTGAAGCTCACTTGCCCTCCAAAACTTCATTCTCCCAAGACGGCTTTCTGTGTGTCTAAAAAGTGGTAGAGAGGCCATTTTTGGGTGTTTTTTGACATTTAGGAGACCCAAAACTTATCAAAATTTCTCGCCCAGACACCAGTAGATGTATTTTTGGATGCTAAATCCAAATATGTAAGCCTTTCCTCGATTGGAGTGCTAGAATTTTAGCACCGCGCAGGGTGCGCGACGCACAGGGAGAAAATCCCTGTTTTTTGCCCAAAACATTTCCCTATGACCAAAATTTGCCCAAACTTTTTGAGATTTGGACTGGAGGCTCTCTATGGAGTGCCATGCTAAGCCAAGGAAGCCTCAGCAAAGAGTCTAAGCCTGTCTTGCTCTTTTTCCCGTTTTTCCCTTCTTGTGGCTTTCCTCAATTTTGCTTTCAAACTCCTTATTCGAGCTCTCAAACTCAAGTTCCATGCCCTGTAATGACGAGCCATGTGTCACAGAAGTGTGTTGTCTTCATTAGCCTTGTTAAACATGTTGTCCAGGTGCATGTTGACTCTCTCGAGAACAAACTCACGATCATCCATAACCTATTGCTCCAATGAAGTGAATTCAATCCTCCTTTGTTGGGCAGTTAGGCGATCCTCACGGATGTTCTGCAGCTCCATGATCACATGCTGGGCTTCTAGCTGTTTGTTCCTCTGCTCCAAATACCTGATGTTCCACTTGGCCATCTCCAACTTGAGTGTCAAGGAGTGAATCTCTGTCTCTTGCTCCTGGAAGATCTCTTTCAGCTGTGCATTTTGTGGACGTGTATCTGTATCATCATCATCACGAAGGAGAATGAGTCCGGTCTTTCATTCACCTGGTGGTACACCTGAAGGCCTCTCCTCATGCTTGGGCTTCTTTCCCTTGTCCCGTCCCTGTACCTGTATTTCTGATGTAGGAAGCAAGGCCCCTTCCACCCCGGGTGGAGATAACACTCGCTTTTCTGCTGCAAACAAAGGCCTGGTGCCTTTCGGATAGCCTCTCTGATATGTGATGGAAAATGGCAGCACAGTGGTCTCATGGCACTCATGCTGATGAGAAGGACCACCTGTCTCATGTTTTGCCTCTAATACTACCTGTGGGGCGCTGAAGAAGTCACGGGAGATGAAGTCCTCCCAAGCAATGCCCTGCAATCCTAGCTGATGGTACACCAAAATCTGGATAAGAGCAAAGTGATATACACTGTTGAGCTGCTGCCGAGGGGTCTTGTGTTGCATGAACTTTCTCATCCTCTCTATGTTTCCGCAAATAAAAATGGGAGTTTCATCATACGCACCCTGGTGAAGTACATGAGTAACCTGATGTGATAGGCATAAAGGAGAGAAAACCTCCCCTCACAACTGAAGTATTTCATGATCAATCTCATGAGCGGAGTGTAATAATCTCTTAGAAATCTGAATGGGAAAACTCTTGTGAGCTAACTCAAACAACTGGCCTTTATGTAAGGCTCATAAAGTTCCCTCTCCACCTTCATCTTCTTGTGCCACTGTTCTCCAACATTCGGTATTCCTATTGCCACTGATATGGTTTCGGGTGTCAATGTGAAAGTGACCCCTGCCAAGATAGATTGTCCTCCATGTAGGTGAAGTGCAAAAAGGCGGGCCAACTCATGATGAATTTTGACATTTTCCCCCCTCTGAAAAGATTCGAAACATGCCAACTGCTGGAAACAAGACATAGCGAGAGGGCATGCCTGCAACTCAGTGAGGGTGTTTGGTTCATCCCTGACATGTCTGCCACTCCTAGGTCTCCGGGGAGCCTGTTCTCCTGAAGCTGTGTCACTGTGAGTTTCCCCCTCATAATCTGATGAAACTTCTGATGCCATTTCTACCGCTTGTACCCTGAATTTCTTTGCTGCCCTCTGAATCCAATGACACTGATGAATGCTCTGAAAATTTGCTACCAAGGGGACAATAAAACAGGGGAGTGTTAGGAGGGGAATGATGAAGAGGGGAATAGGGGTTTAAAGGGGAAATTTATCAGGGATTTGGGAGTGTTTGGGGTGTGATTTTGATGGGGTAGGGTTAAGGAACGTTTGAGCTATATGAGTAAAGGGGAGAAAGGGATAGGACTGCACTGTAGCTAGGGTAGCTATTAGGAAAACTTGCTCCAGGAGAATTTGGCAGATAGAGATAGGATAGGAGTATGCCAAGCCATTATGTTACTGTAGTAAAACCCTAGCTCCTTGTCCCTCTTTGTGTCATTTTGTGTTTGCTAAAAAAATATTTGCCTTTCGATTTCATGGCCACCATAACATGTTTCTCTTTGAATTAAATGCCAATGATGAAGGTATTAGGGCTACTTCTCCAAATATGAGGGCCATACATAAGAATTTTGGCGATTTGGTAGTTCTTTAGGCTTACAGGCATGTGCACCGCACGCTTTGCCCAGTGCGCTGGGTATGCGCCGCGCCAGTGTAATATTAACACTGTGGCCTGGCTCACAGTGCGCCGTGCACCCTGAGTGCGCCACACGCGGTCCAATGACACAATTTTCTTGGAAAAACAGGGGATGGGTCTTAGTGGAGGTTTTTGAGGGGTTTTCTTAGGAGATATGGGGGACATGGAGGTGAAAAAGATGACGAGTGAGAGGAGAAGGAGAGGGGAAACAAACCCTTGGTGGATTCTTCAAATTTACAAACCCCCATTATCATTTTTTCTTTGAGGATGATTGGCATGGATGGCCAATATGTTTTGGATCTCATTCAACCTCTTCACAAATAGCATATTCTTGACAAAAATTTGATGGGCGGGGATGTCACAAGGCTTACCTGTCGATTTCATTGCTTTTCCCAATTGTTGAAGTGTTTTGGCACCGTTTTTGGGCCGCTGGACTGTGTGCGCCGCGCACTCTTCCCAGTGCGCCGCGTGCCTTATATGCATTGTGCCCTTGCAAATTTTCCACTGCAAGCCAGCTACCAGTGCGCCACTTGCTGTGTGCGCGCCGCGCGACCTAGTGTATGCGTCGCGCTCACTGAAACCGGCTCTCCCTCACTCAAATTCTCCCAATATCAACTTCGCCTTTGCAAATGTAATTCTCCAAGTCATGCAAGAGCTCAATGCCATTTGATTTGGGAAAAAAAAGTATATATAGGCTTGGAGGAGTTGGATTTGATTTTTTCTTCCTTGTAAACCCATTTTCTAATGTTTGTGTTATGCACTTTTTCATTGACCTTTAAACACACTGATTTTCACTTTTTCCTTGAAATTTTGGCTCAAATGATGAAATCTTTGGCACATCTTTGCAGGGACTGTATGACGGAGCATCTGGCTTTGAAATCCTTGACTGCATCTGAAAATGTAAATTGTCGATTTTTGGAAAATTTTGTCATAGTTGACCTTGTTTGACTTTTCTTCAAAACAGAATTTTGAAGAAGAGTCGATGTCTCTTACGGTGATGATGAAGCTTTCTGCACTGTAGGTGTATAAGATCTCCCTCTAGCCTACGTGGCTTATTTATGGACATGTTGTTCAGGGACCAAACTGATGAATTTCTAGAATCAAACCATAAAAAATGAATCTTTCCTGAAATGGGACCAGACCTTGACTATCATGACTTTGATTGATTTTGGACCAAGACCTGAACCAGTAGAGGCTAGGCATGAGGGAAAATGAGCAGCATGACTTTCTCCGTCAGATCATGACATGTCCCTAGCGAAATTCAACTGATTGAATGTTGTGGGACACCTAAAATTGAAATGCACAAAGAGCTTTGATCTCTGACGAAGGGCTGACCAGACCGAATCTAACAGGAACTATGCTAAAACGAAGTAGTTTGCTATATCAACAAACCATGGAGAGAGTACTGAGAAACAAACATGTGTTCATATGGCATTTGATCATCCACCATTCCTTCTTCACCTACAGGCAAATTTACTCTGGACAAAAAGTCAGCAACAACATTTTCTTTACCAGGCTTATCAACAATGGTCAAATCGAACTGTTGCAGTAAAAGCAACCATGTAATAATGCGAGAATTTGCATCCAGTTTGTTCATTAAATATCTAATTGCAGCATGATCAGTGCGCACAAAGGTTTGATAGCCTGTGATATAATGTCTAAATTTGTTTAAGGAATGCACGACAGCTAGGAGTTCCTTTTTGGTTACCGTATAGTTCAACTCTGCTTTGACAAGTTTTTGCTTATAAAGTATATGGCATAAGGTAGCTTTTCTTTGATTTGTCCTAAGGCTGCTCCTATTGCTTTGTTCGAGCCATCTATGTGAATGTGGAAAGGTAGGGCCCAGTTTGGGCCTCTCAAAATTGGGGCAGTCACGAGTTTTCTCTTCAAGGTATCTAGGGCTTCTTGACAGTTTTCCGACCATATAAATTCGACATCTTTACCTAAAATACCAAACAACAAAAAGGCTATCTTACTGAAATATTTAATGAATCTTCGGTAATACCCAGCTAAGCCTAGGAAACTTTTGACATCTCTCACCTATTGAGAAGGTGGGACCCTTTGGATGATGGCAATTTTGTTGGGTCCACCTACAATCCTTATTGAGATATTGCATGACCTAGCACGGTCCTTTCAGTCATCAAAAATTCACATTTTTCTAGATTGAGGGACAGGTTCATCTCAATACACTTGTCTAGAATTTTCCTAGGTTAGATAAAGCTTCCTAAAAATCAAAGCCATAAGGAGTAAAGTCATCCATACATATCTCTATTGCATCATGAACTAATTTGGAGAATATACTCAGTACTGCTTTTGGAAAGTGGCTCGAGCATTACACAAACCAAAAGGAAGGACCTGGCATGCGAAGGTACCCCACGGACAAGTGAAAGTGGTCTTATCTTGGTCTTCCAGGCTTATTTGAATCTGATTGTACCCGCTAAACCCATCTAGGAAAGAGAAAAGCTTTTTCCATACCAGGACATCTAACACTTGATCTATGACAGGTAGAGGAAAATGGTCCTTTTTAGTGGCTTTTTTCAATTCCTGATAGTCGACACAAATTCTCCACTTACCATTTTTCTTTGTCACTAGCACCAAAGGAGAGACCCATTCACTGTCAGAGATGGGATAGATGAGCCCTGAATTAAGCAATTTCTGCAGTTCTTCCTTAACAATATCTTTCAGTGATGGGTTAATCCTCCTTGAGGCTATCGAACTGGCTTGCAACCTTCCTTGATGTATATATGATGAGTACAAACTGAAGGGTGCACTCCCTTCATCTCCTTATAACTCCAGGCGAAGGCATCTAAGTGCTTTCTCAGTAGGCTATATAGTTCCTTCTCCTAGAA
>CM062816.1:80690745-80909219 GCA_031772625.1 Pinus tabuliformis
CAACACGAACACAAGAGATACCTTGATGTTGGGTAAAGGAAGCTAGCAAAGTTCAGGATGGCCCCCAACCAAATATACAAGAAGAAGACACTCAGGAAGGCATACTAGTTCTTGGTCATCTTCACATTCCACTTGTATTGCAAAGGGAGTACATAAACCTTCCCGCAAAGTTGGGTTTCTATTTGGATCAACTGGGAAGTGAAGGAAAACCATTCAACTGGTCCAACATGTTGGCTCTCCCAATTGAAAGTGCATTTATCCAATGCTCGGAGCCCAAGGATTAGAAAGCAAAGTTCTTCATGTCTGCCTACTTTCCCAATGCAATATGTGCCCATCAATTGTTTCCTGGCTTGGGTTGGGCATGGACACCTTCAAAGATGACGTGAACATATATTGCAAGTTGCTCTCAGATTTGGCAGTTACTGAGGAGTCATGGAAAAAATATGTGACCATTTAATCACCCCTTTGTACACGATGATTTTTGAACAAGATTCATGCTGCATGTCCCAGGCAGCAATGGAGGCATTGTTGAACATTAAAAATTGGTATGCCTCACCTGAGGGAACCTTCATTAGGATGTACAGCATGGAGAAAGTTCTGCATGTGTTTCTTAGGTTTGCCACGAACAAGTTGGTCATGCAGGAGGTTGCATACCACATCTTGGCAAGGTTATCAATGGGATTGCATAGGAAGAGTAAGGCACCATGGCCCATGCTTCCTGTGCGAATTGCGTTGCACATGATCGGGAGTTTGAAAGAAGCAGATGTTGAGGTGGTTGATTTCAAGAAGTTTAAGTTTGGCACCAGGAATTTCAACCCATAAGACCCACATGGTTTATGCAGGGACCACTGTGCGAGAGTGTACTATCCTTGGATCTACAGGGCATGTCATTGGTTAGAGGAAGGCCCATGGAGATATTGTTATAACTCCTCTAGGCTCAATGAACCGGTAAGCATTGCAATGGAGTGGCTAGCAGCACTCAAGACAAAAGCACCACAGGGAGCAGCAACAACAACAACAAGTAGCAAACATGTGCAAGACAAAGGAAAGAGGAAGATTGTTGAAAGCACAGAGACAGAGCAAAGCTACAAGATTAAGGAAGACCCACTTGTGGAAAAGGTAGCTTTGGATATAGATGCGAAGAGGCGACAACGCGACAGGAGGATAATGCAAAGAAAGAGAGAGAAGCAAAGGCTAGAAGATACAGAGAGAATGTTGCAGGAAGTCCAACAGAAGCTCAAGAGTTGTGCAGAAGAGAGCAGGAAGTGCAACATGAGCATGAGCATGAACAGGAACAAGAACGGGAACAGGAGGAAGTGCAAGGCGTATGGAAAACACAAACTGCACCAATATAGGTTGAAGACTCTGAAGCAGCAGCAGATGAGGAACAAGGTGAGTAGCCAAAGGAACAAGAACTTGCTCTGTAGGATGAATATATAGTAGAACAAATGGACATGGAGATGGAGCAGTTGTAACAGGATCAGGATACTGACCTCATTCCAAAAGCAACCGAGGTCACTCCACAGGCTTCGCTAGCTCCAACAATAAATAAATTCCCGAGTGAACAAGGGGATATTATTCTCCTTGAGGACTATCTGGGAACAGAGGTGTACAACATAGCGTTTGATGAGTCATAACGCAGGGTTGTATAAGCACGTAGAGAGTGCACCTCGGATGAGCATGCATCACCTGCATACTTAGAAGAATGAGTGATTGTATCAGATGTATGGAGACATCAAGCTACCATGGTTGATGCTACAAACACTTTTGCCGAAGCCACGAGCTCGAGTGTTAAGTTCTTGATAGCAGAAAATGAGTGTATGGCTAAGGAGTTGCAAGAAGCCAGGAAGAGAGAGGAACGATCGATAGGATCTGCTAGAGAAGAGATGATGATGGCCATACTTGTTGAAGTATTGGCTCTTGAGACAGTCACGCAGAGACTATATGACAGGTTTGTCACATGCACAAGGCAATTGTCCACCTTCATGGTCATCAGGAGCGCTGAACCAAGATAGTGCGAACACTCGCAGACATACATGTCATAGTTGATCATGTACAAACATGGACAATGAGGTACAAGGGAGCCTCGCTTCACTTGAACAAGATGATGAAGCCACATGTGGAGTTGGACAAAGCACCCATCCAGAGTTAGATCTAGAACTATGAGGAACACCTGCCGCTCATCACTACTACTGAGGCTTTGTATGCACAATAGTATAAGAGTTTGGATGTCGTGGCGAGAAAGTATGGCACCTCGTCAATTGGTACGCTCACTGAGGCAAAAGAGAAGAACCAAGTCAGACTGGAGCTTAATGCATACTTTGATCATTTGATGCTCCTGGCCATCAATGCAGATTTTCAATTCAACGAAGATAACATGCAGATGTACATCAATGGTCTGGACTTGCTCAAGATTAAGTTGCACATGTTACAGGATGAGTTGGACCGAGGTTCCAAATCAGTATACCTGGAAGCAATGAAGGCAAGATTTCGTTTCCATAAGGACATCATCAAAGAGTATGCAGACACTATTGTGCACTATCAAGCATGGCATCATTTCATCAATGAAGATCACAGAGAGAAGGTTGATGAGATGGTCTCTCCACAGCCATATGAGTCTTAGTGTTGTCTTGTCTAGCTGACTCAAGATGATTTTGTCCCACATGGGTATATGTGGAAAATGTATCATTTTTGTAAACATGATGTAAAGTGAAATTCCAAGCGTCATTAGTGGAATACAAACAGTCATATGTAATGTAAAGATTCATGAGGGTAGTCCAAGAGTCACAAAGGGGAATGTCAAGGGTCACCCCACCCTTTGTTATAAATAAAACCTCATAACTCATAGAATAAGATTTCGAGAGCCAATATTTTGTTAGGCATTTCTTAGAAAAGGTTTGGAGAGTATTGTGATGAGCCTTGGATTCCCCACAGTGCAAAGTGAGCACATCTCTTTGGAGGGGCAGGCGATGTTGACTGTAACATTCCACTATTGGGGCTAGTGGTTGTCATGCTTGTATGGATGGATGAAACTTTCACTTTATATAATAACAGAGCCAACACATTTCATGCATATGTTGTTATTGTAGTTCGACTATTATGGTTACTTTAGCAATGCAATAACAGAGCCAACACATTTCATGCATATGTTGTTATTGTAGTTCGACTATTATGGTTACTTTAGCAATGTGTGTAGTTTTACTTAAGCATTGATGTATGGACTATTATGTATGTGATTGTATGAATCTCATTGAAGCGTGTTGTTTGTTTATCTCATCACTTTGGATTGTCGACTATTCTTCTTTCCAGTTTGTGATGTCATTCATCTCATGTGTTCCTTTCAGGATATGTACTATTATAGGCTTCTAAGGGATACACTTATTTTCCCCTTCTGTGTGTTAGAACCTCCCCATGCATCTCTCCTAAATTGCTACAAGGTCACACACTTGCTTTTGAAAAGGATATCTTGCTTACCTCTACGTGCTAACACAATCAAGGCATAGCTTTACTACCCACTTTTGGGATTCATACTGCAAAACGTCTGAGGTCTAGTTGGGAATTCTTACCAGGAAGATCCTTTGACATGTTGGCAGGTACATCACCGTCAACATTTCTTGTGCTAAAATGAGGTCCAGATGACAAGTTGAGTCCTCAAAATCTGTTTTCAATCTTGACACATCTATCATGTCTATGTTACACTTCGTCCTCTGAGATGTTTTTCTTATGGAGATGACTTTGAAATCCCAGAGGATTTCTGGAATCTCTTGTCACATAACACATATGAAGGTGACAGCATAACAACTTGGGAGAGGCATAGCCTTGCCTTTTCCAATCTATGTGAAAACAATGGATCTTGTGAGGATTATGTGATATGCATGTTGTTCGCATTCATGCTTCGTGGAGACCCATTGCAATGGCTTGTTACACTACTCGAAAAATCTATTCACTCATTTGGTCACTTTGTTTTAGAATTATCTCATGCTTTCCATAACTTTGACCGTCAAGCACTTAATAAAAAAAATCTTGGATTACAGAAATCCCCTGATGAATCTATGGCGAAATTCTGGTATCGCTTTTGTAATCTCACTTTTCAATTCCCAGAGGATGAAATTGATTGTAAATTTCTTAGTGAAATATTTCAATATCTTCTTCACATATCTGAGAATCCACATGTGTTAAAATCATTCAAACCAACCCCAGCCTACCTCGGTGTTAGAGCTGCTAAATCCAAGACATATACAATTGATGTCACAAGTGATTGTCCATCCTTGTTTCATCAAATAGCTCTGGCCCCACAATGTGAGGTGGGAGCAGGTGCACATATATCTGTTGAACTACCGCATCCTCCCACCCCACCTGCTCTTGATATCTACGCAGATTTTCCTGAAAGGGCTGTTGGTTCTCACGTGGACTTGTTTCCTCAACCTCCGTCCCCTTGTTCTGTTGATCCTCTGGATTGTACTATGTTGTTTTCTCTCATTCCATACTAGTACACACTTGTTGTTCACGAGGATCAATTTGTCGACAAAGTTGGTGTTAAGCAGCCAACCTGCACTATCATTTATGATGAGTATATGTGGGAATCTGAAGAAGAACCCACGATGAAGGATGACCTCCTTATGTTCACACCTCATCCACTTTTCCCTGACATCTTTGTTGATTCTTCCATTGTTGATTTTCTATGTGAGAATACATCCCTGGATGCATCTACTTCTGATCATTCACAGAATACATCGGATGTCAGTGTGTCATTGCATAGTAGAGAGGACACATCTGTGTTTACAAATCCACTCAATATTTCATCTATCTTTTCCAAAAAAACAAAGGGTGAATATTCTTTCTTCTCATCAACCCCTCTATACGATTAATTAGACCATGATGATGCCAATGAACACATCTAATTTTCTAATCATGGTTGTCTTGATCTCTTTTTACCTTCATTCGATCACGATTTTGATTCATTCATTGTTGATCTTTCTAAGCCACCTGTATTCGATGATCTACCTGTTGATGAAGTGGAAACCCCACAAGTTATCGAGGCACTTTAGCCCAAGTTGATGGTTATGTCAGTTCCTCATTGTCTTGAGGTCGATTACACTCTAGATTAGAAATTCATTTAAACACCCAAGGCTCCCCATCACTCACTTGTTTATACTGAAGATCAATCGAGTTCACAGAATTCAAATCCTCCACCTAAATCACATGACCCCATCGCTCATGCATTGGACGAATCCTACTTAGTGAACACTCTTGCTAAGCGTAAGTTGTCTTTCTTTCTCATGGTTTCTCATTTGTCACGATCATAAGAGTGTACATGTTTGTCATCTACACGTAGTGTGAAGCATGACCATGATACGTTCGCAGAATGCTTGTCTTGTGCTTTTATTCTTTTATTTTCTTTGAATATGTTTAAAGTTGGAGTGTGTTGGTCTTCACTGATATATCTTTCTTGTTTTCTGGTTTACATGTTTATCTTTATAGAAAACCATGCCTTCACCAACATGGGTCAACCAATGCACCGATGGCTGTATTGGAAATATCACTTCACGTGAGCCAACCTATGCATTGTTTAGCTTAGGAGTAGGAGTAGTGTTTGCTTTCCCATTTTGTTTTGTTTGCATGCTTGCTTTATTTACTTTGTTTACATTTCTTGTTTTATTGCTTTGCTTTCATTTACTTTTGTCCTTTTCTTTTTGTTTTTTTGCTTGTTTTTCACCTATAGGTTTATTTTTGCATGAAACTGTGTGGCTTTTGAAACAAGCAAGGTAAAGTACAAGAGGACTTGTACAACTATCAACACTTGGTTATCTATTGTCCTCTCTATTTAGAAAGATCTTGTTGTCTTCAGTCAATGATACCCTGATGGAAAATACGTGTTGTTCAAGTAAGTCTTGGTGAAAACACAACACTTTCACTTTAACTAGTACCACCTACTCTAATCGATCATTTTGGCTTAACCCTTGTCAACTCAGTTGAGTAGAGTAAGGTGAGGGGGGAAACCTTAACAAATAGTGTCAGAGGTATACATAAAATACTTCTCTAAAGGGACAACCACTTTTTCTCTCAATAAGTCAGGATCCCTCTTCCACCTCTGAAATAAATAAGTGCCTATGCACAGTTCTTTGAAAAATGAAAATGAAAAAATAAATAAGGCGAAAGAAGAGAAATTCTTCCTGCACAAAGAGGTGATGCAAGTAACTCCATCAAGGTATTAACCAGGCTCGCTGCAGCAAAGTGATGCTTGTGTCCCTACGTGACTCCGCCGAGGTACTTTCCACACATGCTAGCAACGGAGCAACACCAGAGATGAAACTAAGGCCCTGAACATATTTATTAATTATGTACCAATATACCCCTCGTGCCCTATCCAAACAACTCACTTGACTTGGCTTGGAATGTGTGTTGATCGATCAAGAGAATGGTAAGGGACTATATCTTTAACTCAAGCTTAGTGTTAAAGCCATGACGATCGAAGAATCGAACAATACTTCTAGAGGAGTTAGAATCGCTTTTCATGAACAAGGTCCATATAAAGAGCTGGAGTTCTACCAGTGTGTCACCAATGTTGTAGCGGCTACAACCACCCTCCAAAATTTTCCCTTCGCTTCGTTTTAGAGCCTCCCTCCTTGAAATCATCACAACTATTTTTCAACTGACCAGGTACTTGTGTTTATTTGAGTTCATTTGTCATTTCACAGCTTGTGTTCAACTTACTTGTCACATTGGTCAACCACAAGCACACTGAGCACTTGGTTCACATTCGATCGATCAGTTGTCGAGCAAAACTATGCAAACCTAGAGGATAGCTTGTCTTCCCCTCCAGAAATTTGCAGAGCAAAGCAACAGCTGCCCTACACTCAGAAAGTGCGTAGAGCAGGCTAGACACCCTTTCTCTGGAAATTTCGTAGAGAAGGCCAGCCAACATTTCTCTCCAGAAATGTGCAGTTTCAGCTAGATGTATTTCCATCCATAATTACGCAAAAACTAGCCCATATGCACTACTCTCCAGAAATGCGTAGAGAAACCCAAGCCAGATGCACTATTCTTTGAATTTGTGCAAGATTGGCTAGCTACACTGCTCTCTGAAATAGCACAAAGTAGCCCAGCATCACAGCTCTGGAAAATTGTGCAAAGTTGGCCAGCTAGTCAGGGCCTCTCAGTCTAGAAACAACACAGAGGTTTTCCCTCACTGACTATCCATCGCATGTGCCAGCAGGTTTTCCGGTTCCGTCCAGAACTTCATAATCCTTCCTTGCATGAAGGGAAACTTTTCTTGAAAAAGAAAAAAACATCCCTAGATTTTAGGAATCTATTTTTAGCAACAAGAGTTACATGCAAAACCATTTTTAGAAACTTCCTGGAAAGTGTTGCTTTTCCTAGATTTGTGGCATGCGTGTCATAAACCCTAATTTCACCAAATCTATTTAAATGACACCTCAGAGCTCATTCTTCACATTCGATCTTGGAGCTCTGGCATTCCCGAGGCATCTAGGAACCTTTGACACAGTCAACGCCGCTTTTCTAGCCAAATTTTGCTTTTCATGACTTTTGTCATTTTTTCTTTCACTTTTTAGTTTTCAACATGTATGAGTGTTTTTTCCTTGATTTTATTGAACGACTGTTGGCGTTTTAATGTATTTTATCCTGTAGAAGTGTTGTTTCAATTTTTTCATTACCTTTCCTTAGTGTCGCATGCATAACATTGTTTCAGCACTCACAGTCGTCGTTTCGACGACTCACTTCATGAGCTTCGTGGTTTTGTCATTTAACTGATTTCTGCAGTCATTTGAATTGCATGCATGTTAATTTCACTTAGATATGCACCATTTTTGCACACACATTCACTCCTTCGTGTTTCAAGTTGTCATTCGGCAGATCCAGGCTGACTTGGTCCAGATCTTGTCTTTCCCAGCAAGCTCTGCATATTCCTGGCAATCAAGGCTCTGCCTTGCCTCTAGGAATTACACAGAGGCTACCCACAATGTCTCCCAGTTGTGCTCTGTGTAATCCTGGGAGGTAGTGCCTAGTCCTACCCATTGGAACAGCACAATGCATAGTTCCAGCTAGCAACCCGGCCTAATTGTTCTACGCATTGTGCAGTTTCAGTGAACAATCAGCCTCTCTTGACTGCACGTTACACAGATCCATCCTGCAGTCAACCTCACTGGTAGTTGGAGTTGCACAATGCGCAGTTCTAGTTGACAGTCTCCCAGCTTCCCAAAGTCAGTGCTGCGCAATCTTGCACAATAGTCACTAGTTCGTTGCTCGAATGTTTATCGAAGTTGTTTGATGTTTTAGCTGACATTATCTCGTGATGAGTGTTTTCTTTGTCTATAGGAACCACAGGTTTTTGAGCAGCTTCTTAACAATACATGTCTTATGGCCTCCAAGAGAGCTGGATCAAAAGACACAGTTGAAAGCAGTACTAAGGACATGGTTGAACAGGGGTCAATGAGTTTTCCCATGTACACAGACAAAAACATTTTAATCAAGAAGGACACCAATATCACATGGCAAGACATCAACACCATCTTCTTAGACAAATTTGAGGAGAATATGGAGGATCGACAGGTCTATGTGAACATCCATAAGTCAAGATTATACAAGGTTGCATGCAAGTTTCCCAAGTTCCCTTTCGCAAATGTGATCCACTGGATTGTTTCACACACTAACCCAGAGATAATGATACTGAACAGTGTCAGTGGAGAAAGGCTTGCTTCCATTAGGATGGAGGATTATCAAGAGATATATCGTTTTCCATTCCCAGTGAGTAGGATGGATGCACCGTTTTACACTCCTAACGACAACACGAACACAAGAGATATCTTGAAGCATTGGATAAAGGAGCCAACAAAGTTCAGGACAACACCTAACCAGATATATAGGATGAAGACACTCAGGAAGGCATACCAGTTCTTGGTCATCTTCACATGTCGCTTGTATGGCCAAGGGAGTACAGAAGCCTTCCCACAGAGTTGGGTTTCTATGTTGGATCAGCTGGAAAGTGAAGTTCTACATGTTCGCTCTTTAGTTGAAAGTGCATCTATCCAATGCTCAAAGTCTGCCCAAGGATTAGCAAGAAAAGTTCTTCATATCTGCCTACTTTCTTGATGCAATCTGTTAGGTATGGACACCTTTAGAGAGTGTTGTGAACATATATTACAATTTGTTCTTAGATTGCAGCTACTGAGGAGTCATGATTAGAATATGTGACCATTTCATCGCCCCTTTATACATGATGATCTTTGAACAAGATTCACCCTGCATGTTCGAGGAAGCAATGGATACATTGCTAAACATTGTAGATTGGTATGCCTCACTCAAGGGAACCTTCATTAGGATGTACAACACAAAGAAATCTCTTCATGTGTTGCCAAGGTTTTCCATGGACAAGTTGGTCATGCATGACGTTGCATACCACATCTCGACAGGGTTATGAATGGGATTGCACAGGAAGAAGAAGGCACCATGGCCCAGGCTTCCTGTGAAAATTGGGTTGTACGCAATCAGGAGTTTGAAAGAAGCGGATGTCGAGGTGGTATATGTCAAGAAGTTTAAGTTCGGTACAAGGAGTTTCAACCTGTACGGCCCACATGGTTTATGCAGGGACCACTGTGCGAGGGTGTACTATCCTTGGATCCATGGGGCATGTCATTAGCGAGAGGAAGACCCATGGAGATATTGTTATAACACCTTTAGGCTCAATGAACCAGTGAGCATTGTCGTGGAGTGGCCACCAGTACTCAAGGATGAACAGATAGTATAATAGATGTACATGGAGATGGAGTAGCCGGAACAGGATCATCATACCAACCTCATGCCAAATGCAACCGAGGTCACTCCACAGGCTTCGCTAGCTCTAATAATAGAGCAAGTCCCAGGTGAACAAGGGGATGTTATTCTCCCTAAGGACCATCTGAGAATAGAGATGTACAACGTAGCCCTTGGTGAGTCACAACAAAAGGTTGTAGAAGCATGTAGAGTGTGCACTCCAGATGAGCATGAATCACCTACTCACTTAGAAGAACGAGTGATTTTGTCATATGTACAGAGCATTATAGCTGCCTTAGCCAATGCTACAAAGGGTTATGTGAAAGCCACAAGCTCGAGTGTGAAGTTCTTAATAACAGAAAACAAGCGCATCGCTAAGGAGTTGCAAGCAACCAGGTAGAGAGAGGAACAATCAACAGGATCTCCCAGAGCATAGATGAAGATGGCCATACTTGTTGAAGTATTGGCTCTTGCACATGTGGAGACTGTATGACAGGTTCGTCACCGTGCATAAGGTAGTTGTCCACCTACATGGTCATCAGCAGCACTGCACCAAGATAGCGTGAACACTCACAAACATACATGCCACAGTTGATCATGTACTGATCATGTCCAGCATCGACCAGAGACTGGACCAAAATGTAATGAGGAACCTACTATCCAGATCTGAGATGATAGACTATGGGATCACAAAGTGTACCCACACTCATTCAAAGAAGAGTTTAGCAGTGCCTTATGTTGTGATATTCTTCTTGTGAGCCACCATAATGGCCATCTTCAAGAATCTATCAATGACCACAAAAACAAAGTCGTTTTCATGCTTAGTAGAAGGAAGGCCTTGCTTCTTGATGGTTAGTTGGGAAATGGCATAGGCAGTGTAGGATCTGAAGTACTTCCTAACATCCTGTCAAATATTTGGCCAATAGAAATATATCTGCAGTACTGCCACTATTTTCTCAACCCCGAAATTCTCTGCGACCTGACTGTAGTGCGCTTCCAAATCATCTTAGCATGCTAGCTTGAAGGAACACAAAGGTTTCCTAGGTGGCATAACAATGCATCCTGGAGGTGAAAATATGGAACTTTGTGACCCTCCAAGAGTGTCTAGTCTGTGTGGCCGAATTTTGGGTTGCTTTAATAGAGAAGTGGCCAATCAAAAGTCTCGTGCCCACAAGAGTTGAGTGCGGTGGTTAATGTCATGATCAGGGGTTGGCTGAGGCAGTCTACAACATTATTGGTACTTCCTTTCTTGCACTTGATATTCAAATGGAATTGTTACAGGTATGTGAACCACTTATGATGGGGATCATTCTACAACTTCCCTTGTGTCTGTATGAAATGCATGGATTGGTGGTTTGTCTAGATGATTGTTTCCTTCCCAAAAATGTAATGCTTCCATTATCGGCAGAAGTGCACAATGGAATACATCTCTTTGTCATAAGTGGGATACTTCTGGACTGTGTCTGAAAGTGTCTCACTATGATATGCCACTAGATGCCCCTGTTGTGTAAGGACTGCCCCAATAGCATAGTAAGAGGCATCTGTCTCGATCTCAAATGGTTTTTTCAACTCTTTGAATGCCTTATGTTTAGATTCAGACCAAAATAGTTTTTCTTTCTCTCCTTTCTTGGTGACTTGACTGAAGGGCCAAGTGATATGAGAGAACCCCAACACAAACCTGCTCTAGAAATTGACAAGACCCAGAGAGTTGCGGAGCTCTGTCAGAGTGGTTGGGGCTGGCCAATCTCAAATTAATTGGATCTTGGCTAGATCCACATGCACCCCTTGCTCATCAATAATGTATCCCAGATACTAAACCTGGGTCATGCCAAAAGTGCATTTCTCCAAATTGGCACGCAGCTTGTGTTTTCGCAGTGTTTGGAGAACCAGTCGGATGTGGTGGAGGTTCTCTTCCCAACTCTAGCTGAAGATCAAGATGTCATCCAAGTATACCACTACAAATGAGTTGCTAAATGGCCGTAATATGTCATCTATCAGCCTCATGAAGGTTGCAGGAGCATTCGTCAACTCGAAAAGCATAACTAGCCATTGGAAAAGGCCCTCCTTAGCTTTGAAAGCAATCTTCCACACATCGGAGGGTTCGATTGGTACCTGGTGATATCGAAACTTCAAGTCGATTTTGCTGAAATAATTTCCCCCCTTAAGTTGGTCCAGAAGGTCATTAATTTGTGGGATCGGGTACCTATTCCGAACAGTGATCTTGTTCAGCGTTTGATAGTCAATACATAGTCTCCAAGTCCCATCCTTCTTCTATACCAACACGATCGGGCTCCCACAGGGTGATGAACTTGGCCACAAGTGACCTTTCTATAACAACTCATGAATCTGCCTCTTGATTTTTTCATTCTCCAAAACATAGCGCCGATAGATTGGTCCATTGGGAAATGACACATCTGGGGTCAAATCGATGGAGTGCTTGACTTGATAGTCCAGAGGCACCCCTGCAAGGGAGGTGAAGATGTCCTCATACTCCTCCACGACCTTATCCATTTTTTGTTGTCGTGCAGAGGGACCCCGTCTAGAGATCGTGGCCAGCATCTTCTTTTTTCCCTGTAGGTGTATCATCAGGAAAACAAATTTCTCGGTTTTGGAAATGAGCTTACTACAGTGTTTTGTAGCAACCAAAGAGATGACGGTAGGTGGTGCTACATTCGATATCCTATACAACTTATTTCCCAAGGTAAAAATAACAGTGCAAGGCCTTGACTCATACACAACATGTCGCTTCCACATGTATGGTTGGCATAATAACACATCACAAACATCAAGAGGAGAAACGCCACAGAATACATCATCTGTGAAGAGCTTGATGTTGTATGGAAGGTGGCACTGCTGGCTGAAGTGGAGATCATGTCCTTGGTGAAGCTACCCGATGGTGTATGGTTGTGGATCTGTTATGGTTGGTAAGCCCAACTGCTTCATGACCTCTATTGAAATGAGGTTATTTTGGTTACCGTTGTCGACAGTGAACTGTAGTGGGGAACCCTTTACCCACATCTGGTAGTGGAAGAGTCCTACTCCTTTGGATCTTCGGGTTCCTCCTTCTGGATCTTCGTGGTGGAAATAGTGGCATTGGGCTCTGCATCGATAATCTGCTTCCCTTTGTCATTCCCCTTGTCAGTTTTTGACTTGGAGTCGTAACGTGCATATGATTCAAAAGCCTTCAACTCGGCCACAAGTGATTGTTTGGCCGGACACTCACTTGTGTTGTGAGTGGAGATATTATGTAACTTACACCACTTTCCCGTGTCCTTCTTCATCTTCACGTTGTTTTTCTTTTCTTGTGGCTTTGGTGTTTTGTCCTGGGCCGCCCCTCCATGGCTTTGTCCTTTGTTCTGCTGTTTGTGGTCACCTTTCCCTTGCTTCGGATTCACAATTCCAAAGTATCGCCTTTTTTGTTTAAGATTTTTCTCAAACTTGATAGCGTATCGGATGCCATGGCAAATGAGGAGATGTCCACGAACTCCATCTCATCCTGGATGTCCTTGTGTAGATAGCTGCGTACTTGAGTACCAAATGTTTCTCAAAATTATTGATACCCAACTTCGTGCGAAGGGTATGAAAAAACATTGGTAAACTTCAGCATGTCTTGGTCCCTTCCCTGCTTCAATGTGGTCCATTTTATGTATTTATCCTCATAGCTCCCGACAGGGTAGCACTTCTCCTTGATGGTGTCTCGGAAAAAATTCCAAGTGGGTGTGGCTAAAAATAGAGAGGGCATATTATCCTTCTTCTCACAGTAGGTTTTGTTGTAACATTATTTGGTTTTGATAAGTTAGTATATTAGCCAAAAATATTTTTAAAATGTTGAGTTAGGATATGGATGCAAAAAAAAAGAAAAGTTAAAATGTTAGGCCAATTTAATGTTTTATAGGCATCCATATCATAGGTGTTAGCTGCCCTAAACAAATAAGGCAAAAGAAAAATAAAATGTTAGGGAAGCAAAAATTAAAGAATGGCTTCATTTCATATCTTTATAAATGCACATGTTGCTAGTCAAAATACGCCACATTGGGAAATGTCAAATGTTATCTTCATGTGCAGAAGGAAAAGGCAAAGGAGTAAGGTTTTACTCTAAAGAGTTATATATCAATTTATTTTTGTAAGGTCCCACCTTACCAACCATCAATAGTATAGAGAAGTAAATGTCACATTGAATACTATTACTCAATTTTTATTTTTATTTTATTTTTGTTTTACTCATAATATGACTAACTTAGCTATCATGTAACCATGTTCCTTCAACTATTTCAATGTAAGAATATAACATAAGAAGTCGGGGATAAATTTCCCTTAAGACCAATTCCAAAACACATTTCCTCTCAAGTTTAAAAGATGATAACATGTGCTATTTTCATACTTATACATGAGCTCTAAGTAAGAGTGGAAATAAATTCTACCATAATTTCATGTGCGAACATTAAGCTAGATCAACCTATTTGATTTCCTAGATTATGCTAAATAAGCTTCATTTATTGACTCTTGATATCATAACCACAAAAGTATTATACTTATTTTATAAAAATCACATATAAGTGTATGGGTTGTAGAAATTTTGAATAATTTAACACATATTCACAGAGATTATCCTGATCATACAATTATAAGCGGAACATGTATAATACATAATCTCCTCTACGTTGATCATCAATTTACAGAAGCAGAAACATTCACAGGCACACATAGAAGCATCAATCAAACTCATAAACACAGTATGTATCCCGGGGAAAGCATCTTGCTAAAAACCCCACACTATCTGTATATTATATTGATTGAATCATGTAACATTACAAAGTACAATGCTTATCACAAGCAATCCAGTACCAGCTCCACCTGTTACACACAATACAGCTCAGATTTGATCTCCAAATCTATCCCACTGCTTGCCTGCCTCCACAGCTCAATACCTGCTCAAGAACTGATGAGAATGGCTTACCAAACTCGTATTTGACCTGCAAATAGTCACTCACACAATGTTGGACGTGAGCACAAGCTACAATTCTCGATATTGGCCCCATCATTGGCATACTCAATCCCCTTTGATTGTGCAAATCATCATGCACAACTATAGTCACAACTGATAGCAATCTGATCCTCTAACACCTGTCCCTGCTGAACTGAACATGCACTGACATGCAACTGAGTTAACTGATGTATTCTATAGTTGCATTATGAGTTAAGAACTTGTGAATTAATTAATAACTAATTCACCCAACTCATCTCTAGTCTATTGATCATTTAGACTAAATACAACCAGTTTAACAAAGCTAAATTGAACACAACTCCATCAACTGCACCTCCAGTCCACTAAACTCAACTCACTTGAGTTCTAACTGAAGTCCTGCATGCAAATATTAGTCATCCCATAGGTAACCACGTATTTCCTTCTGGGATCTGCATGTACCACTTCCGTAGCTCATCCTCGAGTGCTCCAAGAGAATAAGATTAAGTTTATAGTCCAAATATTATTATGAGCTAATAATATTTGACTTTTCTATTTTTGACAGCCAGTCTAAAAATAGACTTTGATCACTCACACTGTGGTCAAAAATAGAAGTCCATCTATTTTTCCCAACTTGATCAATCATCCATAAACAACATTCTGCAACTCATAGACATGATCCATATGTCTAAACATAGACATAGTCTAAAAATAGACTTGCGCCAAAAATAGCCTGCGGGCCCATTTAGTGAAGGCGACTCCTTTCCACTAAGCTCCATCATCTTGTTGCAATCTCAACAAGCATTTCTTGTTGCACACTTTTCAACACTCCCTCTCAACAAGAAAGGCTTCCTCTCAAACCCGATCCTGTAACTCTGGAATGTTCTCCATGCAACACATATGGCCGGTCCACTTGCTCTGTCATCAAAGTCTTTGACTGCTATTGCCTCTGTCGACTGAAACTCTACATCTCTGTGCTCTTAAGTATCTGACTGCTCTAGCCTCTGTCACTTTGATCTCTGACTGCATCTGTGCTGTTGTTGGTTCTATCTCCCAGCATTGCATCCGCACTGCACCTCCCAACTGACCTCCCTGTTGGGCTAGAAACATCCTCTGATGCTGAAGCTCTACCTGTTGCTGACAAGTGCTCCCTCTCTGACATCTGTGCTACTGCAACATCTCCATGCATCTCGCACCATTGTACACCTCTCTGTGCCACCTAGCACTGTGCAAAACACTTGTGCCTCTCGCATTGCTGTAACCTGCTAGCTATGCGTTGTCCTGGGATTCCCTGCACTGTCGCTCTCTATGCCGCTTCATCCGCATCTGTCTCTACCCAATAAGTCAGTTCCTGCTACTACACATCTGGGGCTCCCGTAGCAAGGTCTCATCCAAGAGGTTGGGTACCTCAAGGATCCTGCCCCTCCTCCTTGGGACAATCAATCCACATCACCCCACCTCCTACGTGGAGGTATGGCTGCATGTGATCCCTCAGCCCACCTGGCTCGAAGTTTCCCCCTACTGGAGGTCTCTGGATGAGTAGATGTCTCTACTCTATCTCCTCTCAGCTTCCCCTGTTGTGGCTCCTCCACAACCTCTTGAAGTTGCTGCACCAATCGTGGCTCCTCCACAATCGTCTGAGACTTCTTCTAGCTCTGCATGTTGAGAGGTAATATACGCTCCCTCTCAACCACCAAGTCTCCATCAGTTTCCTCGCTGCTCAAGGCTTTGCATGCATCTTGAACCTCAAGAGCATACAGGTTCTTGACCTGTGAACCAATCTCATGACAACGAAAGCATCTCACCTTCGATTTGTCAACATTCTTCCCATCACTGGAAGAACAAGATTCGAAAAGAGAAACCTTCTCCTTCCCCTTCTTCGCCTTACTCGCTAAGGCACAGTTCTCCTCATCCTGCATGGATGAAGAACTGTCTCTGGTGCTCCGTCTAATCTCCTCCTGCATCAAATCCGACCATGGTCGTTCCCAATTTGGCAGTTTCTCCCTTCCATTCACTGAGTCCTGGTAGCTATGCCAACTCTTAGGAAGGTCAAGGAGTGCTAGACTCACCATCCTCATTCGACAGTCACCCCCACACTTCCCATCTCATCCTGGCATTGGGTGAAATTCGTGAGATACCTGGGCATACTGTCTCCATTCTCGAACTGAATTTTTCTGAGTTTTATCTCTTGCCTTGGAATTAAATCCGAATTCCACCAGCACAAAACTCAACTGCTTCCGATCTAGAATTCGTGAGAACACAATATTTCTCGTACAGAGATCGACTGTATGGGCATTCACCAGATATCTCACCTTCCAAAAGAAGGATGAATCCAGAGGCTACCTGGCCCGATTACGGACTCTGCCTGAAGAAATAGAATGTAAACACTTCCTGAATAGTAGATCTAATGATCAATCCTCGCTTGATATCCTGTAAAAATATCTTCTACAAATCAAGCAGCTCTGATACCATGTAGAAATTTTGAATAATTTAACCCATATTCACAGAGATTATCTCGATCATACAATTATAAGTGGAACATGTATAATACATAATCTCCTCTACGTTGATCATCAATTTACAGAAGCAGAAACATTCACAGGCACACATAGAAGCATCAATCAAACTCATAAACACAGTATGTATCCCGGGGAAAGCATCTCGCTAAAAACCCCACACTATCTGTAGATTATATTGATTGAATCATGTAACATTACAAAGTACAATGCTTATCACAAGAAATCCAGTACCAGCTCCACCTGTTACACACAATACAGCTCAAATTTGATCTCCAAATCTATCCCACTACTTGCCTGCCTCTACAGCTCAATACCTGCTCAAGAATTGATGAGAATGGCTTACCAAACTCGTATTTGACCTGCAAATAGTCACTCACACAATTTTGGACGTGAGCACAAGCTACAATTCTCGATATTGGCCCCATCATTGGCATACTCAATCCCCTTTGATTGTGCAAATCATCATGCACAACTATAGTCACAACTGATAGCAATTTGATCCTCTAACACCTGTCCTTGCTGAACTGAACATGCACTGACATGCAACTGAGTTACCTGATGTATTCTATAGTTGCATTATGAGTTAATAACTTGTGAATTAATTAATAACTAATTCACCCAACTCATCTCTAGTCTATTGATCAGTTAGACTAAATACAACCAGTTTAACAAAGTTAAACTGAACACAACTCCATCAACTGCACCTCCAGTCCACTAAACTCAACTCACTTGAGTTCTAACTGAAGTCCTGCATGCAAATATTAGTCATCCCATAGGTAACCACGTATTTCCTTCTGGGATCTGCATGTACCACATCCGTAGCTCATCTTGGAGTGCTCCAAAAGAATAAGATTAAGTTTATAGTCCAAATATTATTATGAGCTAATAATATTTGACTTTTCTATTTTTGACAGCCAATCTAAAAATAGACTTTGATCACTCACACTGTGGTCAAAAATAGAAGTCCATCTATTTTTCCCAACTTGATCAATCATCCATAAACAACATTCTGCAACTCATAGACATGATCCATATGTCTAAAAATAGACATAGTCTAAAAATAGACTTGTGCCAAAAATAGCCTGCGGACCCACTTAGTGAAGGCGACTCCTTTCCACTAAGCTCCATCATCTTGTTGCAATCTCAACAAGCATTTCTTGTTGCACACTTTTCAACATGGGTATTAACCTACCTATAGCAAGGTAACTGAGGGAAGAATATGTTTCTCTTCATCAATAAATCTAATAAATATGATATGTTTATGAAATAGAATCAAAAAATATATTGACCCAACAACATTTCTAAATTCATCATTAAAATTCCCAATCCCAATTATTAAGGCAATGTTGCAATCATGAGAATTATATAATAAATGTTGAAACAAAAGCAACTACTGCTACTAATTCAGAAGAATATTATTCTTCAAAAATTGTCATGTAAAACAATGAAACTGCATAAATTGGGCACAATTAGTTGTTTTCTACAGTCATTGAAGCACAAGAATGCGCCCATGAACACATGCAGCTCAAAAAAAACTTATTATGCTCACTTGCACAAAATCCTATAGAAAGTCACTATAAAATTGTTTCCAACAACCCCCTTTTTTATGAAAGATTTAGATAATGAAAGTAACAACAATCATATTCTCTATTCACACTTCAGCAAATTATTAAATTAATTTTCATGTTCATACCAAAAGCTTGCAGACATAAGAAGCTACATCTGTCAAATAGTCTATTCATAAAATTCTAGTACATAAAAACTACGATAAGTAGGAATTTTACTCTAACAATTTATATGCACAAAAACTACAGTCATTCATGTCTTTTGACAAACACTTTGCATGACGGTAAGTGGGACTTTTACTCTAGCAATTTATATTCATAAAAATACAACCATTCATATCTTTTGACAAACACTTTGCATGACGGTAAGTAGGACTTTTACTCTAACAATTTATATGCACAAAAAATACAGTCATTCATGTCTTTTGATAAACACTTTGCAAACATGCAATATATATCCATTGAGGCATTTTGACAAACACTTTGCAAGCATGCAATCTACAACCATTGAGGAATTTTTCCAAACACTTGGCAACAATGAATTTGAGATTCTTCTTCAACCTATTCAACTCAGAAAATTATGAAATTGAAACTTCAAATGTTGGCATCTTAAAACTGGGACTAGACAATCTTAGTTTTTCATCAAAAACTCGAAAATAGACACATATAATTAACAGCAACAATCTATAAAATCACCCATATTTTTTTTATCTCGGTTCGGCAAAGTACTTTTTTGGAATCAAATGAGGGGTTAAATGGCCAAATGGCATAGATACCCCCTGATGTTGAGCGGAAAAGTAACAGAACATTCCAAAGATTTGATTTATTAAAATAACAACAACAAACATACCTACTATCTCATTTATCACTTTGTCAAATGCTTAGTGTGCAAACTTCATCTACAATTGTACATGGAGAAAAAAAACTCAAATTTATGATAATATGGTATTTTAGTCAACTCATGACAACCTACAATGGACAAAAATTCATTATAAAAAGAACTTAAAACTTTGGCAACACATTATTGTTGTAATTCTCCTGCATGTACATTCTCAACTACAATTGCCATTCATTATTGGTTAGTTCATAAATAAATCTGCAAATATCTCATAAACATTCAACAGTAGCAATTTTCAATGAATTTTAAAGTTCTACAACACTTTTAAATTAATAATAAACTAAAATTTCAAGAATGCTTATGAACATACCTAGCAGTGTATTTATACAATTCCAAAAATATGGGAATATGCTCCAACTCCAATGAGATTGTGCTCCTGCTCCAATATCCTTACCAACTCATTGTGAACCATCCGATTTTCCTCTCAACCATATCCAGGGAGAAATTCTCCCCTTGGAACCCCTGAGTTGTAAGAGCTCACAAACAATACCAAAATATAGCAGTAGAGAGATATCCAAGGCAAGCTGAGGAAGATAAGTTTCACTTCGTCCCAACACCACTCATGGTCAACTCCACCAAGTAGAGCTACATAGTAATTTAGATTAGGAATTTCAAAATCATTTCGAAAGCAATTGGCTACTCTCCAAGTCTCCCACTCTCATAATATTTTTCAAATCTCTCCAACTCTTAGTATCACAATGCACCTCCCTCCCCCTAAGTGAGAATACATGAGACACATATATAGGAGGAGAAAAAAATTCTTGTCATAAAGGAGGAGTAATATGCATGCATTGTATTCCATTTAGAGGAGTGTAACTCATGCCATCAAGGAGAGGTATGCATGACTTAGTTAAAGATAGTGTAACTTATGCATTAAAGAGAGCATAAGAGGAATATTTATGACATGTCTTTAATGAGTTGAAGAGGAATATGCCATTCTTTGATGAGTGCATAAAATAGAGTGTAATGTATTATTAAAAGAGAGATTTCCATAGAGCCATGAGAGTCATCAAGGAGAGAGGTGTGAAGTGATTGAGGAGATGAAGGTGACTTGTAATTCTCTTTTAATAATAATATCATAGTCTCATAAAAGATAATATTAATATTAATAATATTTAGGATTAATTCGAGATTGAATGATTATGATTGATTAATGATAAGTTAAGTGATTTTCCTTCAACTATACTTGATTGCCAATTTATGTAAGGTGATTTACTATTTTTGGAAAGTCATGCTTGAGATGCTAGACATGAATTTCTATTTTTAGAAAGTCACTCTAGGATTGTTAGAAAAGAGGTTTTGTTAAGGAAATTCATCCTTGAGCTTCCCGTGAGTTGTATTTTTCTTCCAGAGAATAGGGATTCTATACCCCTATTGCATGCATCTCCATGCCTTAGTAGATTGAGGACTTTGTGCCCTAATCTACTCTAAAGATCCTAGATTCCACACCTTGATCTTTTTAAATATTCGGGACTCCATGCCTTAAACATTTTATTATAGATACAAGACTCCATGTCTTTATCTTTCATGGATTTAGGACTCTGTGCCCTAATTTCTGTGGCTTCTCATCTACTCTACTTTGAAACTCCACGCTTCACCTTAAGGTACTGATTGTGAGCTCATACCCATTTGATGGTTCATTTTTAAGGCCTTGTTCCAAGACTTGCACACATCACAATCTCATAAATCAAAGGAATCAATATAATTCATAATTAACTTATTCACATTTTACAAAAAATTGTGCATGACTTCCACAACCATTTTGGTTCTAGAGAAATGACTTCCGTAGTCATTTAAAATTTGAACATCCTTGTTTGAAAATAACCACGTTCCATATCACATCCTGCTCAATACAAGATTAAGCATATAAAATCATAAAAATCATGTATCATGACTTCCACAGACATTTATAATTTGAGCATCCTTGTTTGCAAATAACTATGTACCTGCCACATCTTGCTCATTACAATATTAAACATATATAATCATATAAATCATGTATCATCCATTAATCATAATTAACCATATGTTCCACATAACCATGATCATCCATGGATCTATGTGTCTCAATCCTGAATCAACATCCATTTCATACACATATTTCCAAACTAAGATACCAAAAGATAAAACATCGATAATATGTTCTTAACCAAAATAAATTCTTATACACACAACCATAGATATTATCCTAAGCACACAACAACTAGGTGACCCAAACTAGGTCTATAGCATATAAGCATGTACATAAGTTTCTCACGCATAATATTATATCATTATATCAAAATCACCCTCTCTAAGTGTCATCAAATCTATCTCACCAATAAGAGACACTACAATTTTGGTGTATCGATCCCCTATTCCTAGGTTTATTACCCCCCTCATACATTGCAAATATTCCCCACTATGCATTAAATTATTTTCCCGACCCTCCCGAACAACCCGTCACCTCACACTAACTCTCTGCCACCTCTCACCTCATCTTCGTCCATCTCCCAAGATCCAACAACCCACATAGCATATTGGGCCCCCCTCACCATCCGAACTTTATCGTCAGGGGTAGGGGTCTGAAATGGGTGGTATTTGAAATTGTGTCACCCTTGCATGTCAACACCATAGATTTTCATACCCCCTTGGGAAAAACTGATAAACGCTTCCCCCCCTCCAAAAAATTGTTTTTTTGCCTCTCGATACCACTCTCCTACCCGTTGCACTCCTGCCACTCACCTTTCACCACGTCATTTGCCTGTTAACTCCACCAATTACATCCTCTCCCTCCAAAATTAAGTCGTTAAGCATAAAATGGATTAACTGTTAATCCAACGGACCCGTGCCACCTTAAATGGAAAAACCACACTATTATATAAACCTTCCTTTCACTCATTAACAAGTTATTGAATTCATGCATTGTTACTGTTATTGCTTTGTTACAGGTTTGTTGGGCTAAGCTCCGACGTTTTCACCTGCCAACAGCAATGTCTGCTTACTTATTTTCAGTCTATTGCCTCTGTTCTTGCCCCCAAAACCTGACTTCTCTCTGTGTATTAAAACCTCAAATCCAATTTTCACTCTTGTCCTTAGCTTTATCCAAAGATTCCTCTAAAGGACAAAGGACCAGAAGACCCTGTCAATCCTTTGATTTATCCTCCCATTAATTTTCACCACATCCCTTTGGTTGACAGACACCATAAAATCCATGAAACTCTATGTGAATTTGACCTCTTTGAGATGTATTGTTGGCTCGAAGACAAATACATAGACAAATCTGATGACATTCAGTTGTGGGAGTCCAATTTACTCCACTATATTTTTCTTCGTACCCATAGCACCCCAAAATTTGTTAGGGAGTGTCATGCATCTTATTTGCCAAACCAAAGGGCCATCATTACCCCTACTGGAGAAATTATGTTTATTATCACTCCTCAAGCCATAGACCAGATGATGTGAGCCCCCACAGTAGAGAATTCCACCTCCTCTTCCCATGAAGCACTTGTTGAGTTGTACTAGAAATTAGGCTTTGCTAAAAGGGCCAAAACCCTGAAACTTTTCTTGACAGAAGATGCCTCATTGCCAAAGAAAAATCCTCCCTATCCCTTCACCATTTTCCCTGAGAGAGCCAAGAATATTATCACAGTTATCTCTTACCTCCTTGTCTACTACTCAAATCAGTGTGTATGAGGTCATCATAGGATTTCTGTCCATTTTCTTTGTTGATTCTAAGCCCTCCATCATGTTTAACTTTAGTCAATTTCTTGCAGATTCAATTCATGAGTATCTTATCAAATTCCCAACTGAAGAAGTATTCAATTATGCTTTTGTATTAGTTTACATGTTCTTATACTTTCAGGGAGACAACATCAACCTTTCTTTACAAAAGCTGGATGAAGAAGGGAACCAACAGTCAGTCATCTTTTCGACTACTCTGGTGATGGAGGAACAAAAGGAGTTCACATGCAAATAGTTCATAGAGATGTTTGTGCATCCAACAATTAGTCTCCTAAGCAATGGGATAGAACTGACGATCAGTGAGGAAATTAGAAATTTGTTATAGCTATCAGACCAAGTTCAGACAGGGGATTGGTACCTCTACCAAAACTATACAGAACTGAGAATATTTGGGTGTATGATTTCACCTTACAAGCTGCCAAAATTCCTCCCAATGAGGATTTTTTCTCTAGAATACATAAGGCAGATGCTCAATATGGATGAGATCCACTTTGTGGCTGCCAAAAAGAGCTCCCAGTTCAAAATTAAAACATAGATTGGGCCTTTCATTTGCAACAGCAAGGCAGCAGGAGAAGAAGCAGATAGACTATTTGTTAGGCCCCTATACTACTAGTGTAACCCCTTATTGTTAGTAGTACAACCACCTTATTATATTGATGTACCCATGTAGTGCCCATATTGTTACTATTGTGCCCCATAGAAGCCCACTATTGTTATTATTGTGCCCTTACATTATTATTGTTATGTCGGCTAGACTATTTGTTAGGCCCCTATACTACTAGTGTAACCCCTTATTGTTAGTAGTACAACCCCCTTATTATATTGATGTACCATGTAGTGCCCATATTGTTACTATTGTGCCCCATAGAAGCCCACTATTGTTATTATTGTGCCCTTACATTATTATTGTTATGTCGGCTCTGATTATGTTATGCCCCCTTAGGCTCCTATATATAGAAAGGAGGTATTTTCATTTGTATCATCCAAGAATTGTTCATTTATGTAATGTAAAGGAGGTTGCCCCCTCGAAGAGGCTGAATTCTAAGGCATTGATCTATATTTTCTATCTTTTCTTGAGTTGGTTTTATAACATTTGGTATCAGAGCTTTGGATTCTAGGGTTTCGCTGCTCCAAATAGGCCATCGTGGAATTTTCGCTATAACTTTTTTTCTGTGACGTTTCAGAAGTCACAAAAAAACCCATTTGATAAGAAATCACGCTAAACCTTGGGTCCGAATTTCAGAGCTTTTATCGTGATATTTGCAGAGATATAATTTGAGGAAGTTGGTCTTTTTGCAGACTCCTGAATTACATTCAAAACAAGTGACCTGGGGAAAATCATCATAACTTTCTCTCTGAGCATTGAATTGAAATTTAGTAAGAAGGTATAGAAAGGGGATGGATTATAGTTTCTTGTATATCTTTTTCAGAACCAAAGGTTGAAAAAATTGACACGTGGCTCTTCATACAAGTTCTCTCTTCTGGAAAGGTCTATAATCAGGTCATCTTGGGAGATTGTGCATAAATCTTTCTTCGAGAATCCAATTTGGATCAGACTAGTGGCATTGGAAAGAGGACATAGAGGGCTGCTACAGGTAGAAATTTCAGAACTTAAATATCCGAAATTTGTAGAGTTACAGTCATTTCAAGATCGAGGTCCTAAAATCAAGAAAAAGCAAGATGAGGAAGTTTGATGGCAAGGATCCGGTAAATTGGATACTTCAGATGGAGCAATATTTTGATCTACATGGTGTACCACTATTACAAAAGGTATGTATTGCATCTTCATATTTAGAACCAGATCAATTTTTATGGTATAAAGGGTGTTGTTATCGTAAACAACTTGTTACGTGGTCAATTCTCACAGAGGAAATGATAGCACATTATGAGGATACAAAGAGAAACACCTTCTTTAGAGAAACACCACAGCAATTGGAAAGAGTAAAGCTTTTTGACATATTGGAAAGTAAAATTATGGCAATAAGGAAGTCTACCCCTCACAACTATAAAGATGGAAGTGTTGTTTCTCCTAGCCTTCCACAACCTACAAGGGTTACACCACAACAATTGGAAGAAAAAAGAGAAAAAGGGCTTTGTTACAATTGTGATAGCAAATGCACTAAAGGTCATAAGTGTGCTGAGAAGAAATTATTTTACATAGAGTATGAAGAGGAGGAAGAAAAGGATCAAGAAACATCAAAAGAAGAGGATATATGCCAGGACTCAACCCCAGAGAAAGAAGAAAAGAATCAGACCATATCTTGTAAACTATTAGCAAGAATGACCACTCCTCAAACTCTCAAGATAGAAGGACATATCAAGAAGAAAAAGGTGAAAGAAGTGAAAGATCACGTCAAGAAAGAAGAAATGAATCCAACCATATCTTGTAATTCATTGGTCAGAATTACCACTCCTCAAACTATCAAGCTTGAAGGACATATCAAGAAGAAAAAGGTTCATGCAGTGAAAGATCACATCGAGCATCAAAAACAAGTTCTCCAACTTTTAAAGGATAACGCCACTTTGGTGCAAAATCAAATGAAACAACAGGAAATGTTGGCAATACTACATGCACTTAACAAATGGCGACCTTACCGAATGGGAAGACTCTTCAAAGATGAGGATGTGGAAGCATTGTTTTGTGCTATTTCTATTATCCAACCAGATTGGATAAACGAAGCAAGGGATGAATGGAAGAAGGACAAAGAAGTATGGCCACTTATTCAAAAGTTGCAAAAGATTCCAATGCAAACAATATTGCCAGAAATTGAAGAGGAAGGAAAAATCATATTGGAACCTGGAGTAGTCACAGAAACAAGAACCCGACAACTACGAAATCGATCAATTTCAGAGTATCTCATCAAGTGGAAGAACTTACCTGTTGAATATTCCACATGGGAGGACAAGAATTTTATACGGAAGCATCAAGAACTACTCAAGCGTTGAGGACAATGCTTTTTGAAGGAGAGGGGCATGTTAGGCCCCTATACTACTAGTGTAACCCCTTATTGTTAGTAGTACAACCCCCTTATAATATTGATGTACCCATGTAGTGCCCATATTGTTACTATTGTGCCCCATAGAAGCCCACTATTGTTATTATTGTGCCCTTACATTATTATTGTTATGTCGGCTCTGATTATGTTATGCCCCCTTATGCTCCTATATATAGAAAGGAGGTACTTTCATTTGTATCATCCAAGAATTGTTCATTTATGTAATGTAAAGGAGGTTTCCCCCTCGAAGAGGCTGAATTCTAAGGCGTTGATCTATATTTTCTTGAGTTGGTTTCATAACACTATTAAAGGAAATGCAGTTCATCCTTAGCTTTACCTGGTCATATGATCCATTAGGAATCATTTCAAAATTAAGAGTAGAAACTAAATCTACTGCCTATTTTCACACTGCCAGACCAGAGATACAAAAGTACAAAAATCAGCTAGAATGGGTTGAGAACACCCTACAAGAGGTAGAGGAGCAGCTGGTATCATCCTCCATAGTACAAACTCCTACCATACAGGAGAAAACAACCAAGAGAACTAGAGAAGAAGATTCCCCTTAAGGGACTGAAATATTCACTGAAGGATTCAAGATTATGTATAGAAAGAAAGCCAAGCTTAGTTCCAAACTAAGCCTCAGCAAGGATGCAGAGAAGGAAAACATTATCACCACTAATGAGCCACTTGTTTCCTCATTAGTGGGTGATCACACCACACTGTCTCCCACTACCTCCACTGCTTCACAAGAAAAACAACAAATTATGCAAACCAATACATCTACTATAGGGGAGACACGGAAAATTATAATGGATATTTTTAAGGAAATAAAAGTAAGGAATGAGACCCTAAAGATTAATACCTACAATCAGATCTAGAAGCAAATTGCTCATTCTCAAAGCAAGTTTCTCTCAGCCTTTGATTCAGAGAAATGGAAAATGAAAATGGCATTTCTCCAGGCACAAGTTCCCCACCCTAAGGTAGCATCAGACTACAAGAAGATCGCCTTTGAGTTTGATGTAAAATATATACATCCCATTGACCAAATGGAGATGCACAAGTAGACTAGGGAAATGGTCTTTTCCACTGTCGCCAGCACTGCTATGAGTTTGTCTAAACTGCAGGTTACATTAGCAAATGTCCAATCACAACTGAAGATGGAGAAAGTCTCTGCACTTGCCAAAAACATCAGGATTAAAACTTTGGAGGACTTGGTGATCAAAGTGTGGCTTTACCCTGCCAACATCAATGCTGCAAAAGAGCTTGTAAAGAAAACGAATTTAGATATAGCAACATTAAGGAAGCAGTTAAAATTGCCAGCTACAGAATATCCTCTATCCAAGGATATTAAGGAAACAGAGACACAAAAGGCAAATATGATGAAGCTCATCATGGAGCGGAGTGCACAGTTGAAGAAAATGGAGACAAAGATGGAAAATATCATTAAAGAAAAGGAGAAAACTGTCAAAATGATTGTTTCCCCTTTGGAAACACTCCCTATCACAACTATTCCTACATCCGTATCTTTTGTAACAAATACAGGGATGTTGTAGATCAGTTAGGAAATGTTGTACAAAACATGTCTCTCCAGACCCAAGAGATCAACAAGTTGCAAGCTCAAGTCAAACTTCTTCAGGAATATCATACAAAGACTGAGACTTTTGATGCAGCAGAGCTACAAAGAGCTCAAAATCAGATAGATGCATGGAAGAAGTCAGTAGATGAGTCCTCTATCGGCTACACACTGACCCATGTTAAGGAAATCATATGGAACAATATCATTGAAGAAATAGATGAAATCTGGCCATGTATCCAGATTATATTTGAGCAGAAGGAATTGATGGAGAAAGCTAAGCAAATCATTGCCACCATCAATTCTAAATTGGGAGAAATGCCTGCTACAGCCAACAGCATCATAAAGTTCCTCAATTCCAAAAATAGATATGAGCTGGATGATCTAGGAGTAGATGATAGAACATAAACCATCCTCAACGTAAAGAAAGTTCTAGCAAAGAAGAACTTGGTTATACATCTGACAAAGAAATGTAACACTTCAGAGGTAGCAGTTATTAGGTTTTTCACTAGAATAGATGCATTAAAAAAGAAAGTTCTTCCTTCTTTATTTGTGATCAATGACAAATTGATGACCAGGGAAGATTACAAGAAGAAGCTTCAAGACATTTCCAAGGATACAACTAAGTCTTACAACATCAAAGGTTATATGACAGGGAGAGCTTTCTATGAAGCTATCAGCAACATAAGTTTTATCCAACATGAGATAAAACACATTTTTGCAGTAAAACCAACTTTTGCTCGGTATACTAAGGTAGATGAGATCTACCATAAGGTAACAAAGATTTTTATTCCAGATGAAAAGCGATGGGATAAATTGTGTGAATTCCAGGATTAGGAAAAAACAGGTCAGCTTCACCAACACAACACTCGAATAGTTTCCACTCAACAATTGTTATCCTCCAAAGCAAGGCCAAATGTCTAGATCACTTCACCAGATTCATTCCTCTTGATCGCATTATTTCTTTTTCTGTTAGTTCAAAGATAATAATAGGATGTCGTGTCATTCAGGCATTAATTGTAATATTTTTGTAAATTTTGTTTAAATACTTCATTCTATCGAAGTATTTAGGGTTGAACCCTTGAACAAGTTATTAAGAAAATTTGTACTAAGCTAGAGCATTTTTGAGATAATAAAAGATTATGGATTTGCCTCATATGGTATGTATCTCAATGAGTTGTATTTCATCTTGTTTATTGATTATGTCTTCTTCATATAAATCACGTCTTTTGCAACTATCCGATTTAAAATTTAATTGAGTTTCAGTCTCATTTTGAATCCTCTGTGAAGTTGTAATTTAAATAAGAGATAAATTTATAAAACTATTTGTTATTGTAAATTCTTCTTTGAGCATAAATTGCACTAGATCTCTGTGATAGTCTGTTTATATTTTGTTGATTAAGGAAACAATGTTTTCTCAATTTCTGCTTATAAATGATTAAATACTCAGTTTGAATAGTAAATCAATTATACTTCCCCATATTCCACTTATCTATCCCACTAAAATTAAAATAACCATGTGCAGTTAAAGAAAAACCTTTCATTTTATCAAAAAATTGTCTAAGTTTAAAGCACTTGTTTATAAATAGTTCACCGGTCATCCTATCATTTAAAACAACAAAACATTATAGATTCTTTGGCATAACTAATTGACCCTAGGTTATCTCAAAGGACAACAGATTTCCCACCAGTCTTTGACGTGGGGGGTGGATTTGAGAAGAGAAAAAGTAATCTTTTCCCGGCTGGAAAAATCACGAACAGGAAAATATCCTTCTAGCAGATTTAACCATTTATCTACGACGTCTACATCTATTTGGCCCTCAAGTATGGGAATGTCAAATTTTACTTGTATCTTAAAAGGAGTGGTTCCTTCAGAGTGGTTGTTGGATGTGGATGCATTGCCGGTGGGCAACCATTGAAGGATCTATGAAAATTTATCCATCATTGCGTTCTTTTGTTTCTTGAGGGCCTCCTCAAGCAATATTTTGATCGGATCTCCTGCTCCCTCGTCTTTATTTTCTTCCCCCATGGGCAGTCGTCGTGGTTTTTGAGGTTGCTCTTGCAAAGGCTCAACCAAATCGAGCCTTAAATCCTTATACCCTTACCTCATTGGGGACATGCAAAGAAGGATTAAGAAATAACAGACCGCTCTGATACCACTGATCCGAATTTAAACAGGGATGCAAAAAATTACAAATATAACCATACACATGAAGATGCAATGGAAATAAAACTTCAATTCATTAATATCAAAGAACTAAGATATGTTTACATACATAATGGAAATAAACTAGCTTGGGCGATGGTAGCTTATCTATGAGAAGAGATGCGGTGACTACGTGCCTCTAAACTGTGTTACAATGAGGCTTGAAGGCTTATTTATTATTGAGAAACAATGGAAAACCATAAACATCCAAAAACCTAACCTTAGGAGGTGAAACACCAAATTATGGGCCCCGTTGGGGTAAGTTAGTACATCAACTTCCCGGGGTCATAACTTTGGCATACGATCTCCATTTGACGCACACGATACCTTGTTAGAAAGATCTATTTGAGGACTAATTGTTGACAATGAATATTAAGTTAAAAACTTATATTTTCCCACCGGTGGTTTTCCCAAAAAATGTCGTTTAGGGCCTCAGAACAGCTTCGAAAGTTTAGGACCCGAAAAACTGTCAAAAATACCAAATTGTGCTACAATTAAGGAAACTAAAAAAACTGAAAGAAACAATGGTGGGGGTCCAAGTGGAATAGGCGGGAGCCACCAATATCCACCTAGATCATGTACAAACATGGACAATGAGGTACAAGGGAGCCCCGCTTCACTTGCACAAGATGATGAATTTGAAGGTGGAGTTGGACAAAGCATGCATCCGGAGTCAAATCCAAAACTATGAGGAACTCTCACCGCTTATCACTAGTATTGAGGCTTTGTATGCATAGTTGTACAAGAGTTTGGATGTCGTGGTGAGAAAGTATGGCACCCCATCAATTGGTAGGCTCACTGAGGCCAAAGAGAAGAACCAATTCAGTGTGCAGTTCGATGCGTACTTTGATCAGTTGATGCTCACGCCACCAACGCATATTTACAAGTCAATGCAGATAACATTAGGATGTACATCGTCGATCCGACCTTTCTCGGGACTAAGCTACGCATGTTACAAGATGAGTTGGACCAAGGTTCCAAATCAATATACCCAAAAGAAATGGAGGCAAGAGTTCGTTTCCAGAAGAACATCATCAAAGAGTGCACGGACACCATTGCGCATTATCAAGCATGGCATCATTTCATCACTGAGGATCACAGAGAGAAGGTTTATGAGGTGGTCTTTCCACAGTCGTCTGAGTCTTAGCATTTTCTTATCTAGCTGACTCAAGCCGACTTTGTCCCACATGGGTATATGTGGAAAAAGTATCATTTTTGTAAACATGATGTAAAGTGAAATTCCAAGTGTCATTAGTGGAATACAAACAGTCATATGTAATATAAAGAGTGATGAGGGTAGTCCAAGAGTCATAAAGGGGGATGTTAAGGGTCACCCCACCCTTTGTTATAAATAGAACCTCATAACTCATAAAACAGGCTTTTGGGAGCCAAGATTTCGCTAGGCATTTCTTAGAGAGGGCTCGGAGAGTATTGTGACGAGCCTTGGCTTCCCCACAGCGCAGAGTGAGCATATTTCTTTGAAGGAGTAGGCGGTGTTGACTGTAACATTCCACTATTGGATGTCATGGTTGTATGTATGGATGGAACTTTCACTTTATATAATTTAATAGAGCTAGCACGTTTCATGCATATGTTGTTATTGTAGTTCGACTATTCTGGGTACTTTAGCAGTGTATGTAGTTTTACTTATGCATTGATATATGGACTATTCTGTATGTGATTGTTGATGAACCTAGGTATTGCAACAAGAATGCTGCAACTCTCAGGGCTACTAGCTTTATTTATCAACTTGGGGTTCATACAAACTTGGAGGTGACAGTATTATATTCACAACTAGAAGTGAAGGTCCTGCCTGTTGTCACTGTTTATCTGGCAAGAGACCCTAGGGGTTCCAAGCCAGACTTCTATAGGGTTAGAAGAAGCTCAATTATTTGATGGAATAAGAGAAAACCTTTTCTAAGAGAGAGCTACTCTACTACAACGATGAAGAAAACAACATGTAATTCTAAACCACACCATAACCTAATTAACCAATAAAATAGTGATGCTAAGCAGAATTTCTAAAAAATTCACTAACCTAATGCTGCTATCAAAGTTGCAGAAGATAAAGAGCATTAAAATATACTAAGGTGTAAGCAAAGAAACTTAAGCTAAATCGGTTTTCAAGCGGAAGAGCAATCAGAGGTCGAAATCAATGAAACGAGGATGTAAGGACGTAGTGGCGCATAGGGACCGTTGGATCGATCAATGAGCGGAAGATGGACAGTGGAGATCTTATCGTTGGGGCTTAAGTGAATAAATGGATGAACCGAGTTAATGAAGCAGATGAACAACGAAGATATTATCACAAAGAATTAAGGTAAGAGATGGGCGGACAGGGTAACGAAGTAGATGAACGGCAGAGATCGTATCTTGAGGGATTAAGTGAAGAGATGGGTGGACAAGGTAACGAAGCAGATGAACGGCAGATAACATATCGCGAGAGATTAAGTGAAGAGATGGGCAGACAAGGTATTGAAGCAGATGAACAACAGAGATCTTATCGCGAAGGCTTAATTGACTAGATGGATGAATAGGGTGAACGCACAGGATGAATGACTGAGGTCTTATCGCGGAAGTTAAGTCAAGAGATGGACGGACAGGGTAACGAAGCGATGAACGGCTGAGATCTTATCGCGTGGATTAAGTCAAGAGATGGACGGACATGATTAACCGGAGGATGGACAGCGGAGATCGTATCACGGGGAAAAGAAACGTGTGGAAACGATGGAGCGGGTTTCTAAGGCCGTAAGTAGTTTCTCGCGCACCCTCAAGGCCGTAAGTGGAATTCTGAAATTTCATGTGATTAGCCTTACTGCGTGACACGTAGCATGAGAAAACCACTTTTCTCACATGCTCTCGGGCGGATAATGGCCGTGCAATAATCCACGCAAGATTGCACGATAGCCATTGGATCAGGCGAGGCTGATCAACGGTGGAGATCGACCAAGCTAGTGGGTGATTGGGTGACGCGATAGTTGTCGAATCAGGAGAGGTAGATCGATGTTGGGGGATTAAAGCACATAAAGTGTTGAGATGACATGATAGCCATCAGATCAAGAGACAGATCGACGGTGGAGATTAAAGCGCATAAAGTAAGTAAAAGACTCCACGCGAGGCAACAGTTGGAGAAAATAATTAATCAGATGGTGATTGTGAAGGTTTTTTGTGGATCAGACGGCGAGGAAGTGATGCATGAAGAACGTGCTGAAGGAGGTTTCAAAGGAACATGACAAAAAAACCAGTGAGGGTGAACAAATAATTGCATCGAACAACAAACTCCATAGCTCATGCAAGAACCAGAAACCTGTGTTTTTGGGGTTGCTGAAGGGTCTCTTCCTCAAGTCATGGTCTCAGAGGGAGGAGATGAGGTCGAGACACCTGCGCACAACCTTATGGTGATCTTCTCTCCTAACTAATCTGTAAACTGAAAGAAGGCACAAATGGAAGTAAACTATAGTAAATGCAGCCACTGAAGAAAATGAACAGAAAAACCATGAATAATCTCTGTTATACTGTTGTAATGAAATGAAGCTACTTAAGCAAATAAAACAGAAAAACATGAATCTATGCTACTTAAGAAAATGAACAGAAAATAGGAGTCTATGCTAGCATAACAGTACAATAAAGAGGAGCTTTGGTTGCTCGTGTCGGGCCCTAACCCAAGAGCTTCAGCCCTCTAAGTTAACTTAGAGCTGGCTTAAAACAGAACTCTATCTCATTATGAAAACCATAGATTATAGAAAAAATTGTCACAAGTCTTGCAGCTTAGAAATAAAGTAGAGTTTTTACAATAAAAGTCTGAATCCTACTGAGGTCTTAAGCCTCTCTACTTATACATTTGAAGTCTCTAATGACTTCCTTCCAATTAGGGAGGCTTAGCTCCCAACTCAAAATAAACTATTTTTTGTCCTTTTCACTTGCTCAATTGTCTTCTGGTCCCATGATTTGGTTGTTTGAACTCTGAGCTGATGGAGGAATTTTCGAATGGAGGGGTAGTAAATGAGGAGGATTTACCTCCTATAATTTACTCTCCCTTATCCCATTCGAGTCTTTACCAAGGTCTTTGCCACAATTCCTTGCTTTTATCCTTTATTCCTGCATTTTTCCTTGTTTTTATCCTTTATTCCTGCATTACATGCCATTAGACCACAAAGCAAAATATCCAACTCTAACTCATCTCATAAGTAAAATATAATCAAAAGTATGCAATAAGTTGTGAGAATAGTTGGTTTGACTAAGCTAGGAGGTGAATTAAGGCCAATTAAGGCCCATATACTTACCCAATGATGAGGCTCATCATCACCCCCTACTGAAAGTGTTGCTCATTCTCTGAGCAACTTAGTCAATTTCCATGTCATTCATGGCTTTGGTAGCCTCTCTGACATCCCATGCTTCTGATGTCATCTCTTCTTCTTGTTTATAGAAGCCTGCTTTCCTTTCTACTTCTTCTTTTCTCCCTTCTAGCATCCCTAGGAGTAGTGGTGGACTAAGTTTTAGGCCTATCCAATTTACCTTCAACCTTTGCATTGATTGCTTATACATAGGTGTCATGTTGAGTGCCTCTCTTAACCTTTGAAGGAAGTGATATTCTCTGATCTTCAAGCTGTGTGGCAGTGTGTTCCATCCCCTTTAGCAGGCATGTATATTATCATCTCTTAGCAGCCTAATATCCTCAAAATGTGGAATCGTTTGCTCTTGGGTAGAAAGATATCTAGGGGCCAGCTGAGGATCATTTGCAATTATATTATGGGTGTTGATTAGGGCCATGGGATTTGATTGTTCATCTCTGATGAAAAGAGGTTCATTTTGCTCTCTGGCCAATATTCTTTTCATCTCTGCAGCCCTTGACTTCTCATGGTTCATTGATAATGCCAAAGCTATTAATTGTAGATCTCTGAGATCTGCATTAGGATCCCAAATAGTCATGTCTGTGAGGGCCATATGTGCAAGTACAACTCAGCCATTTTGGCCCTATCCTCTAGTGCACTTTGATCACAAAGATCAATAAACTACCTGTAGTCCTGAAATGGCATGGTGCCCCTCTGTGCTAGTGTTTTAATCTGAAATTGCAGCCATTGTTCTCTGAGGTAAGGAGCATAAAATTTAGCTGGCATCCTACATTGGATGGCCTCCAAGGAGAGGTTGGCCATACATGCCAGTTGTTTTTCCTGTTCTTCCCCTTTTGTTTTAATGCCTTCTTCCTCACTATTTTTCTTATCTTCTTCCTCTTGTTGTTATTTCTCCTCTATTTCAATGCCTTCTTCCTCTTTTGTTTCAGCATCATCCTCTATATTAGTTTCTTCTTCATACATCTCATCCCCATCTAGCTTTGTATCTTCTTCTTCTTGTTTTGCCTCCTGCTCACTGACAGAAGGACTAACATCATAGATGAGGGTTTTGATGTCATCCTCTATTGGTAAGTCTCTGAAGACTGACCATTTTATAGGGATCCTAAGGTTTTGGAGGGCATCCTTAATGAGGATCCTAATCAACCAATGGTGATCCAACTGTTGGGAATTCCCTTCCTTTACTTTTCTGTTAGAGTATATGAGTGATTGCATCAAGAAATAGCGTATGTTGAGTCTTTGGTGAACTGGTGTTTCTACCCCAAATCTTAGTGCTTCAAGCATCCTAAAATGGTAGCGATAAACAACACTCTATCTACCCTCATATGAGATATATTTTATGAGTTGGTAGCCTACCTCACTCCATGGGTATGGCAGACTATCCCTCCTTACTCCATTTTTATCCTTTGTGGGTTCTTCACCTTCTAAAAAGAATTTCCTTTTTGCCACCTTTTCACTTATAAACCAACTACCTCTTAAACTTTACAACTTTTGATCAAATGATGCATATGAGTGAGTGAGTGGGATACTTACCTATGGTCTTGATGCCATATTGCAGTTGTCAAAGATCAGAGGTGTTGTTGATGGTCATTCTTTTTCCTCCTTTGTTTTCTGCTGATAGTTTATTACCTGTTGCAGGTGTTTGTGACTAAAGATCTGATGCTGCTACTGCTATTTTGGAGCTCTTGGATCATCCTAGTGAAGACCTATAGCTAATGATTGAGATTCTGTGGGATAGGCTATCACAGGATTTCCCACAGGATGTCCTGTTGCTGGCTGGGGTTGTGAGGATGCTGCAATGAATGGACAGAGGGGGTAGGACTGTGTGTGGATGTAGGAATGATGGTAATGGTTGAGGTGATTGGTAAGATCATGTCTAGTATGAATTTTGGGGACCTAACCAATCTACCATTCAGGGGATCCTATAGAAAACACAATCTTCACCTGAATTGAAGAAATGAAGTGAAAAATAATGGAATTGATGGAGGGATGCACGGTAAGGAGTGGAGGAGATGAATATATGTGAGGTAGGGTTCCCTTTGGATCTTCTCTTTGCTCCTTGATTGTCTTTCTCACCCACCTGCAAATAAAAATTATGTTTTTTTTTCTTTTATTATTATTATTATATATAAACACCTAGTTGTCTCAGAGAGGTTTTCACCCTAGATATCTACCCTGGGTGCCTCAAGAAGGTTTTCACCCAAGTATCTTCTTATTCTTTTTCATTTTTTCTCATCCTTGGGCCGTCTCACGAGGTTTTCAACCCAAAGATGGGACTCAGGCACCTCATGGAGGTTTTCACCTGAATCCTTATTTTTTTTCTCTTTTTCAATGCCCTGATGAGGGAGGAGCTAGAAATTTCTCCACCATCATCACTGTCTTATTGATATTGTCAATGAACTCTTGTTTTGATAAAGGTCTCTTGTATATTTTCAATCGGTGTCCATTAAAAAGCAATGGAATGGATTCTTCATCTATAGTTCTGATTTGCACTAAAGCATTATCATGGCATCTTTCCACCACATAAGGTTTGAGCCATCTTGTCCTTAGATTTCCCTTGAAGTATTTATACCTCTAGTCATATAAAAATGCCCAGTCTCCCTCTTGAAATTGCTTCTCCTTAATATGTTTTTCATGCCAGGTATTCCTCTGAAGCTGAACTATCTATGTATGTAGGATGGCCTGCATTCTGAATTCATCCAAGCCATTCAAATGGAACAATATTTCTTGTTGTGCATGACTGAGATCCAAATCTAGTTGGGTTTCCATCCTCAATGTGTTATATTCGAACTCAATGGATAGCAAAGCCTTTTTCCCATAGACCAGTTCATAGGGTGCAAATCCAGTGGTGATCTTCCATGTTGTATTAAAGGCCCAGGTGGCCCCAACTAGTCTCTATGCCCAATCCTTCATGTCGTTGCTCACTACCTTAGTTAATATGTTCTCTAGTGCCCTGTTGGTCACCTCCACTTGCCCATTAGTTTGTGAATGATAAGGAGTGGAGGTCCTATGCTTGATTTTGTGATGGCTAAGCATTTTTTCAATCATGTTGGAGGTAAACTAGCTGCCTTGGTCTATGATTAGCTCTCTAGGGTACCCAAATTTGTAGAATATATTCTCCCTTAGGAACTCAGCAACCTTCTCTTCTGTTGCTGCCTTAATTGCCTTGGTTTTGGCCCACTTAGTCAAATAACCAGTGCACATAATGATGTGTTGTTTTTGCTTTGAATGAGGGTTGATAGGCCCAATGAATTCCATGCCCCACTTGTCAAATGGCTCGAAAGTCACTTGAGGTTGTAGGGGCATTTCATCTCTTGGAGTAAGCTTTCCCATCCTCTAGCACTAATCACACTGACTAATGTACTTTTTCACATCCTGATGAAGAGTAGGCCAATAATAACCTGCTTGCAACACTTTGAATGTTTTCCTCTTTGCTGCAAAGTGACCTCCACAAGGCCCATCATGATAGGTCAGAAGGATGTCAAAGACTTCCTCTTCCCTTACACACCTTCTCAAGATTTGATCTAGGCCAAGTTTGAACAGACTGCCCCCAATCCAAGTGAAGGGGGCACTCTTCCTGACTATCTTGCTCTTTTCTTTGGAGGGAAATTTTGGTGGAAACTGTGTTGATACCAAATAGTTTGCTATATCAGCAAACCATGGGGAGAGAACTGAAATAGAAAACAAATTCTCATCTCGTAACTGGAAAACCACCATTCCTTCTTCATCTGCAAGCAGATTCATCCTAGTTAGAAAGTCAACAACAACATTTTCCTTACCAGGCTTATCAACAATAGTTAGATCAAACTTTTGTAATAAAATCAACCATCTTATAATTCTAGCATTCACATTTGGATTGTTCATTAAAATATTTGATTGCAGCATGATCAATATGCACAAATGTTTGATAGCCTGTAATGTAATTCCTAAATTTGTTTAATGAATGCACAACAACTAGGAGTTCCTTTTTGGTCACAGTATATTTTAGCTCAGCCTTTGACAGGTTCTTACTAATAAAATAGATGGCATAGGGAAATTTCTCCTCTTCCTAACCTAAGGTTGCTCCTATGGCTTTGTGTGAGACATCAACATGAATATGAAAAGGGAGGGCCCAGTTTGGGCCTCTAAGGATTGGTGCAGTGGTTAACTTACCCTTTAGAATGTTTAAGGCCTTTTGACAGCTCTTTGACCATATAAACTCAGAATCTTTGGCCAACAACACAAACAAAGGAGAGGCCAACTTGTTGAAGTCCTTTATGAACCTTCGGTAGTATCCAGCTAACCCTAAGAAAATCTTGACATCTCTCGGCTTTTGCGGAGGTGGGACCCTTTGGATGATTGCTATTTTGTTTGGATCCATCTATAGTACTTGCTAAGATATTGAATGACCTAGCACAGTCCCTTCAGTCATTAAGGATTCACATTTTTCTGGACTGAGAGACAGGTTCATTTCAATGCATTTGTGCAATACTTTGATAGGTTAGTCAGGGCTTCTTGGAAATCACAACCATAAGGTGGCAGGTAGCATCATACTAGGTGGCCAAAAGGAAGGACGTTATAGGCAAAAGTACCCCAAGGATAGGTGAATGTCATCTTATCCTGATCTTCTAGGCAGATTTGGATTTGGTTGTACCCACTGAATCCATCTAGGAAAGAAAAAACATTTCTTCCGTGCTAGGCCATCTAGCACTTGGTCAATGAAGGGTAGGGGAAAATGATCCTTCTTTGTGGCTTTTTTCAACTCCCTATAATCAACACAAATCCTCCACTTGCCATTTTTCTTGGGAACTAACACTAAAGGAGAGACACACTCACTGTCTCAGATAGGGTAAACGAATCCTGCATCTAGCAATTTTTGCAGTTCTTCTTTGACTATGTCTTTAAGAGCCAGATTCATCCTCCTTTGTGGTTTCCTGACTAGGTTGCAACCTTCTTTGATGTATATGTCATCAGTACACACTGATGGGTGTACTCCCTTCATTTCCTTATAACCCCAAGCAAAGGCTTCTATGTTCTCTCTCAACATGTTGCATAGATTTTCCTATTCTAAAGCAGAAAGAGTTGGATTAATTTTCAAAGTTTTCTCTGGACCAAATTCTATGGTTTTGACACGGAGTGGGTTGGAACTGGCCAAGCCTAAGTCAATTGGATGGTTTTTTTAGGTTTCCCTTACTTATTCTTCTAATGGTAGTGAACTACGAGGACTTTGGAGCAGGTGTTCAATTAAGTCATCCTCATCTTGTTGTCCTCCTCCTATGATTACTTCCAAAGCATAAAGTTGGGCAGAATAAACCTCATCTTCTTCCTCCTCTCCAACCACAAAGGTAAATCATGCTCTAGGGTAGGTTGAGTAGGAGGGTATAGGACTAACTGTTTGGACATATGCCCTGTTAGTGTTGGTATCTTCATCCCTCCATCAAAGATCAAATCCTCTTGATGCATTGCATATTAGGTGTCCCGCCCAGTTAGCTGCATTCCATTAGGCGCATGGATCATCTGACAGTAGTGGCTTTCCTACAGTTTCCCTCATGTTATCTACCTGTTGGCTCATGTTTGTTCATTTCAAAGCATATACAGTCATCTCTTGTCTTAAAGAATTGCAGAAGTCTCTACTAGGGTTTTATTGTCATTAGGTCTAGGGTTTCATTAGGGTTTCATCATAAAAGTGTTTCAAAGTGTCCAATAACAACCAGCAGGCCATGAGGAGGTTCCAACATCAATAAATTTAATCATCTAGTGCTCAGAAATGTGTCTTTCCTCAAAACTTTGTTTTGAGGAAAAACATAGTATTTTTGCTTTTATGGTACAAATTTATGTAATTTGATTTTATTCATATGTGAATCACTCCATCTGTAACCTTGGTCTCTTTCCTAGCTCCAGTAGCTCCAACTACCAACAAAACAAACAAAGCACAAGTCATTCAGTCCATCACAAGTTTTAATAAAGTGAAAAAAGTCCAAAAACAGAGTCAGAAACAAAGTCATTTTCAAAACATTGCAAAAATGGGTTTTATGAGCCAAAAATTTAAAAGCTCCATATATAAGTTATTTCTTCATTTGAAACATTCATTTGCACTCCAAGACAAAGTGGAAGCAAGGCAAAGTCATATTGGTGAGCATGTAAGAGGAATTGGTGAAAAATTTGGCACAAACAGGGGCGCAGCGCACTGGGAAGGTGGCACGGCGCACATAGACGGCGCGGCGCATAGAACCGCGACCTCCAGTGCAAATTAACACGGGCACGACGCACTCAGCAGGCGCGGCACATACAGCTGCAAGCCGAAAACTCCAAAAACTAACATCAAATTGCCCTAATCTCGTGGATCATCACTTGTACAAGTAAGTTGGGCTTCCATCATTGCTTTTCATCCAAGGTTAGTGCTTGTTGATGGTGGTTGTCTTATGGTGTTGGATATAAAAAAAAAATCAAACCCTACCAAGGAAAACAGTGCTATGGTTCTGTATTGACTGTTTAGCTGCCAAGTTATTCCTCCCACCTCACATTCCCTTGCTCCATTTTTCCCTTGATTTCCCTATTCCCTAAAGTCTCACACCCTTATATTCACTAATTCCATATTCCAAATCCTCTTTCCCAAAGTCCCAAAACTCCCAAACCCTAGTCCTATATAAAAACTCCCAAATCATTCCCTAATCCCCTATTTCCCTATTTAAACCTGTCCCAACAGTCCCTAAATCCCTCATTGTTTCCCCTCCCTCATATCATTGTTTCCCTTGGTGGCAACAGTCAAACACATCACAGCTCACCTATTTCTCATCGAGACAGCTCTAAAACAGTTCAATCACTAGCAGACATGGCATCTCATCCTTCTTATGATTATGAAGAGGAGATCCACAGTGACTCACCTACAGAGGTACATGCACCTAGGAGGCCTCATAGAGGTGGCAAACATATTAGAGAAGAACCAAACACTCTTGCTGAATTACAGGCCTGCCCTCTTGCCATCTCTTGTTTCCAACACCAGTCCTGCTATGAATTTTGTGAGAAGGTTGCTAGCATTTAGTTTCATCATGATTTGGCTCGCTTGTTTGTGCTGCATTTACATGATGGTCAAGCCACTCTAGCTGGTGTCACCTTTACATTAACACCAAAATCCATTTCACTAGCAACCGGTATTCCCAACATTGGAGAGCAATGGAACAAGAGGCAGCAAATTGACCAGCAGCATTATGAACCATACATCAAACCAGGCTATTTGAGACAACTGAGCATAGCATTTCCTTTCCGGTACCTCAAAGATGCTTATGCTCCTTTGATGAAATTGATCATGAGGTATTTCAGCTGTGAGGGCCGTTTTCACGTTTGTATGCTTATCATATTAGGCTACTGATGCATTTTATCAGGGTAAGGATGATGAAAATCCCTTACTTCATGTGCCGAAACATAGAGAAGATGACCACCCTAGTGCAGCATAAGACTCCTCAGTAGCAGTTCAACAGTATTTACCATTTTTCTCTCATTAAAATTGTGGTCATTCATCAGCTTGGCTTACGGGGAATCACTTGGGAGGACTTCATCTCTCGTGATTTTTTCAGAGCTCCTCAGGGACCTTCAGAGGCTTTGCATGAGACAGGTGAACCTTCTTATCAGCATGAGGGTCATGAGATACAGACCGCTAGCATGCCGGTGTTTATCACCTATCAGAAGGGTATTAGACGGTTGTTTGCAGCAGCAAAGCGAGTGTTATCTCCACCCAGGGTGGAAGGGGCCTCGCTTCCGTCATCAGCACAACAGGTTCAGGACAAAGGCAAGAGGCCACTACAGGAGGAAGGACCATCAGGTGAGCGGGAGACTGATTTCATTCTCATTGAGGGTGATGATACTAATATGGGCTCGCAAAGCACGAATCTTAGAGAAATCATTCAGGAGCAGCAGGCGAACATTGATGCCTTGTCTATCAATTTGGATAGAGCCCAATGGACAATACAGTACTTGGAGCAAAGGAATAAATAGCTAGAGGACCAACAGGTGATTATGGAGTTGCAAAACATTCGGGAGAATCGCCAAGCTGTCCAAAGGAGGAGAGTGGAGTTCACTTCACTTGAGCGGGAGATTAATGCCGATAGGGAGTCATGGCTTGAAAGAGCCAATATCCACTTGGAGAGGAAGTTAGAAAAGGCCATCAATGAGAAGGCCATCATATCATTACTTGTCAAGGAACTTGGTGTGCCAAGCGAGAATTTTAAAGGCAAAGTTCAAGGAGGCAAAAAGAGCATGAAGGACTTCAGGGCAGAGGCTTCCTTGGCCCAACACAATGCTCAGCCCACAAAACATTTGGAGCACTCATTTGGCGTCGCACCACGTGGCGCTCGCTTTTGCTAGGAAAAGGGATTTGGCCTTTCCTACCAATGGCCAAGAAATTTGGACAAGCCCTCAAAAAGGTCAAAAAGGACCTCACTGCCTTTTGACACACAGGAAGCAATGCTAACTAATGGAGGCCAAATTGAAAAGTTCCACTTGGGTTGGAAAGTAGATAGGCAGAGCTTTCCAACAAGCACACCTGGAGCTCATTTGGACACCGAGAAGGCCTCAAAAAGTGGGCCCAAACAGGCGCTATGCATAGAGAATCAGGCGCGGTGCATAGAGAAAAAATTGCCAGTTTGACGAAGTATTGCTCTGTTTTTCACCTAGCTTTGGCCAGTTTGAATTTTTCACTTTCCTAATGGAAAATTTGTGATGTAATTTAATGTAAATTGATGGATCATGATGTAAATATGTCAAATGTTCACTTGTAGAGGTAGATTCATCAGTTTAAAAGTTGTTTGAAACTGAATGAATCAGTGCCCTTGTTTCTAGAGGCATGTTGTTTTGTTGCCTAATTTCTAGTTCTCAATTTAGAATTAGTTGAAACAACTACTAAATATGTGAGCTCAGCCCCTAGAGGCAAGGATGAGCTATGGTTGTCTATATTATGTTGTTTTTCAGTCATTAGCATGGTTGGACTTTTGAGAAAGCCTTGAGCTTCATTGTACATTCATATCAGCATTTTGGCTAAGGATTTGAGACCAGGATTTGTAGCACTCTATGGGATCCCTGTGGCATTTTTTTTTGGTACAATGCTTTTCTCTGTAAAGTGAATTTATTTATGTGATTGTATTCCATTATCTCTCTTATTTCTTCTCATCTAAATCAAACAAGAGTGTAAGTAGAATCCATTGAAATTGCAGTGCTCTACTTGAGGTTTGTTTTAGTCTTTGATGTTTTCAGCTGTTTGGAGAGGATCCATGAGATTTCTTGCCCTCTTCAGCTCCTCACCTGTTTAGTCCTTTCATCTCATTCAATTTTAAGTGCCAAAAACAATTTCCTACCTTGCCCCATTGAGATCTCTGCAAGACTGAGCCTCAATCCCCGCATCCGAAATCTACCTTTCCATCTGAGCCAAAAAAAACATTATTTTATTCAATCAAACTTTTTCACATATATACCTAGCCTAAGATCAATATTTCTATCAGTCATCTCAAGCCCTCATCGATCATAATTTTCTGAGATTGACCCAGAGAGAGCCCTCCCCTGACCTGGTAGGGCTAGCTACCAGGTTGAGTGTGGTTTGATGTTGGTCCTGGATCCTACCTTTTCAGCCTGAGGTAAATCTAGGCACTAACATAGTGGAGAGTCCACTGGGGTAGAAATTTTATTATCATTGTTTTTCTTTATAGACTATAGACGAAGTCTGAAGATTAGCCAGGTAGCCTTCAAAACGCTTTTTCTTTGCATTAGCGAAAGTAGATAAAAGCTGCTTCAGTAAATCTCTGGTCTAGTCTTATAAGCTGAACATCTAACTTGCAAATTACCTCAGTAAAATGTATCACGTTCAGATTTGATTGTTGATGGTGGACAACAGTCAAACACAGGAAGGCTGAAATCATTCACCTGGTGACTCCAATGTCGAAGAATCCCAAGGTTCCGAATTTTTATGGTGACTCTACTCTTCAAGAATCAGTAGCCTAAAGAATTTCTTGGTCAATTCATTGTTATCAAAATGGATTTTCTTGCTCGACCTATCCTCCCATGAGCCAAGATCACATTCCAGGTTTTCCAAATAAAATTCCAAAGGTAAAGTGGCAAAGGAATTTGCCTATGTTTAAATATGATAATAAGAATGATGTCGCTTTACATCTGGTTAGATTTCACATACATATTCGCAAGTTGAAGGTTGATTTTCCTGAAGATTGCTTGATGAAGATATTCATGGCCACTCTGGAAGGTGAAGCCCGATCTTGGTATGAAAGTTTGCCCCTTGCTTGTATTTACTGTTTAAAGGATTTTCATACCATGTTCTTTGAAAGGTATAAAGAATCTTATCCATCATTAAATTTGGTTCAAAACTGTTGCAAACATGTTTATAATTTTATTGAACATCTTGAGAAAGTTTATGAAGATGATGATTTCATGGATGATGAGATCATGGAAGCCCTGTATGAAAATCCATTTCAGCAGCAGAAAGAGAGTGATACTTATCAAGATGATCAAGAAAATTTGCAGCAGGATCAAGATCTTAGTACGATGGAAGATAATGAAAGAGAAGGTTTTATTTCAGATCTGTCCATAGAAGAAGACAACATGCAGGAAAGTCAAGTTTCAATCTTAGAATGTGATAAAGTCAAGTTGGTTATTTCAGATCTAGATTCAGATCATGATGATCAAGACAACCTTGTTCTAAATCCCATGAAGGAGAGCTCTGCTGTTGAGATCATCTGGAATGAAGAAGACAGAGTTATTGAACAAAGCCTTCATGAGGAGGTAATCCAGTCATTTGATGACAAACAAGATGAAACCTTTGTTCAAGTAAGTGAAAAATCTTCTTTTGATAATTCAATGGTAAATGATAATTTGGATAATTTGGTTGCCATGTCATATTAAGATGATCAACAATGTTTCCAAATTTCAGAAGATCAGGACTGTCATTCAGATTTTTCATGTTTTGAAATGTTATTTCAAGAAGACAAAAATCACTTGAGAAAAACAAAACAGAAAGTATTATCTCCTCTGTCTGAAGATGAGATAGATTGACTCTTAAAAGGTCGGGTTATAGCCAAAGCTAATGCAAGTCTGTAGTGTGCACATGGTGAAGACGGTGTTGGTGAAGCTTCTTCTTCTTTTGAAGATGATGACAGTCTTGACATTAGCCTTATAGATCAGTGAATAGATAATATTCTCTTTCATGAAAATGATAAGGCTGTCATGTTTGATAATCTTGAAGATTGTTATCTGTTTAAGAATGACCTAGACCATGAAATTGAGGAATGTGAGTCTGAGAGACACAGTAAGCCAGAATTCACGTCAGTTACTATCAATCAGCAACCCACTGTTCTTTCAGATCAGAATAAAGGGAGTACTTGTATTTTTGCTGCTGGATCTCAAGATAAAATAGTGCTTCAGGATTATCAAGATCCCTTTGGCATTCTTTTGCAAGCATTAGAGAAGATAAATGTTGCCTGGTTCATTATCATAAGCCTTGGTTTTAGTGGTTATTGTGAGTTGCCTACATGTACATTGTTCTACCTGCTCGGGGAAAGTGAGAGCAGAATTTCATTGAGTAGCCACTTGTTGGATTGGTTACATTGGAAGGCTCACTACACATGATTGTACATATTTCATCAGTAGGCAAGTGGTTGTCATCATGATTTGAAGTTCTCAAATCTCGATGGTCTGCTGCCATTTAAAAGCTTTGTAAGTACTTGTTTCAGTTAATTCAGTCTTGAGTCATTTTTTGTTTCATTCAGTTTAAAGATAGTTTCAGCTAAGTGTCCAGTTTCAGCTTTTGAGAGTCTTGTTTCAGTTTTGGATTAGTCAGTTCTACTATAAGTCTTGAGTCGAAGTTTTGTAGTAATTGGTTTTTGGGTGTTTTGAAGTTATTAACTCCATAGCCCAATGGACAAAGTCACTGCTTGCTTTCCCAGAGATCTGTAGTTCTTGGCACCTTCAAGGAGCTACCATCCCCATTGGAGCCCATGTTAGTGTGGGTATCTTCATCCCTCCATCAGAGATCAAATCCGCTTGTTGTATTGCATATTAGGTATCCCGCCCACTCAGCTGCATTCCATTAGGTGCATGGATCATCCGACGATAGTGGATTTCCTACAGTTTCCCTCATGTTATCTACCTGCTGGCTCATGTTTGTTCATTTCAAAGCATATACAGTCATCTTTTGTCTTAAAGAATTGCAGAAGTCTCTACTAGGGTTTTATTGTCATTAGGTCTAGGGTTTCATCAGAAAAGTGTTTCAAAGTGTCCAATAACAACCAGCAGGCCATGAGGAGGTTCCAGCATCAATAAATTTCATCATCCAGTGCTCAGAATTGTGTCTTTCCTCAATACTCTATTTTGAGGAAAAACAGAGTATTTTTTCTTTTATGGTACAAATTTATGTAATTTGATTTTCTTCATATGTGAATCACTCCATCTGTAACCCTGGTCTCTTTCCCTAGCCCTAGTAGCTCCAACTACCTGAAAAACAAACAAAGCACAAGTCATTCATTCCATCACAAGTTTTAATAAAGTGAAAAAATTCCAAAAACAGAGTCAGAAACAAAGTCATTTTCAAAACATTGCAAAAATGGGTTTTATGAGCCAAAAATTTAAAAGCTCCATATATAAGTTATTTCTTCATTTGAAACATTCATTTTCACTCCAAGACAAAGTGGAAGAAAGGCGAATTCGTGTTGGTGAACATGTGAGAGGAATTGGTGAAAAATTGGCCAAAAATAGGGGAGCGACGCACCAGGCAGGTGGCACGGCGCACATAGACGGTGCGGTGCATAGAACCATGACATCCAGTGCAAATTAACACAGGTGCGGCACACTCAGCAGGCGCGGCGCATTGGGTTTGATGCACAACACATATAGTCGGCAAGCTGAAAACTCCAAAAACTTGCTCCAAATCGCCCTAATCTCGTGGATCATCACTTGTACAAGTAAGTTGGGCTTCCATCATTGCTTTTCATCCAAGGTTAGTGCTTGTTGATGGTGGTTGTCTTATGGTGTTGGATATAAAAAAAAAAAAAAATCAAACCCTACCAAGGAAAACAGTGCTAGGGTTTTGTATTCACTATTTGGCTACCAAGTTATTCCTCCCACCTCACATTCCCTTGCCCCATTATTCCCTTGATTTCCCTATTCCCTAAAGTCACAAACCCTTATATTCACTAATTCCATATCCCAAATCCTATTTCCCAAAGTCCCAAAACTCCCAAACCCTAGTCCTATACAAAAACTCCCAAATCATTCCATAATCCCCTATTTCCCTAATTAAACCTGTCCCAACAGTCCCTAAATCCCTCATTGTTTCCCCTCCCTCATATCATTGTTTCCCTTGGTGGCAACAATCAAACACATCACAGCTCACCTATTTCTCATCAAGACAGCTCTAAAACAGTTCAATCACTAGCAGACATGGCATCTCATCCTTCTTATGATTATGAAGAGGAGATCCACAGTGACTCACCTACAGAGGTACATGCACCTAGGAGGCCTCATAGAGGTGGCAAACATATTAGAGAAGAACCAACCACTCTTGCTGAATTATAGGCCTGCCCTCTTGCCATCTCTTGTTTCCAACACCAGTCCTGCTATGAATTTTGTGAGAAGGTTGCTAGCATTCAGTTTCATCATGATTTGGCTCGCTTGTTTGTGCTGCATTTACATGATGGTCAAGCCACTCTAGCTGGTGTCACCTTTACATTAACACCAAAATCCATTTCACTAGCAACCGGTATTCCCAACATTGGAGAGCAATGGAACAAGAGGCAACAAATTGACCGGCAGCATTATGAACCATACATCAAACCGGGCTATTTGAGACAACTCAGCAGAGCATTTCCTTTCCAGTACCTCAAAGATGCTTATGCTCCTTTGATGAAATTGATCATGAGGTATTTCAGCTGTGAGGGTCGTTTTCACGTTTGTATGCTTATCATATTAGGCTACTGATGCATTTTACCAGGGTAAGGATGATGAAAATCCCTTACTTCATGTGCCGAAACATAGAGAAGATGACCACCCTAGTGCAGCACAAGACTCCTCAGCAGCAGTTCAACAGTATTTACCATTTTGCTCTCATTAAAATTGTGGTCATTCATCAGCTTGGCTTACAGGGAACCACTTGGGAGGACTTCATCTCTCGTGATTTTTTTAGAGCTCCTCAGGGACCTTCAGAGGCTTTGCATGAGACAGGTGAACCTTCTTATCAACATGAGGGTCACGAGACACAGACCGCTAGCATGCCGGTGTTTATCACCTATCAGAAGGGTACTAGACAGTTGTTTGCAGCAGCAAAGCGAGTGTTATCTCCACCCAGGGTGGAAGGGGCCTCACTTCCGTCATCAGCACAACAGGTTCAGGACAAAGGCAAGAGGCCACTATAGGAGGAAGGACCATCAGGTGAGCGGGAGACTGATTTCATTCTCATTGAGGGTGATGATACTAATATGGGCCTGCAAAGCACAAATCATAGTGAAATCATTCAGGAGTGGCAGGCGGACATTGATGCCTTGTCTATCAATTTGGATAGAGCCCAATGGACAATACAGTACTTGGAGAAAAGGAATAAATAGCTAGAGGACCAGCAGGTGATTATGGAGTTGCAAAACATTCGGGAGAATCGCCAAGCTGTCCAAAGGAGGAGAGTGGAGTTCACTTCACTTGAGCAGGAGATTAATGCCGATAGGGAGTCATGGCTTGAAAGAGCCAATATCCACTTGGAGAGGAAGTTAGAAAAGGCCATCAATGAGAAGAATATGCTTAGAAACCTATCATATCATTACTTGTCAAGGAACTTGGTGTGCCAAGCGAGAATCAGGAGTTTAAAGGCAAAGTCAAAGAGAGCATCAAGGAGGCAAAAAGAGCATGAAGGACTTCAGATATTGGCGGAGGCTTCCTTGGCCCAACACAATGTTTTATGGAGAAGACTCAACCCAAATTTCAAAAAATTTGGAGCACTTTTTGTATTTTTGAAATTTTTGGCACAAACAATAGAATTTTCTGCCCTATGCGCCACGCCACGTGGTGCTCGCTTTTGCTAGGAGCCTCCAAAGCACAAAAAATTAGCATTTTTGGATTTGGCATGAAAAAATATGCTTTCCTACCAATGGCCAAGAAATTTGGACAGTTTTTGAGCCCTCAAAAAGGTCAAAAACACTCAAAAAATGACCTCACTGCCCCTATTTTGATACACAGGAAGCAATGTTGGAAGAACTGACTTTTGGGGGGCAAATGGAGGCCAAATTGAAAAGTTCCACTTGGGTTGGAAAGTAGACAGGCAGACCTTTCCAACAAGAACACTTGGAGGTCATTTGGACACCGAGAATGCCTCTAAAAGTGGGTCCAAACAAGCGCTACGCATAGAGAATCAGGCGCGGCGCATAGAGAAAAATTGCCAGTTTGACCAAGTATTGCTCTGTTTCTCGCCCAGCCTTGGCCAGTTTGACTTTTTCACTTTCCTAATGGAAAATTTATGATGTAATTTAATGTACATTTATGGATCATGATGTAAATATGTCAAATGTTCACTTGTAGAGGTAGATTCATCAATTTAAAAATTGTCTGAAACTGAATGAATCAGTTCCCTTGTTTCTAGAGGCATGCTGTTCTATTGCCTAATTTCTAGTTCTTAGTTTAAAATTAGTTGAAACAACTCCTAAACATGTGAGCTCGACCCCTAGAGGCAAGGATGAGCTATGGTTGTCTATATTATGTTGTTTTTTAGTCATTAGCATGGTTGGACTTTTGAGAAAGCCTTGAGCTTCATTGTACATTCATATCAGCATTTTGGCTAAGGAATTAAGACCAGGATTTGCAACACTCTTTGGGATCCCTGTGGCATTTTGTTTTGGTATAGTGCTTTTCTCTGTAATTGTGAATTTATTTATGTGATTGTATGCCATTATCTCTTTTATTTCTTCTTAGCTAAATCAAACAAGAGTGTAACTAGAATCCATTGAAATTGCAGTGATCTACTTGAGGTTTGCTTTAGTCTTTGATGTTTTCAGCTGTTTGGAGAGGATCAATGAGTTTTCTTCCCTCTTCAACTCCTCACCTGTCTAGTCCTTTAATCTCATTCAATTTTAAGTGCCAAAAACAATTTCCTACCTTGCCCCATTGAGATCTCTGCAAGACTGAGCCTCAATCCCCGCATCCAAAATCTACCTTTCCATCTGAGCCAACAAAAACATTATTTTATTCAATCAAACTTTTTCACATATATACCTAGCCTAAGGTCAATATTTCTATCAGTCATCTCAAGCCCTCATCGATCATAATTTGCTAAGATTGACCTGGAGAGAGCCCTCTCCTGACCTAGTAGGGCTAGCTACTAGGCTGAGCGTAGTTTGATGTTGGCCCTGGATCCTACCTTTTCAGCCTGAGGTAAATCTAGGCACTAACATGCCCATTCTTGATGGTCATAGTCCCAGCTCTGCAGCTAATGTAAGCATCAGTTGTGTCCAACCATGGCCTCCCAAGGATGAGAGGGTAACCAGTAAGCTTAGCCTTAGGCTAGAGAACTAGGAAATCTGCAGGGTACTCCCAAGATTCAATGGAGACCATCACATCCTCCACAATTCCCTTAGGGGTGACTGTGGAATGGTCTGCAAGTTGCAGAACTCTTATGGTCTTCCTCAATGACCATTGGAGGTTGAGCTTGAGCATGGTGTCCTTGGTTATCACATTAATGGCAGCCCCAAGATCAATCAAAGTGTGTGGTATGTTAGTTCCGGTCTTCGCAGCCTGTCACCAGAGATCAACATGAGCTCTTACTATGTCTGGTTTTGTTAGATGTTTTGCACATGATTTTCAGCACAAAACATGTCACAAGTGTGTCCATCAGAAGATGCTCGGAAAAATATTTCCAACGGTATATCACGCTTCCATAACCGGTTTCTAGATTAGAAGATATGATCGAAATGAATGAGTGATTCTTGGTTATGCATGTTTTGAGGTCAGTTGCTGCGCATAATGACAAGTTTAGTAAAAAATTAGTTTCTGAAAGAATGGTAAGGAATTTTTCAAAAGTGAAAGAGGTTTTTGTTCACCACAAATCTAAAAACAAAAACCTCCTTCATTTTATGCACAGGTGCTACTATGTGGGAGATATACAATGATATTTGGAGCCTACATTTAAACAAAGAAAAATTTTCATATTTTTTATTGTTTAAATCATTTTAGGGCGGGGCCATTTTACAATAGATGGAAAGTAATTTTGAGAAACCCAAAGAGGTTTTTGTTAAGAAAGAGCCATATAACAAAAAAATCTTTTAGTTTATTCACAGGTGTCATGGATTTGGATATGTGACTAGATCTTTACAGCTCATTTTCACATATTTAAATTTTTAATGATTTTCTATTTTAGAGATGATTTTGTGGAACAGATTGCGAGCAACTGGAAACGAATTTCCCAAATTTGAGAGTGTTTTTTCTCCAAAATGACCTTATCTACAAAAAATTCTTTCCGTTTTGTAACAGGTGCTATGGTTTAGGAGATACGAGTTCATCTTCAACACCTATTTTCAGAAACTCGGCCCAAGTTTAATGTAGGGGTTGGAATTTGGCAGAAGGTTGGACTTTTGAGAAAGCCTTGAGCTTCATTGTACATTCATATTAGCATTTTGGCTAAGGAATTGAGACTAGGATTTGCAGCGCTTTTTGGGATCTATGTGGCAATTTGTCTTGGTACAGTGCTTTCCTTTGTAATTGTGAAATTATTTATGTGATTGTATGCCATTATCTCTCTTATTTCTTCTCAGCTAAATCAAACAAGAGTGTAAGTAAAATCCATTTAAATTGCAGTGCTCTACTTGAGGTTTGCTTTAGTCTTTGATGTTTTCAGTTGTTTGGAGAGGATCCATGAGTTTTCTTGCCCTCTTCAGCTCCTCACTTGTCTAATCCTTCCATCTCATTCAATTTTAAGTGCCAAAAACAATTGCCTACCTTGCTCGATTGAGATCTCTGTAAAACTGAGCCTCATTCCCTGCACCCAAAATCTACCTTTCCATCTGAGCCAACAAAAACACCATTTTATTCAATCAAACTCTTTCACACATATACCTAGCCTAAGATCAGTATTTCTATCAGTTATCTCAAGCCCTCATCGATCATAATTTGCTGAGATTGACCCGGAGAGAGCCCTGCCCTGACCTGGTAGGGCTAGCTACCAGGCTGAGCGTGATTTGATGTTGGCCCTGGATCCTACCTTTCCAGCCTGAGGTAAATCTAGGATCTAACATAGTGGCAACCATACTGGGGAAGAAAAGTTTATTTGTTTGTTAGTGTTCTTTGTTTTATAGACTACAGATGGAGCCTGAAGTTATCAAGGTAGCCTTCGAAATACTCTTGCTTTGCATTAGCGAAAATAGATAAAAGCTACTTCAGTCAATCTCCGGTCTAGTCTTATAAATGGAATATCTAACCTGCAAATTGCCCCAGTACATGTATCAAGTCAGATCTGATTGTTGATGGTGGAAAACAGTCAGACACATATGAAGACTAAAATCATCTAACTGGCGACTCCACTATTCGAAGTCCCAAGTTTCAAAGTATTGATGGTGGCTCCATTGGCTAAATGAAGGACTCAAATGTTGCTTCTATTTGTTCAAGGCATTCATGTATCAATTTTTCTAATCTTCTTGGTTTTCCTAATCAATTACCAAAGGATGCATACATTTTGAGTAATGGCCCTAAATTCAATGGGGAAGATCTGACTTTGACTCTAGAACATATAGAAAATTTTAAATCATTTGTGGACATTCTTAGAGTTAAAAAGGAAGATGTCTTCATCAGATTGTTCTTTGATTCGTTTCAAGGCAAATGTAAAAAATGGATTGAAGGTTTTCCTATCATATCTATTAAGTCCTTTGCAGATTTTTGTCGTATATTTCTTGAAACATGGATGGAGAAAGAGGAAGAATTCAAAATAGAGGTGCCCTCTATTCAATGTTTTAGAGAATGGGAAGACATGTGCACGACTGATGAGGTAGATGAGAACTTTGCGTCATCTCTTTCTTCTTATTTGAAATCCTGTCAATGCAACCATGAAGTTAAGCTCAATATTTTGCAAGATTTTTCCATCAAAATTGAAGGAGATCTAACTAAATTGGAGACCCAAATACAGTCCCAGGATCTGGATTGTGGAGTCTCATTCTTTGGGGACCTTTTTCAGCAGAAGAAACAGAAGGTAAGGCTGCCCGTGGATATTTGCATTAATAGTTTGTAGCTGGAAGCATGTATTGAGGAGTTGGGGCAGCAAACAGAGTTTGGTTTCTTCGATCCTATTGCAGTGTACATGGAAATTTTTTCAGTTTGAATGATAGATCAGATTGCCTTTTACACAACCAAATTCATTATGTGCATGTATGGCTACCAGCCCTTTCTAGTTGTGTCTTGGTTCGAGCACTTCCAAGTAGCATCCTTGTCACAGTTACTTGATTGGTTGATCTGGCATTACAACATTACTTGATCTATCAATTTTGCAGCAAAGTAGGTTAGATTTGTACATAAATAAGCTGCATGAGGCAACATTTTAGTTTCGGTATTTCTTTATGTACAGGTTGCAGTATGTATATGTTTTTGGATTGGTATGAGTTGTTTTGGGTTTGCAGTTGTTTGACTCAATTCCCAATGGATGAGGCACTTGGTCTACAGTTTTCTTGACACCTCTAAGGAGCTGCCATCCCCAATGGAGCCGATGTTAGTTCCAGTCTTCGCAGCCTGTCACCAGAGATCAACATGAGCTCTTACCATGTCTAGTTTTGTTAGATGTTTTGCACATGATGTTTAGCACAAAACATGTCACAAGTGTGTCCATCAGAAGAAGCTCAGAAAAATATTTCCAATGGTATATCACACTTCCATAACCAGTTTCTAGATTATAAGATATGATCAAAATGAATGAGTGATTCTTGGTTATGCATGTTTTGAGGTCAGTTGCTGCGCACAATGACAAGTTTAGTAAAAATTCAGTTTCTGAAAGAATGGTAAGGAATTTTTCAAAAGTGAAAGAGGTTTTTGTTCATCACATATCAAATAAAAAAATAGACCTTTCGTTTATGCACAGGTGGTACTATGTGGAAGATATACAGTGATATTTGGAGCCTACATTTAAACAAAGCAAAATTTTCATATTTTTTACTGTTTTAGTCATTTTAGGGCGGGGCTAGTTTACAACAGATGGAAAGTAATTTTGAGAAACCCAAAGAGATTTTTGTTAAGCACGATTCATATAACAAAAATGTCCTTCATTTTATTCACAGGTGTCATGGATTGGGATATGTGACTGGACCTTTACAACTCATTTTCACAGATTTAAATTTTTAATGATTTTCTGTTTTAGAGATGATTTTTTGGAACTTATTGCGAGTAACTGGAAATGAATTTCCAAAATTTGAGAGAGGTTTTACTCCAAAATAACCTTATCTACAAAGATCTCTTTCAGTTTTGTAACAGGTGTTGTGGTTTAGGAGATACGAGTTCATCTTCAACACCTATTTTCAGAAATTCGGCCCAAGTTTAATGTAACTGATTCTATTTTGAAGAAAATGGTTGAGCTCAATTCCTTAGTACAAGGATGAGAAAATTTATATATTTTATGAATTTCATAGTGTAGGGGTTGGAATTTGGCAGAAGGTTGGACTTTTGAGAAAGCCTTGAGCTTCATTGTACACTCATATTAGCATTTTGGCTAAGGAATTGAGACCAGGATTTGCAGCACTCTTTGGGATCCATGTGGCAATTTGTCTTGGTATAGTGCTTTCCATTGTAATTGTGAATTTATTTATGTGATTGTATGCCATTATCTCTTTTATTTCTTCTCAGCTAAATCAAACAAGAGTGTAAGTAGAATCCATTGAAATTGCAGTGCTCTACTTGAGGTTTGTTTTAGTCTTTGATGTTTTCAGCTGTTTGGAGAGGATCCATGAGTTTTCTTGCCCTCTTCAGCTCCTCACCTGTCTAATCCTTCCATCTCATTCAATTTTAAGTGCCAAAAACAATTTCCTACCTTTCCCCATTGAGATCTCTGCAAGACTGAGCCTCATTCCCTGCACCCAAAATCTACCTTTCCATCTGAGCCAACAAAAACACCATTTTGTTCAATCAAACTCTTTCACACATATACCTAGCCTAAGATAAGTGTTTTTATCAGTCATTTCAAGCGCTCATCGATCATAATTTGCTGAGATTGACCAAGCCCTCTCCTGACCTGGTAGTGCTAGCTACCAGGCTAAGAGTGGTTTGATGTTGGCCCTGGATCCTACCTTCTCAGCCTGAGGTAAATCTAGGCTCTAACATAGTGGCGACCATACTGGGGAAGAAAAGTTTATTTTTTTGTTAGTGTTCTTTGTTTTATAGACTACAAACGGAGCCTGAAGCTAGCCAGGTAGCCTTCGAAATGCTCTTTCTTTGCATTAGCGAAAGTAGATAAAAGATGCTTCAGTCAATCTCCGGTCTAGTCTTATAAACGGAATATCTAACCTGCAAATTTCCCCAGTACATGTATCAAGTCAGATTTGATTGTTGATGGTGGACAACAGTCAGACACATATGAAGGCTAAAATCATCTAACTAGCGACTCCACTATTCGAAGTCCCAAGTTTCAAAGTATTGATGGTGGCTCCACTGGCTAAATGAAGGACTCAAAGGTTGCTTCTATTTGTTCAAGGTATTCATGTATCGATTTTTCTAATCTTCTTGGTTTTCCTAATCAATTACCAAAGGATGCATACATTTTGATTAATGGCCCTAAATTCAATGGGGAAAATATGACTTTGACTCTATAATATATAGAAAATTTTAAATCACTTGTGGACATTCTTAGAGTTAAAAAGGAAGATGTCTTCATCAGATTGTTCTTTGATTCGTTTCAAGGCAAATGTAAAAAATGGATTGAAGGTTTTCCTATCATATCTATTAAGTCCTTTGCATATTTTTGGCATATCTTTATTGAAACATGGATGGAGAAAGAGGAAGAATTCAAAACAGAGGTGCCCTCTATTCAATGTTTTAGAGACTGGGAAGACATGTCCACGGTTGATGAGGTAGATGAGAACTTTGAGTCATCTCTTTCTTCTTATCTGAAATCCTATCAATGCAGCCATGAATTTAAGCTCAATTTTTTGCACATGTTTTCCATCAAAATTGAAGGAGATCTAACAGAATTGGAGACCCAAATACAGTCCCAGAATCTGGATTGTGGAGTCCCATTCTTTGGGGACCTTTTTTAGCAGAAGGTAAGGCTGCCCGTGGATATTTTCATTGATAGTTTGCAGCTGGAAGCATGTATTGAAGAGTTGGGGCAGAAAACAGAGTTTGGTTTCTTCTATCCTATTGCAGTGTACATGGAAATTTTTTTCAGTTTGAATGATAGATCAGATTGCCTTTTACGCAACCGAATTCATTATGTGCATGTATGGCTACCAGCCTTTCCAGTTGTGTCCTGGTTCGAGCACTTCCAAGTAGCCTCCTTGTCACAGTTACTTGATTGGTTGATCTAGCATTACAGCATTACTTGATCTATCAATTTTGTAGCAAAGTAGGTTAGATTTGTACATAAATAAGCTGCCTGAAGCAACATTTCAGTTTCGATATTTCTTTATGTACAGGTTGCAGTATGTATATGTTTTTGGATTGATATGAGTTGCTTTGGGTTTTCAGTTGTTTGACTCCATGCCCAATGGATGAAGCACTTTGTCTACGGTGTTCTTGACACCTCCAAGGAGCTGCCATCCCCAATGGAGCCGATGTTAGTTCCAGTCTTCGCGGCCTGTCACTAGAGATCAACATGAGCTCTTACTATGTCTGGTTTTGTTAGATGTTTTGCACATGATTTTTAGCACAAAACGTGTCACAAGTGTGTCCATCAAAAGAATCTCAAAAAAATCTTTCCAACGGTATATCACACTTCCATAACTGGTTTCTAGATTAGAAGATATGATCGAAATGAATGAGTGATTCTTGGTTATGCATGTTTTGAGGTCAGTTGCTGCGCACAATGACAAGTTTAGTAAAAAATCAGTTTTTGAAAAAATGGTAAGGAATTTTTCACCACATATCAAATAACAAAAACCTCCTTCAGTTTATGCACAAGTGCTACTATGTGGGAGATATATAGTGATATTTGGAGCCTATATTTAAACAAAGCAAAATTTTCATATTTTTTACTGTTTTAGTCATTTTAGGGCGGGGCTAGTTTACAACAGAGGGAAAGTAATTTTGAGAAACCAAAAGAGTGTTTTGTTAATAACAAGCCATATAACAAACACCTCTTTCCATTTATTCATAGCTGTCATGGATTTGGATATGTGACTAGATCTTTACAGCTCATTTTCACAGATCTAAATTTTTAATGATTTTCTGTTTTAGAGATGATTTTGTGGAACATATTACGAGCAACTGGAAATGAATTTCAAAAATTTGAGAGAGGTTTTTCTCCAATATGACCTTATCTAAAAAAACCTCTTTCATTTTTGTAACAGATGCTATGGTTTAGGAGATACGAGTTTATCGTCAACACCTATTTTCAGAAATTCGACCCAAGTTTAATGTAACTGATTCTATTTTGAAGAAAATGGTTGAGCTCAATCCCTTAGTACAAGGATGAGAAAATGTATATATTTTATGAATTTCATAGTGTAAGGGTTGGAATTTTGAGAAAGCGTTGAGCTTCATTGTACACTCATTTTAGCATTTTGGCTAAGGAATTGAGACCAGGATTTGCAGCACTCTTTGGGATCCATGTAGCAATTTGTCTTGGTACAGTGCTTTCCTTTGTAATTATGAATTTATTTATGTGATTGTATGCCATTATCTCTCTTATTTCTTCTCAGCTAAATCAAACAAGAGTGTAAGTAGAATCCATTGGAATTGCAGTGCTCTACTTGAGGTTTGCTTTAGTCTTTGATGTTTTCAACTGTTTTGAGAGGATCCATGAGTTTCTTGGCCTCTTCAGCTCCTCACCTATATAATCCTTCCATCTCATTTAATTTTAAGTGCCAAAAACAATTTCCTACCTTGCCCCATTGAGATCTCTGCAAGACTGAGCCTCATTCCCTGCACCCAAAATCTACCTTTCCATCTGAGCCAACAAAAACACCATTTTATTCAATCAAACTCTTTCACACATATACCTAGCCTAAGATCAGTATCTCTATCAGTCATCTCAAGCCCTCATCGATCATAATTTGTGGAGATTGACCCGAAGAAAGCCTTCTCCTGACTTGGTAGAGCTAGCTACCAGGCATAGCGTGGTTTGATGTTGGCCCTAGATCCTACCTTTTCAGCCTGAGGTAAATCTAGACTCTAACATGGGACAATGGTGCCATTGATGTGCACATCTACTAGAGGGCTTCTAGGGTCCAAATATTTTGGACATGTTGGGTTGTGTTATATTCTTTGCACGTAGTTAACAGGGAGTTTGAAGGGCAAAGGTAACCCCACTTTATGGGGTCCGGGGCAGCGCCCCAGAAAATTTTGGTTTTGAACCCTATGTTAGGTTGGGTGGACCCACCTATGGTTTTGTGCAAGATTTTCACACATTTTTTTTGGACGCGATGGTTTTCGGTCCATGGTATTGGACGCGATGGTTTTCCGGTCCATGCCATTGGATGCTTCGGCATGTATAAATATGTATTGTAACATTGAAAGGAATATAATGAAAAATCAAGCTGGTAGTCCCGATTTTGGGATCTAGGGGAAAATCTCTGTGTATATGTGTTATGATCTCGCATTGTTTATTTTTTGTGTTCTAGAATTTGTATGCAGGTAATTTCTGTACGGGGTTAAAACCTACTTTTGGTATCAGAGTTGTTTTGGCTTCAAGGGAATGCCTTTGTTGCTGAGGGGTTTCGCTCGGACCTGTGGTAGACCCTGTTCAGTGGGAGATCTGCAAGATTAATTCTGGTGATGAAAGAAGATGGCGAGCAGTGGAAAGATAGAGATCGAGAAATTTAACGGTCAGAGTTTTGAGTTGTGGAAACTCAAGATAGAGGATCTGTTGGTGGATAAAGATCAGTGGATCACGGTAGATCCGGGTACTAAACCAATAGGAGTGTCGGTGAAGAATGGAAGAAGTTGGATTGGAAGGAAAAGAGCACAATACGATTGTGTGTCTCAGATTCAGTATTGCTGAATGTATCAGGGGAAGCTACGGCTAAGGCTTTATGGGACAAGTTAGGGACTTTGTACCAATCTAAGTCCTAGTGAATAAATTGTTCCTGCGGAAAAAGTTGTATACCTTGAGGATGAAAGATGGAGACTCGGTGACAGAGCATCTAAATGCATTTAATACTGTGGTAAGTCAGTTAGCATCTGTTGATATTAAAATTTCAGATGAAGTTAAGTGCATCAATTTGTTGTGTTCTCTACCAGATTCATGGGATAGTCTGGTTATTGCAATAGGTAGCAATGCAACTGCCTTGCATTTTGATGAAATAGTCTCATCCTTGCTGACGGAGGAGATGAAACAGAAAAATATGGAGAGCTAAAATGGTGATGCCTTGTCTGTACGAGGGTGGACCCAGAATAGAAAAAAAAATAAGTCATCGAGTGGGAGATCTAAATCTCCAAGAAAACCTATAAAGGTGGTGTGCTGGAAATATGGAAAGGAAGGGCACTAGAAAAGGGACTGTAAATCTAAAGCTCTTGACAAAGGAAAGGGATCTGATGAGGCTCCTTCTGCAGAGGTGAAAACCACCTCAAATAAAGGTGGGGATGTGTACTTGGCTTCTTCAAGTACACATGTAGATCATGAGGCATGGTTGATTGATTCAGGTGCATCCTTTCACTTCACTCCCCATAGAGAATGGTTCTGCGAGTATGAGAAATATGATGGTGGTGATGTCTTCTTGGGGGATGACAGGAAGGCTAGAATCATTGGTCACGGAAAAGTAAAGTTGAAGTTGCAAGCTGGAAGGGTTAGAACGCTTCCAGGTGTTCTACATATTCCTGCATTAGCTAGAAATCTGATTTCCGTTAGCAAGCTGGATGATGTAGGTGTAAAAACAGTGTTTGAGAAGTATACCTACAAGATGGTTTGGGGAGCACTGGTATTGATGCGGGGAGTTGAGATTGGAACTCTGTACAAGTTGCAAGGTAGCACTGTTATTGATGGGTGCAATAGTTCTGTGGTTCCTAAAAGTGGAGCAAAAAATCTAGTGGTCTCTGGAGAGAAGACCATGCTGTGGCATCAAAGGCTTGGACATATTGGAGAAAAAGGCCTTCGGATACTTCATGGTAAAGGTATGGTAGAAGGTATGAGTAATAGTTCTCTGGATTTTGATTTCTGTGAAAATTGTGTATATGGAAGCAGAATTGGATGAGTTTCCCCTCTGGTAGTAAGAGGGCGAAACATATATTAGAGCTTGTGCACGGTGATGTGTTTGGACCTGTGAAAGTTCCATCACTGGGTAAGTCTGTGTACTATGTATCATTTATAGATGACTTCTCAAGGAATACATGGATTATTTCCTTAAGAAGAAATCTGAAGTCTTTGACAGGTTTAAAGAATTTAAGGCTCTAGTGGAAAACCAGACAGAGAAGAAGATAAAGGTGTTGAGGATCGATAATGGTGGGGAGTTTTGCAGTAAGGAATTTGAAGAATTCTGCAAGAAGTGTGGTATAGCATAGCAGAAGACTACTCCATATACACCTCAGAAAAATAGAGTTGCAGAAAGAATGAACAAGACGTGATGGAAAGGGCAAGAAGCATGCTCAATGGTGCCGGGTTAGGACAGGAATTCTGAGCAGAGGCGGTGGATACTGCATGTTACCTGGTCAATAAGTTACCTTCATCAGTGTTGGAGGATAAGACTCCACAAGAGGTATGGACTGGTAAGAAACCCTCTCTTTCACATCTGAGGGTATTTGGATGTGATGCATATGTACATGTTCCAAAGGAGAAACAAACCAAGTTGGATAGTAAATTTGAAAAGTGCATCTTTATTAGGTATAAGGATGGTTTAAAGGGTTATAAGCTTTGGAACCCAGTCACACAGAAGGTTGTGTATAGCCGAGATGTGGTGTTCAGAGAGGTGAAAGATGTTACTAAACATGAAGTCCAACGAAAGGAACCTGAGAAGATAGAGTTTGAGCTAAAGGAGGAAGAATCAGACTCTACAGCAGAGGAGGAATCAGAAGATGAAGAGCCACAAACTCCGATTGTGAGAAGATCAATTCGAGAAAGAAGGCATCCTAAAAGTTATAGTCCATCTGATTTCTGTTCAAATTTTTCTTTATCTATTACTAATGATGATCCCAGAACTATGAAGGAAGCAGTAGATTCAGAGTATGGAAAACTCTGGAAAGAGGCCATGGTTGATGAAATGGCATCTTTGCACAAAAATGAGGCTTGGGATCTGGTGGAGTTTCCAGCTGGGAGGAAACCCATTGGCAACAAATGGGTGTTCAAAAAGAAGACAAATGCAAAAGGAAAAGTGGAGAAATACAAAGCTCGGTTGGTAGCAAAAGGTTATTCCTAGGTGCCGGGAATTGATTTTGGTGATATTTTTTCTCCTGTTGCCAAGGTAACTTCTATTAGATCACTTTTATCTGTTGTTGTTGCTTTTGATTTTGAGGTAGAACAGATGGATGTGAAGACAACATTTCTTCACGGGGATCTGGAAGAGGAAATCACATGAAGAAACCTGAAGGCTTTGCAGCGAAGGGTAAGAAAGAACTGGTATGCAAGTTAAAGAAGTCTCTGTATGGGTTAAAACAGTCACCAAGGATGTGGTATCAGAAATTTGATACATTTATACGAGGACTTGGCTTCACCAAAAGCAAAGCAGATCACTGTGTGTATTTTAAATTAATTGGTGACCATGTTATTTATCTGGTCTTGTATGTGGATGATATGTTGCTGGTTGGAAATGACAAAGAAATTATCCAGGATTTGAAGTCCTAATTGTCCTCCAAATTCGACATGAAAGATCTTGGTGCTGCAAACTATATTTTGGGCATGGAAATTAAAAGAGATAGGGCAAAGAGAAAGCTCTGGTTAAACCAGAGGAAGTATGTGGAGACAATGTTGCATAGGTTTAATATGCAGGATAGTAAACCGGTGAAGGTTCCTATTCCTATAGGTGTGAGGTTATCTGCTGAACGATGTCCCAAGACATAAGAACAGGAATAGGACATGTCCCGTGTTCCATATGCAAGTGTAGTCGGTAGCCTGATGTATGCAATGGTCTGTACTAGACCAGACATTGCACATGCAGTGGGAGTATTGAGCAGGTTTATGTCAAAACCAGGAAAGGAGCATTAGACAGCAGTGAAGTGGGTTTTCAGGTATTTGTGTGGCACTAGTGATTATGGTCTGTGCTACCAAGGAAGACCAGGATTGGATAGAGTGTTGGATATTCGTGGCTTTCTTGATGCAAACTGAGCTGGAGATCTGGATCAAAGAAGATCTACAAGTGGGTATGTGTTTAACCTATTTGGAGGTGCAGTCAGTTGGATGAGTAAGAAACAATCTGTAGTGGCACTATCAACTACAGAGGCAGAATACATGGCAGCCACTCATGCAAGCAAGGAAGCAATTTGGTTGCAGAGATTGTGTTCAAGTATGGGGTTAGTATAGGAAGCTATAAGAATAGACTGTGACAGCCAAAGTGCAATTTTCTTGGCAAAGAATCCTGCATATCATTCAAAGACAAAGCACATTGATGTTCAGTATCACTTTGTGAGGGATATGATAGAAGACAAAATGATGTTGCTGGTAAAGGTGGACACTTTGAAGAATACTGCAGATGCATTAACAAAATATTTGAGCTCTGAGAATTTATCTTGGTGTAGAGAGACAATGGGCATTTCAGGGCTGAGAAAATGACTAAGCTCTCTTGTGGCCCCCTGTGGAAAGAAAACAACAAGTGGGAGAATGTTGGGTTGTGTTATATTCTTTCCATGTAGTTAATAGGGGGTTTGAAGGGCACCTGTAACCCCACTTTATGGGGTCTAGGGCAGCACCCCAGAAAATTTTGGTTTTGGACCCTATGTTAGGTTGGGCGGACCCACCTATGGTTTTGTGCATGATTTTCGCACATTTTTTTTGGACGCGATGGTTTTCTGTCCATGGTATTGGACATAATGATTTTTCGATCCATGGTATTGGACGCGATGGTTTTCAGTCCATGGTATTGGATGCTTCAGCATGTATAAATATGTATTGTAACATTGAAAGGAATATAATGAAAAATCAAGCTGGTAGTCTCAGTTTTGGGATCCAGGGGAAAATCTCTATGTATATGTGTTTTATGTGTTATGATCTCGCATTTTTTATTTTCTGTGTTTTAGAATTTGTATGCAGGTAATTTCTGTACGGGGTTAAAACCTACAGGACATATTACCTGCCCCAGCATTAAGTCAGACAACTGCCCAATCACATAATGATAGGGGCGTCCATTTTTCTTCTTCTTGGATGCTTGAAGCATTTCTCCTTAATCAACTTATTGTAAACGGGAACATCTTTGATTGCCTGGAGAAGGGGTATCTTTACACATAGATTTTTCAATTCTCCCAGAAGTTCATTTTCTTCTAGGGTAGGCTGGAGTGGTTGGGTTAATCTCTCAGGAAAGGGTGGTTTTACTTTAAGGTTGCTTTCCTCTCTTTCTTCCTCAACCTCCCTATGTGGAGAGGGAGGTTGGTTATCAAGGAGAATTCTCCAGATCTTAGGTTTATCTCCTGGATTTCTACAGCATAAGCTGGGTATGATGTTTCTCCACTATATGCTTGTTAGGCCTACCTATTGTTTGGGTTCAGATTTTGCTGGGCAGGCATCTGGGGTTGCTTGGGTGGAGCAGAGTGCAGGAATTGTGGTTGGGTAGGTGGTGGAGGCAATAGGGCTAGAACATTGTTGAATTGGGGCCTCCACCCTTGGAGTGGGGTATTCCACTGATGTTGTGGTTGAACATAAGGTTGAAATGACTGGTTGGTTGGCTGGGAATGATACTGAGATGCATAGGACTAAGGAAGTGGTGTATACCAGGAAGGATGAGCAGGGGATCCCTAAGAAGGTATAGTTGTGGTCTGGTTGGAGTTGTAATATGCATGGGATGACGCTTGCATACCCTACTGTTATGGTCTAGGCCCAAGAGGTCTCCTTTATTTGATGTAGCAAAGTTGCTCAGTGACCCCTTGAACACCTTGATATACGACTTCGAGTCCAGGTAAAGAAGGGAACTTGTCTATGGAGTGGTTTTCTTCATAGACTGAGAAAATCTTAATACAGTTCAATGGAAATTCGTTCCTAGGATGCCTCCTAGTGCATCTAGGACAAAAGATGGCCAAGGCTCTTTCTACTTCCTCTTGCTTCCTTTTGATGTTCATGGTGTCCAATTACAAGGCAAGGATTTGCAACATATCGCTTTTGAAATCTTCCAGAATATTTCCAATTTCACCCTTGATGGATAAGTTGGAGGATGATGTACTCGCCATAGGTTGACTACCCCTACCCGTTTTCCTGGCTGACCTAGAATGGTTTCTAAAGCCAGTCTTGATATCCTCATAGGGAAATTGGTAGATATCTCCTCCTACTATCATATGTAAGGTATTCAGAAGATCCTCCCTTACTCCTCTAAGCAGGACCAACTTTAGTGACTCAAGGTCAAGTGTACACCTGGCCCTTTTGTAACTGAGCTGGAATCTTTCTTCATAGTCCTCTAAGGATTCATCCTGGACTATGGTCATCCTGAAAATCTCTTCTTTAGTATCCTTTGATCTATAGTAGTCCCTATATTTGTTGTTAAAATTTTGTTGCATCTGAGCCCAAGTTGTGATGCTATCTCCAAGTAAACCCATGAACCAGCAATGTTGCATCCTAGAGGGTAGATGGAAACAATTTTAACTTTTACTCATCATTTGTATAGACATAGGTTCAGCATATAACATCAAACTCAAATAGGAAAGTGTCAAGGTCCTCTGTGGTTAGGCCATGGAAATGAGGTAGAGCAGAGGGGCTTATATTCTTCATTTTAGTGTCCCCATTGGTCTCCTTAATGGGGAAGGCACTCTCAATTCTCTCTCTATTTCCTCTGTCATGTTGGTTTTCAGCCATTGGTTCAGTAGGAAAGGGTTATTCCTATTATTCTTCCCCTGTAGATTCTTCAAATATGTAAGGTTGATCACCTAAAGGTTATTCCACTTCACAGTCACCGAAGAAGAGAGAAGGTTGACTGTTGGATGCACTGGTGGTATTTGTCAAGAATTTCCCTAAATTGTCCCTATTCCTACTGGGCATGAAAAGAAATGTTTTTGGGTTGGTTTTTGTAAGATTTTCTTTAAAGCTAGAAAGTACTTGTAGAATGGAAAGGAAAGTAGATAATGACAAATAAAAGAAAGGAAGCTACTAGATTACTTTTGCAGAAATAAACTAATGGAAGAAACTTGAAGATAAGAAGTAGAAGAAAAGAAAGATGGAGACTAGAAATAGAAGAAAATAGTGATCACATTCTACTTAGACACCTCCCCGGCAACGGCGCCAAAAAGTGATGAGCCTAGGTATTGCAACAAGAATGTTGCAACTCCTAGGGCTACCAGCTTTACTTATCAACCTGGGATTCATACAAACTTGAAGGTGATAGTGCTATATGCACAAGTAGAAGTGAAGGTCCTACCTGTTGTCATTGTTTATCTGGAAAGAGACCCCAGGGGTTCCAAGCCAGAATTTTATAGGGTCAAAAGAAGCTTAATTCTTTGATGGGATAAGAGCAAACCTATTCTAAGGGAGAGCTACTCTACTGTAGTAATGAAGAAAACAACATGTAATGCTAAACCACACCATAACCTAATTAACCAATAAAATAGTTATGCTAAGCAGAATTGCTAAAACAATCACTAACCTAATGCTGTTATCAAAGTTGTAGAAGGTAAAGAGCATTAAACTATACTAAGGTGTAAGCAAAGAAACTTAAGCTAAATCAGTTTTCAAGCGGAAGAGCAATCGAAGGTCGAAATCAATGAAAGGAGGACTTAAGGATGCAGTGGCGCATAGGGATCGTTAGATCGATCAACAAGCAGAAGATGGATGGTGGAGATCTTATCGCAGGGGCTTAAGCAAATAAATGGATGAATAGGGTTAATCAAGCATATGAATGACAAAGATCTTATCACGAAGAATTAATTCAAGATATGGGTGGACAGGGTAACGAAGCAGATGAATGGCGGATATCGTATCGCAAGGGATTAAGCGAAGAGATGGGCGAACAGGGTAATGAAGCAGATGAACGGAAGAGATCTTATCGCAAAGGCTTAAGTGACTAGATGGTTGAACAGGATGACTTGCTGAGGTCTTATCGCGGAGGTTAAGTCAAGAGATGGACAGACAAGGTAACGAAGCGATGAATAGTTGAGATCTTATTGTGCGGATTAAGTCAAGAGATGGACGAACAATATTAATCGGAGGATGGATGGCGGAGATCGTATCACAGGGAAAATAAATGTGCAGAAATTATGGAGCAGGTTTCTAAGGCGGTAAGTAGTTTCTCGCGCGCCCTCAAGGCCGTAAGTCGAATTCTGAACTTTCACGCAATTATCCTTACTGCACGACACGTAGCATGAGAAAACCACTTTTCTTGCATGCTCTCAGGCAGATAACAGTCGTGCAATAATCCGTGCGAGATTGGGTGATAGTCATTGGATCAGGCGACGCTGATCGATGGTGGAGATCGGCCAAGCTAATTGGCAATCGGGTGACACGATACCCATCAGATCAGGAGAGGCAAATCGATGGTGGGGGTTTAAAGTGCATAAAGTGTTGAGGTGATGTGATAGTCGTCAGATCAAGAGATAGATCGACGGTGGAGATTAAAGCACATAAAGTAAGTGGAAGACTTCACGCTAGGCAGCAGTTGGAGAAAATAATGAATCGAACAGTGATTGTGAAGGTTTGTTGTGGATCAGATGGCAAGGAAGTGATGCATGAAGAACATGTTGAAGGAGGTTTCAAAGGAAACAATAGAAAAACCAATGAAGGTGAACAAATAATGCATCGAACAACAATCTCCATATCTCATGCGAGAACCAAAAACCTATGTTTTTGGGGTTGCTAAAGGGTCTCTTCCTCAAGTCATGGTCCCAAAGGGAGGAGATGAGGTCGAGACACCTACACACAACCTTATGGTGATATTTTCTCCTAACTAACCAGTAAACTGAAAGAAGGCACAAATGGAAGTAAACTACATAAATGCAGCTACTGAAGCAAATGAACATAAAAACCATGAATAATCTACGCTATACTTTTGTAAGGAAAATGAAGCTACTTAAGTAAATAAAACAGAAAACCATGAGTCTATGCTACTTAAGCAAACGAATAGAAAACATGAGTCTATGCTAGCATAACAGTACAATAAATAGGAGCTTTGGCTACTCGGGTCAGGCCCTAACCTAAGAGTTTCAGCTCTCTGAGTTAACTCAAAGCTGGCTTAAAACAGAGCTTATTCTCATTATGAAAACCATGGATTACAGAACAAATTGTCACAATTCTTGCAGCTCAAAAATAAAGTAGACTTTTCACAATAGAAGTCTAAATCCTACTGAGGACATAAACCTCTCTACTTATGCATCTAAAGTCTCTAACGACTTCCTTCTAATTAGGGAGGCTTGGCTCCCAACTCAAAAAAAATTGTTTTTTGTCCTTTTCACTTGCTTGTGTTAGGATATTTTGACGCATAGGACATAGTTAAGTATAACTTGGTCTAGAGTAGAGTTAGGTAAAGTGTGTTTCTTTATTATGTACTTTTGTAACTTACAATCTGACGGTCACGATATGTTCTAGACATGAAGTGACCCAACGGTTCATTCTCTCCTCGGTATTACCGATGCTTGATCCATGGCTTAACACCCAATTGGTCCATGATCTCTATTGAAAGAGCATGGAGGGTCATTTGTAGGTTAACCGTTCATGAGAGAAGCTTATGTAAATTTTCATTCTTTTATTAATAAATTGCCTAAAGTGGCTGCATTGGCTCAGGTCGTGGATTGTTTCCCTCTTTGAGGGTTTTAACCACGTCAAGAATACTGGTTTATTGTTCTATGATCTATTTGTGAGCGGTGTCCTTTGGTGTTCTGTCTGAGAAACTTACCCTGTAAATTCCTACAGCTCGGTTGTCTTCTAGTCCCATGATTTGGTTGTTTGCAATCTGAGCTGATGGAGGAATATTTGAATGGAGGGGTAGTAAATGAGGAGGATTTACCTCCTATAATTTACTCTCCCTTGTCCCATTTGAGTCTTTACCAAGGCCTTTGCCACAGTTCCTTGCTTTTATCCTTTGTTCCTACATTTTTCCTTGCTTTTATCCTTTATTCCTGCATTACATGCACATTAGACCACAGAGCAAAATATCCAACTCTAACTCATCTCATAAGCAAAATATAATCAAAGTATGTAATAAGTTGTGAGAATAGTTGGTTTGACTAAGGTAGGAGGTGAATTAAGGCCAATTAAGACCCATATAATTACCCAATGATGAGGCTCATCAATTGTATGAATCTTATTGAAGTGTGTTATTGGCTTAACTCATCACTTTGGATTGTCAACTATTTTTCTTTCCAGTTTGTGATGTCATTCATCTCGTGTGTTCCTTTCAAGTTGCGTACTATTACAGGCTTCTAAAGGATACACTTATTTTCTCCTTCCGTGTGTTAGAACCTCCCCATGCATCTCTCATGACTTGCTACAAGGTCACACACTTGCTTCTGACAAGGATATTTTGCTTATCTATGTGCGCTAACACAGTCAAGGCATAGCTTTACTACCCACTACTAGGACTCCTCCTCCAAACGATCTAAGGTCTAATTGGAACTTCTTACTGGGGAGATCCCCTGACATGTTTGTGGGTCCAACAACGTCAACACATTTCCAGATGGAATCAAATGCACATTGTGAGTGTGCCCTGGAACAATGAGTTGGTAATTGTTCACTAAGAGGATAAGTGGTGTAGGATTATAGTGTTGGACATTGGGTGCAGATTCGACCTTGCAGTGGATTCTGCACTTCCTGGGAAGGAGGTGAATCCTGGTATTACTTTGATGGTGGAAGTGTGAGCCTCTGGATTCCCTTGTTGTAGATGCAGGCATCATATCCTTTTATTTTTTGTTTGAGCAAATGTGCATATGTGTATATGTGTGTATTATTGAAAATATTGTATCGAGCTGGACTTATATAGCTGCTCAATAGACATTATGAGTATTTTTTGGATGAAGCAAATTTGTATGTGTGTATATGTGGTTATTATTGTAAATATTGTAATGAGTTGTGTTATAAAGCTCCAGTGAACAGTATGTTTGTCATGTTTTAGAAAATGGTCATTGTAAATACTACAACAAGCTATGTTATAAAGCTTCATGGGTAGTATGTTTTGTTTTCAGCAGTCTTTCTGGTTATAGGTGTCATTGAACACTGAGGACGGTATTCCCCCACGGGGAAGGATTATGTAACAACATTGGTTAAAAAAATCCATGTAAATATAAAAATATAAGACCAACGTCATGGGACATGTATTCCAAGATGAATATTGGGAAAAAATACTAGTGGGGTGTCGCTTCGATTTATTATGGCTAAGGAAATTGGCAAAGGCTTTGGAAAGACATGAGGCATTTATTGACATTTTATTTATGAAAATAAAGGAAATTACGAGAAAAGGAAGGTGAAAGGTCACAAATTGCATGTGATGAGGAAATTGGAGGAAAATAATGGAAAATGAAGAAAATAGAGGCCTCATTGATAAAAATGCTTCGAAGGATCAGTTGGTAAGCTTTTACTCAAGCTTGGACAGTGTGAGCCTTTTATGGGTTCAGCTTTTGAGCTCTCATTTTATTCTCTCTCTCTCATAATCTTGGACACTTAGAGTTTTCTTGGAGCACTCTTGGAGAGTGTGGAATACTTATATTCTTGGAGCAAGAAGGCAAAGGAAGAGGAGGAAAGTGCAAGAGGACATCAAAATCAGCAGCTACAATGGGTTTTTCTTGTAGGTACCGAGTTGCATGTATGTTTTCCTCAATAGTTTGACATGCATGGCACATGTATGTGGTTTATTGGTCATGATCTGTCATTGGCATGGAGGATTGCCTGGATTGACAGTGGATTTTCCTAACCTTGCCATTTCCTAAAGAACCATGGTGTTGTGGGTTCATTTCTTTGTTTTTCTGGTTGGTTCTAATGTTTCATTTAGCTTGGGTTGAGTTACTAGTTCCTAGAAGCCTTGGTTGGACAAACGCTCTGGAAGCCTTGTAACATATTGGGTTGAGTTACTAGTCCTAGAAGCCTTGGTTAGACAAACGCTCTAGAAGCCCTTAGTGGGTTGAGTTACTAGTCCTGGAATCTCTAGTTGGACAAATGGTTTGGAAGCCTGACATTAGTTATGGGTTGAGTTACTGTCCTGGAAGCCTTGGTTGGAACAAACACTCTAGAGCCCTAGAAGGCTTGGGTAGAGACCAATTTGGTGATGGTTTGTGATGTCCGACCGTGAAGTGGAATCATTGTTTGATGGGTTGAGGTGGTTCGGCCTCTGGAATCCCTAGTTCGGTTTTGATGGATTGTTCCATGAGATCCCACATTCATGCTTGGAATATGGCACGAGGGTGACTGGCTAAAGAGAGATTTGGCTCAACCATGTCTACGATCGGGTGGTTCATGGAAGTACCAAACCTGGTTAGCCTTTGCATCATTAATAATAGGTTATTTCTTCGTGTTAATTCATGAGTATTATACTAGTTTATATGTCGATTATATGGTTGTTGTTTCCTTGGTATTTCTGTTGTTATTATACTGGTTATGAATATGAATTATGACAATGGCTATATATGGCTCTCATCATGTTTTTACTTGTAAATGAATTAACAATGTATCTATATCCTAATAGACGATAATGCAGTTAATGTGATAAGGAAACAATGCCTCATATACCCCTATGCTCAGCTCTATTGTTAGGACCTGTAGATTTCATATTTGTGATATGTTTGATGAAATGCATGTCATGGCTAGTAAGGGTCCAGTCTAGTCTTTGTTGATGTTTTTGCATATGTATCTCTGTTCCACTATGAAATTTCATTTATAAAGGTGTCATTGAGTTCTAGGCAGTGACCTAAGCTCTAACCCTGAAAAAGTGGCACAAATCTCAGAGTTGAAAGCATAGCACTAGAGAAAAAATTCCCTGGAAGCTCCCTTACCCTTTCTGTGGGAGCTTCTACAGCCTCCCATATGCACCCTTGTCCATATCAAGGGAGCGGCTAGAGGTTTGATGCACTAAAACTTCAGTTGGTCTCAGGGGCAGGTTACCTGAGTGGTTGGGATGGCTCCTGGGAGTTTTATTGCTGATGTGGAAGGTGTATGTGGCATGTTTCCGTCGATTCCACTTCCTTAAGGTGACATAGGAGGTTGAATCCCATCATAGTGGCCTCTCATCGCATATTTACCCCGGTTGGGTGGTTACCTGGGTAGACGTGGGATGAGGTTGTTACATTAACCAAATGTTAAATCCCTGTAGATTGCTAAACTTCTATCTGGGTTGTGTTTTTCTTTACGAGGGCAACTATTGCACATTTATCAAGGTGTAGGAGGAGAAGAAAACTTAGGTTTTGAAACAACAAACTTACGTATAACACATTTTAAGACCTCTGCCAAGACAAACAATATATGGAGAAAGTGTCAGGCTAGGAAGTAACTCCTTAAGGCAAAAATGATTCGTGTTTATTCCTTCAAGTAAGTCTTCATTAAATACATGAGGGAGAGACTGTTCAGCTCATCTCCTGATGACTGTTCATATTACTTTATCTATTTACATTATATTCACCCAATCATGAGGATTAGGTGTCAACATTCCCCCCCTTAATCTGAAGGGATGTTGGTGAGTCCAAGCATCATTCTGAATCGTTCAAGCTTTTCTCTTCCAAGCGCTTTGGTGAAGATGACTACAATTTGCTCATTTGTGGAACAATGACGAAGATGGATTGTTTTGGCCTCAACATGATGTCGAATTAGATGATATTTAGTATTGATGTGTTTTGTTTGATCATGGAACTTTGGATTCTTGGCCAAGTTTATTGCAGAGGTATTGTCAATCATGAGTGGAGTTGATTGTACTTGTTTTACTTGCAAATCTTCAAGAATTTTCCTGAGCCACACAATTTCTTTTGTTACTTCAGCTGCTGCCATGTATTCTGCTTCTGTTGTGGAATTTGCTGGAACTGATTGTTTGTGTGATCGCCAGGAGACAGCTCCTGATCCAAGACTCATAGCATATCTTGAAGTAGATACCCCAGTTTCTTGATCTCCATCGAAGTCTAAATCAGAGTATCCAATCAAGTTGAAGTCGTCCACCTGTGTATACTTGATTCCAAAGTCTTGAGTTCCCTTCAAGTACCTTAGAACTCTTTTTGTAGTAGACCAATGTCCCTCACAAGGCTTTTGCATAAACCTGGAGAGGATTCCAACAGCAAACGAAATGTCTGGTCTGATAGTAGTTAGGTAGTTGAGACTTCCTACAAGCTGTCTATGCTTTGTTGCATCCTCAAATTATTTTCCTTCAATAGATGTGAGCTTTAAGTTTTGTTCCATTGGAGTAGTAAGAGGATTGCACTCTGTCATGCCAAACCTATTCAACAGATCTCCAATATATTTCTTTTGAGAAATAAATATGGACTTCGGATGTTGGGTTACTTCAATGCCAAGATAGTAATGAACATAGCCCAAATCAGTCATTTCAAAACTTTTCCCCAATTCCTTCTTTATGGATGCAATGTAGCTTTCATTGTTCCCTGTCATCGAATGATCATCTACATATACCACAAGATATACAACTATTTTTCCAACTTTCTTGACAAATAAAGTTGCATCATCAAGATCATAATGTTTGAAATTGAGTTTCAGAAGATGCTCAGTTAGTTTTTCATACCAGGCTCGCGGTGCTTGTTTGAGGCCATACAAGGACTTCACCAGTTTGCATACTTTATGTTCATGTCCTTTCACAGCAAATCCTTCAGGTTGGGACATAAAAACATTCTCTTTTATATCTCCATTCAAGAAAGCAATTTTTACATCCATTTGATGGACTTTCCAACCGTTCTGAGCTGTTAGGGAAAAGAGTGTCCGAATGGTAGCCCATTTTGTTGTGGGGGCAAAAGTCTCCTCATAATCGACCTCTTCCTTCTATGCAAAGCCTTTTTCCACAAGCCTAGCTTTGTTCTTGTCAAGTGAGCCATCAGTGTTATGCTTGTTCTTGTAGACCCACTTGTAGCCAATTGGTTTGGTTCCTAATGGAGGATCAACCAGCTTCCAAGTGTCGTTCTTTATGAGGGCATCATACTCCTTTTGCATTGCTTCTTTCCATTCATTGTGAGAAGCAGCTTCTTTGAAGGAATTTGGTTCAAAATCTGTAGACAAGTTCAATTCAAAATCATAAGAAACATCCATATCAACAGGTGAATTAGAGTCATCCACATCACGTCCATTTTGTCGGTTTGAATTTCTAGTTCCTGTCTTTCCAACCTCATCAAGATGAACACTTTCAAGTGTCTTTGTCAGCCACTTTGGGGGACCTTTCTCAGATGGTCCAGGCTGCTCCATTGATTGAGTTGGGACTAAATCAAGATTGAGTCTCCCAATTCTATCAATCACATCACTTAAAGCATCATCCATTGTTGGAGTTTCATGTGGGGGAGAGTGTTCTTCAGAAGAAGATTCCACATGTTGATCTAGTATAGGAATCCCCCCTTCAAGATGTGGAATCTGATTATCAAATTCTTGAAATGATTTTGCTTTTACGAATCTATCCAAGCAATCAAGTTGCCGCTCAACAACATTGTCAGTTTTGGATGATTCAAGAAAAATTACATCTCTAGATACAACAAACTTTTTATTTACTTCATCATAGAGACGGTATGCTTTGGAGGTGTTTGAATACCCCAGGAAGATACACTTACGACTTCCTACACCAAGTTTGTTTCTATGTACCTTTGGTATCAAGGCATATCAGGTGGAACCAAAGACCCTGAGATGCTTTACCGAAGGAACATGTCCATACCACATTTCATGAGTCTTGTTTCTAATAGCATTAGATGGACATCTATTTTTTATATATGCAGCACATAGAACAACATCAACCCAAAACATTATCTTTACATTTTTGAAGAAGAGCATGGATTGTACCATATTTAAGATTGTCCTATTCATCCTTTCAGCTACACCATTCTGTTGGGGATTATAAGGTATAGTTGTTTGATGTTTGATCCCATGTTGGCGAAGATAGTTTTCAAATTCATTTGATGTGTATTCTTTTCCATTATCAGTGCGAATAGACCCAATATGAGATTGTGCATCATTTTCAATCCATTTATGAAAATCCTTGAATGTTTGAAAAGCATCAAATTTGTTCTTCAATAAATAAACCCAACACATTCTGGTGTAGTCATCAATAAATGTCATCATATATTTATTTCCATTTGCAGAAGGAACAGGCATTGGACCACATAAATCTGAATGAATGAGTTCAATTTTTCTATGTGCTCGTGAATGTGAATCATGAAAAGACTATTTGCTATGCTTTCCTAGGATGCAAGCATCACATTGCTTAAGTTTCCTAGGAATTGTAGGCAAACCAACAACACCATTTTTCTTCAACAAGCAAAGACTATCATAGTTCAAATGTCCAAATCTAGCATGCAATAATAAACTTGATGGAAGTGTACTTTCTTCATGATGAGAATTGTATGAGAAATGTTGTGCATGAGTAAAGGTTCCTTGCAACTTGAGAAGCCTTTCTCCTTCTATTCCCCTCATGACAAGTGAGTGGTCAGATGCTTTTCTTACCTCAAGCTTGCCATCAAACATATGAATGGAGTGACCTTGTTGGCAGATGTAGACCAAGGACAGCAAGTTTCTCTTGAGCTGTGGGAGATATATAACATGATGTAGAAGAAAGTCTAGAAGACCAGGCAGTTTAACCCTGATTGTGCCAAGCCCTGATGGCTTGATTTTTTATTGGTCTGCAAAGTATACTGCTCCATCAACATTGTCTGTAAATTCTTCAAAAAGATCTTTTCTATGATTCATGTGGTAGGTTGCTCCTGAATCAAGCAACCAATCATTTTTCCAAGAAGCAAGTGAAGCATTAAATAAATCTTCATTTACTCCAATGTTACATTGTGCCACAACATAGTGAGCGGATTCAAGTGCTTTACCTTTGCCTGTATCATCAGTTTTACCTTTATGTTGGTTTCTTTGTTGCTCAATTTTGTCCCATGGTAGCTTGCATGTAGAGGCATCATATGATCCATTTCTTTTGCAACGAATGCAGTGCAAATCTGCCTTTTCTCCTTAAGAGTGTCTGCCCCCTGCCTCTAAAATATCTTCCTTTTCCTCTTCGACCACCTCTTCCTCTTGAAGAATCTTGAGCAAGATGCTCTTCTTTATGAGCAAGGCACACAGCCTCTTTAGAAGATTCAGGGGTTGTCTTCTTTCCAAAAGCTTTCTCTCTTTCAGCAAACTTTTTCACAAGAGAGTCAAAGGTGATATCTTTGAGATTACCATTTGCTTGCAATGACTCAAGATAATTGGAGTAAGTAGGATTAATTGCCTTGAGAAAAGCGATAAGAGGAATATCCAATTCAACCTTAGTGGATTTAATATCATGCATTATAGACTTTACTTCAGATGCAAGAGCAAGAAGATCATTATTTTGCAGTTCAAGATGAAGAGTTTAATCATGAGTTGAACAACTTCAAGTGTAGAATGTGAGTCATAGAGTTCTTTTAGCTTTTGTAAGGCTTCAAAGGCAGTTGAACATGACAAAATATGGCCACTCACCTCTTCATTTACAGATGCTATGATTAATACATAAGCTTTGTTGTTCTTGTTTTCCCAAATGATGAGCTCTTTGTCTGAGGTAGGCTGTACTGATTCATTATCTTCGTTTCTGACACACACTCCTTTCCACAACTCATTGAAAATGAGGGTGTGTTTTATCATCCAGGACCATTTAGGATAGTTCTCCTTGCCAGTGAGAACTATTCCCACCATGGATATGATTGAATGCATATTGTAAAAAAATACTTCTGTTGATAGAAAAATACTTCTGTTGATAGAAAAATACTTCTGCTGGAAAAAAATGCACTGTAGTAGCAATATTCTGAAAAATGAAGTTATGGTAGCAATATGGAGGAGGTATGACAGTTTCAACACAGGATGTTTAAATTCAAAGATTCCAGTCGTTATTTAGTGAAGTAATAACCATCTTTATTTTTCAGAAAATGGAAAATTTGTAATTTGAAGACTTTGCTATCTCTTTCAAGTAACAGGTGGGTCCGATGTCAGCTCAAAAAATTGGAAAATTTTAATTTCTTGAATTTATCAGCCAACATTATGAGAACAGTGAGATCCGGTAGAGATATAATCAAATCCAAAGTAAAGCGACCGGTTGTCATCACAAAACTGGCTTCTCTGGTTACTGAGATTCATTATACGGGAGTCATTTATAGCGGAGATATATATGGTGTCAGGTCACAACGGACATCGAAAACAAAAGTGTTATTTCAACATATTACACTGTGGACGGAGAGCAGTGCTCAACATTTGCTGCGCAATGTGGTGGAGGAACAACATTTGCTGCGCAAGGTGAATACTAAGAAAGCCAACGTAACAGTGTAGCAGTGTTCACCTATGTATGGAGGCCAACGGTTTGAACGCAAGACCTCGTTTGTACTAATACAAAGTCTTACCAACGCGCACAGTTTCAAAACAGAATCGCAGGACCTTCTGTAGCTTTTGGCACTCACGCTTCGCAGCACAGGTCTGGAAGCTCTAGGGATTCCCCACGCAACCCTCTCCTGGATATGGTGAAGCCTCCGGTGAAACCTTTGTGCGGTGGAATGAGAGTATTTAGTGTGTAGTGAAGACTGGGAAGAACAAACAGTAAAACAAAATGGGCACAACAGACACGATGAACTCAGAGGTTTTGAAGGAGGAAGAACCCATTCTCATGAAGAACCCTAAGAGGTTTTGTATGTTTCCAATAAAATATAATGAGGAGAGCAGAGATATGGGAAACAGTGCATAGGAAGTGAGCAGCGTATGGAAAAACAAGATGCAAAGGAACGCTTCTGGCGTTGTAGCAGAGGAACGTGGCAGCAACGTTCAGGTCACTGCGTGGAGCAGCGTTCAAGCCAGTGCGTGGAGCAGCGTTCAGTATGCAACATTTATGGACAACACTTTGTATGCAGCGTATTATGGAGCAACGTATGGGCACCAACGTTTATGGAGCAGCGTATGGACAACGCTTTTGAATGGAGAGCAGAGGAGCATAATAGGGAGTTACAAAGGGCATAAAAGCTAAAAAAATGGAGTTGGCTCTGATACCATGTCAAGCTAGGCAGTAACTCCTTAAGGCAAAAATGATTCGTGTTTATTCCTTCAGGTAGGTCTTCATTAAATACATGAGGAAGAGACTGTTCAGTTCATCTCCTGATGACTGTTCATATTACTTATTTATCTATTTACATTATATTCACCCAATCATGAGGATTAGGTGTCAACAGAAAGAAATAAAAAGAAACCAGTATTTGAAGAATGAAATAAAATCACACCTTCCAGTTACATATATATTGGTTTTGCTAATTAAGAGGACCATTTGTATTCCTAGTGTTGCCTTTGTTTCTAGAGGAATAATCCATGGAGAATTTTAGATTCTGTTACTATACTATTCTACAGAAATTTGATTTATATATGAGTTGAAGGGAAAGTACACTTTGGACAAATTGTTGATACATAGACAAACTATGTACTGGTATTAACCTGTAAACATTAGGAATGTGGCAGCCACCTTACAACATCATCAAACAACCCAATTTTCTTCAAATTGACTAAGTGCAAAGGAATTTTGTGCACAATTCTGTCCCAAAAAGCATCTTCATTGAATGATTTATTTGGCTTAAACACAATTTATGCTATTGAGCTTATAGTTGGGATGTTGTTTTTCTTCTCACCAATCCTCAACTAGTTCTACTTCTTTAGTCTATTTCAAGGCTTTCAATGGGTGGATTCCCTGATGGTATAACTAATATCAACCTCAAGAATAATTATGATACGTCTGGATGTTGTGTGTATTGACATATTGAGCTTGTTGATGAAATAAGTGTTCCATATAACTTGGTTGTAAGACCCATTTCCTATAGGGCCCCTTCAAGCTAGAGTATTACACTAGATTTGTTTGATATTGGAATTGGTTTTGATTATTTACCAACCTAGATCCATTTTAAATCTAGCTCTATCAAGCGCCAAGAGAGATGAAATCTCTCAAGGTGCGAACATTTCCTCAAGTTTTGCACTCCAAAGATTTGCACTCAGAAAGAGGGTTTCACCTCAAGAGATGACATTTCCTCAAGTTTTGCACTCCAGAGATTTGCACTTAAAAAGAGGTTTTCACATGGAGAGATTTGATCCTCTCAACACTTATAAATCCATATTTAAGATGGATCTAGGTTGGTTTCAATTATCTAAAATAACGTAACTTTGTTTTACATTTAAATTATTCTTCATTAATTTTCCTCTTTTCTTATAATGGATTATAGTTTACAAATTTGAATAATTTGAGTTTAATTAAATTACGCATCCATATTATACACTCATATTTCTAATAATGATCTTAATCTTTTATATCTCTTAAATATTCATTATTTCTTACTTTGATAAAAAAAAATCTCACACAAATACATTTTAACAATAATATCTATTTACACAATTTATTGAAGCATTGTTTTCCCTTTAAAATATTATTATCATTAAACATTTGCTTTTAACTTAGACAAAAACATTTATAATTTACATAATTTATATATATGAGATACCAATTAATTTTTACTTACCTCACAGGAGAGCATTTTAACTATCATATCAAATAACATGATTTATATTTCAGAAATACTTATTGGTTTTACTTTAAGAAAATTTAATTCCCATAAAAATATTTTTAACTATCATATTAATTTGATTAATTTATATATATAATACTAATTACCTCACAAAAACACATTTAACCATGATGTCAATTTACTTAATGTTTGTAGGCAATATTTTAGTTTTGTAACTATTCCAATTTCATGCAACATTTGATTGTGTTTTCAGATTTTGGCAAATAACCTTATATGATTTTTTACATTATAGATAAAACAAATTTAATATTTTTGAGAAATGAGATGTTCACAAGTTTTATAGCTAGAATGAGGTGTTGACAAGTTTATTACATGGTCTATATATATTTATATATATTTAAATTTGTTTCACGTGATAACATCTCCTCTGGAGGCAATAAGCTTTTCCAGATTTATCCATCATGCAAGAATAATAAGAAAACAAAACACAATTAAGGCCCCTTCATATTTGTTGAGAGTTGGTTTTGTGTTCAAAGTCCAGTCATAGGGAAATATTTGTTAAGCAAAGCACAATAGGAATTTTCTGGTTCCTCTCCACAATGCTCGTAGAGACATCTAAACATCATCTTTGCCAAAACTCACCAAGAAAAAACATCATCACATCATCTTTGCAATCAAACTGTGAATCCTCCTGCAAACCTTCATAGGAATTCAATGGTACTCTACACCGTGACACAAAGTATCCGAAATAGCAAAAACTGAAACAATAGATTAACCAATGTTTACATCATTCGCATTCTCTTCCTCTGAATCACTTAGAACTATTAGCTCAGAGTCCTTTTGGAGTTCAGAACAAACATGCTTGGAAATTCTCTGTAAAGTCTGATTACGTCTCAAGAATGAAGAGTCAAAACCTGGCATCATTATTTGTTGAAAAGTCGAGGTTCTCACTTCCACTTTCTTCCTGATTGATACTTGGATCTTCATCATCTCCATTTGTATCATTTGCACTGTAGTTGATGGCTGGCACAGTTTTTATATTCCCTGACAAGGTCCTCACTTCCTTCTTGATTAATACTTGGATCTTCATCATCTCCATTTGTATCCGTCGCACTGTAGCTGATGGCTCGCACGATTTTTGTATTCCCCTTTTTCCATCCATGGCATAGTATTTGCTGTAGATGATAAGATAGCACCACCTAATCCCAAATAACTATCTCAATTCCTCTTTATTCCAATTTTTAAAGGCAACTGACTTTCAAATATACCCTCACATTTAACCTGGTTCAAGTTTCCCTGTTGATGTGTAATTTTTCCAATTGAAATAATGATCGATCTATCTGGCCGATGCCAAGGCTCATAGAGCCAGGCATAACCTTCGAGCTTTGGATACCATCTCAATTCCTCTTTATTCCAATTTTTAAAGGCAATACTCTCACATTTAATATGGTTCAAGTTTCCCTGCTGATGTGTAATTTTTCCAATTGAGATAATCATTGATCTATCTGGCTGATGCCAATGCTCACGGAGACTGGCATAACCTTCAACCTTTGGATACCAAGAAGCATCTGGTTTCACCTCAACTTCAGTTACGTCCTTAGAGTAGTTTTTCATCTGCCATATTAGATAATCATAAAGTTTTGACAGGTTAGGAATTAGCATAAATTTGATGTTCCTTTATCATCCTGTTCCCATCAAAAAATTGCAATAAATTACTTACAAAATTAATGATGCTGTCCATTGAATAATTCTCCTTGCACATAGGACACTGCCACTGCATGCGCAAATAAAGAAACTTTCATTTCTTATTTAAAAGCAAATGAAAATTTAAATAGCAAATAGTTGGAGAAATGGTTAAAGAAAGTGTGAATATTTCATGCCAGTGAATTTTCTAGCATGTTGGTCATACAAAAGATTCTAGTTCAAAACAACCCAAATGAATACAAGGTTTGAATTTACCAGAAGATTTTCTACGGGTTAGACCTGTCCGGAAAAACCCCAATACTCGAGAGAATCTTCTATAAATTGCCAAACAGAAGAAAATAATAACACAACAGCAATTTGGTCTATAAATAAATGATTTTGACTAAATCATGATTCAGAGACATCAGGAGTGTTTCCTAAAATTTCAGAATTCCACAGAATAAGCTTTTAAGGAAAGTTTAAAATAAGACATACACAGCAGTCAAGCAGTCAAAGATATGTCTGAACAAATAACACGAATAAGCTTTAAAGCATCAAAATGTCCAAGAAAATAGAGATCAAAATCATGTTTCGACAAATCACTGAAGTTAGAAAAGAAAAGTGCAAATTAGTTTATACTTTAATGATCTTTGAACAGTTTGTTCTATAATATATCAGTGTTAGATAGGGATGCACTTCTCAAAACTTATTTTGACACGCTCTTCAACAGCAATGCATTTTAATCCTTCAGATAATTCTCAAAATACTTTGTAATGCTAAATAAAAAAGATAAATTATAAAAGTCAAAGGAGAGGCATAAAAAACACTTGTAATAAGGATAATAAACACAAGTTTACAAACCCTAATAAGAACAAAGGTGATGGTATATTGCCAAAGGACATATCCAATTGCAAAGTTGTAGGGAGTGATGATCTTGGAGGCAAAGGGATTGGTCAATTCTCCAAAAGTTATCAAACGTCATTGGAGGGGAAATAAATGCCCTCAAATAGTCACCTTCAATGCCACCTCAGGGGGATAGTGGACACAGCTTACCCTATCCATAAAAAGAAACCAGGAGACTCACCATTTCTTCGATGATAAGTTAAGGGGGTTTAAGTAGCTACTTCCAAGTTCCATGGTCAAGTTCTGTTGGAGTCACTAGAAGAGAATCCAGATTTTCATTATGAATTTTTCTCTTCAAAGAAAGGTGAAGTTTAATCTTTAAACCCACCAAGAGGTTGACTAATATACTCCCGGGCAACAACACCAAAGGCGTTGCCTCAAAATCTAGGGCTCACAAGACAAAAACTAGACGAAGGGACAACAATGAGGTGTGGCCCACTGTCACCATAGCCACTACCTCATGCTCATTTATGTACTTTCACCACTAGGGAGGCTTGCCCTTATTAGGTCATCCATGAGAGATGTTAAATCCAAGGGATAAGGTGACAAGATAGGTTTGTAGAGGACAACTCTTCCTAAGAAGAAGGCTCATCAAGCACGATGGGGCAATTCGCTTCCTCTAATGAGGCCTATTCAGGGGATGAATGATATAGAGCTTTAGAAATAGCAAGCCAAAAGGATCAACCTAGAGTCACAAGGCCAAGAAAAGGCTTCCAAACAATCAATACCTTCAAATTAAGGAACGAGAAGGGAAAACTAGGGTTTTTCTGGAGCAAGATCTACCTAGGACATAAAGAATTTAGCTTTGAAATGGATAGATTAGCCACTACAAGGGGCTAATTTTGATGCAACCAACACTCCTTCCAATGTTGAATCCTTCCACAAGTCAAAGTCTTCAACCCTAGTAAAATTTCATGCCCTAGCGCTAGCTAGCGTCTTATCCTCAAGGGGTCAAAAATCAGATTTAGAGAGACATAATGTGATTTAAGTGAAGTTTGTTAGGTGATCAACAAAGTTACCAAGGCTAGGGTCTAGCCCTTGGGATGATGGAGTCTATGGGAGTGTAAAATATGCTAAATTTTGGCAAGGAGTAAGGGAATAATAAAACCCTAGGTTTCAAAACCCTAGCTATCACTTTGGTGAGGGAGCAAAGTCAATTGGGAGAGCTAGTTTAAAGATTCACCAATGGGATTGCCATTCACATTCTATGGGTGAGTAATGCATACAATGCTATCATCTAGATTCAATACAATGATTTTCAACAATAACTAGCAAATTAGAAACCCTAGATAATCAACCATTCCATATATTAGACACACACAAAAAAAAAATATCAAATCCAAAGTACACTTACAAGATAGAATGCATGAACAAGCCTTTATTGCTCCAAAATAACATCTTCGAGACCAAAGAAATAGCTCCAAATAGAAAAATACACTATAAAGTCACATCTCCACAAGAAAACAAAAAGATTGAAAATCTCTAAGACGGCCAAAATAAGTCACAAGTGATGATGATCCAATACAATGAGCCTATCCTCTATTTATATGAGGATTAGGACTAATAGTAAGCCTAACAAAGACCCTAAAACAAGTTTGATGCTAAAATGTCCTAGAATTACAAGCCAACAGACTAGCTATATCAAAATGTGCCCTAATTTGTCCACACATGTGAGTTGCAGGCACTCTCATGCTAATGTCATCAATAGTAAATGCTCCAAATGCCATGTCCAAGGGTGATGAGGTGTCCAAGAAGGTGTAGATTCCTGTGAAGTTCATGATTCGAGAGTTGGGGTCCTAAGATCCAGTTGGGGTGCCACAAAGTGGTTTCCATAGGTCTCCAACTATTGGAAGTGGCCTCCTCCAGTGTTAGGGCTTCCTTTGGTGCAACAAACCCTCCCTAGTCTCTTAGTGTGAGATCATCCTCATCTGGGCTCTTAATCAATTGTTTTCCTTCAAGTTGTGTCAAGACCAACCTGGGGGCATGCTAGGTCTAGTTGTGTCAAGACCAGCCTAGGGGCATGCTGGGTCCAGTTGTGCCATCCTTAAGAATCCTCAAACTTGGGTCAAATTCAACCAATGTCTTGGGCACTGGGGGTGCTTTGGGACATATGTCATTGATGATGTTGCTAGGAGGCTCCTTACTCTCAATGCTTCACTTGTTTGTGCCAATGTACTCCTCGAAAGGGTCGGGGTGCATGTGGGGAGGGTGCCCAACACTTGGGATACAGAACCACCTAACAAGAACAACATGGATTCTAGTGAAAGAAACTAGTCATTAGGGACAAAGATCAATAATGCATCTTAGTGAACCAAACTTGAATGTGAAGGAAAATTTAATACTTCAAACAAGGATCCCTTATTAAAATCAGGGCCCTGAACTTGCAAAGGTGTTTTTCCCTAGGTAGGGGTGGCTAAAGGTCAACCTTATTAGGCGCTTCCAGACACTAAGGGGAAGTAGCATTTCCCTAGTCCACCCCTCAATTATTAGGTGTTAGTGAATAGTAATGTGGCAACAGAGGGGATAAGACTTCATTGCCAAGTGTCATGGTCAAGGGTGCCAGATGATGGGGGTATCCACGTCCTGAGTGTATAGATGTGAGGAGGGAGCATTCGTAAATGCATGAGTTACCATTTCAACCTTGGTTTTTCCACCCCTCTTGTGTGCCTTTTACTTCTTGATTTTCCCTTGTATTACCACTTATAGCTCAAGGGTTAGAGCTTGCTTTGTATGAAGTAGCAATTTTATTATCCCTTTAAGATGAGTCAATTTATCGCTCATCGGGGTTGGGACATGCAAGGGCTCCTCTATGATAAAATGGAGCAACATGTGCTCAGGAATTGGGTGATAGACATATTTGGAAGGTAGAGTTCATGCTAGGATTTTTCCCACCCGCTAATTCTTCTATTCTTGGCCATCTTTTGCATTTTAACATTTCTTTTTGTTTCTTTTAGTAGCATCAACCTCCCGGAAAAAAAAATTGGGCCCTACTCAAGGTATGTGAACATATCAGTGCCGAGTCCTGAAGAACCAATGACAAGTTGTACCCAAAGAATGGAGGAGAGATATGGACTTGTAGTGTAGGATGGAAGGTGTTAAGTGTGACATAGGGAAGATGGAACATGTTATCTCAATCATGGTTTTCCAAGTGTGCCCCTCCTATAACCTAGTGGTCCTTAAGGAAAGTCCCAACGGACTAGGATCAAAGATTAACCCCCCAAGTAAGGTGAGAGATCAAGAATGCAATCAAGGTCTGCTAATCATCCAGATCACCCCATAATCCGTACTAAATGCCCAAAGACAAACAAGTATAAGCACTCAAATGCAAAATGATCAAAATACCTTGTGAGTGGTTGCCCACCTTTGCCCAAATGCTAATCTAGATGGGTAAGAAACACATCGCTAATGCAAGTGGGGGAGATATATGGCATATCGTCAATAATGGTGGCTCTCAGGGGTTGTTGGTTGTCTGGCTGACCGGTTGGCTATCAAGTGGAGGACAAAAGTTTTCTCCTATGGGGTTACGCATTTTGTTGGGTCACATGTATTTTTCTTCATAGGGCCATTATCCTAGGAACAAAGCCCTTGTATGCTATAGACTTTAATTAATGAAACAAAAAATTTTGAAGGGAAGAAATTATTTGTACATGTGTATGAGATTGGTGTAATCATTTCCCTTCAGTTGTTATATTCTATTTAAATGTTAAAATCTTACACATTTTTTTGGGTCAATAGATCTAATCTATTGGGAAGCAATTAACCAAATCATTGGGGTTAGAAATTAGCATGGTATCAAAGCACAACTTCTGAAGACTAATCTATAAGAGTTGCACAAGAAGATTGATCCACAAAGCACAAAAAGAATCAACCAGAAGTTAATGTACAAGAGATATTCGTGCAGGAGTCAAAGATTGTACAAATCAAGCCATAGGCAGACACAACTAGGCAAAAAATTGCATTCAAGGTTGGCCATATGTCATACAATGCCTAAGATAGATATCAAAGTGGTAGTTGTCCAACTTTGTAGTAAAGGCTAACCATATGGTGATTGAGAAAAAGAAAAAGGGGGTGGGTGGGTGGTGGGGGCTTCCAGCTTCCACTAAGGTTGTATGGCGAAAAACAAATGAGTTTGAAACATAAAAAGTGGATTGTAGCCATAGGCATCAAGTGCAATTGACAAAAAAAGGTCGTGATGGGCTAGCGCACGAGCTAAAAGTAAATAAATACAACTTCTAGCTGCCAATCTGCGTGTAGAAAACAAGAAAGGATTGTCACCAAGTCCGAGACATGTAAAAAGATCCCAACAATAGCCAAGTTAAGGGATGCAAACACTGAAAGCCATTAGATCATGTGCATGAAGTCGTTAGTGTGTAGGGGTAACCATACACTATTATACATAGCCACAGAGTTCCATATAGTAGCCACAAAAGCCGAATGATGTGTGGAGGTTGATAGAAGAGAAGTTTGGGCTGTAAATTCATACTAGTTTGTACATGTAGTGTAGTAGCATGGTGACAACAACTACAATGTACAGCGGGTACATGGGCATGATATCTATAAGTGCCAACAAAGCTATCAATGCAGCCAATACTGATTAGTGGAGGTCATCCTTCAGAGGAACAGAGGGAGACCTTACCAATTGAAGGTTTGACATAAAATATTTTTTTGTGGGGGTTTTCAAAGGACCGAAACACATAATCATAAGAAATCTTACATATCTACAAACCAGTAGCATTCTTTTTTCTTGTGGGTGCTATGACTTAGCACAAGAAAGTTATTGTCGAATCTAGAAATGGCAACATCTAGTCTTAGATTTGAGGATAGGTTGGATGGAGCATCTAACTTCTTGCCTTGGGAGGCAAGGGTTACCTTGCTACTGAAGGAGATATTGCCTTCCTCACTAAGAGGGAGTGTTGATATGGGGTTTAATGGTAAGTTTCGCTGGGTGAAACCCACGAGATGGAGGTTCAAATCTCATTGAGTATATGGCCTATTGTGTCTTGGCTAGAAGAGTAGGTGACCCCCGAGCAGACGTCTCGGCTCTTGTTGAGGCATAAGTTAATTGCTATTGTGTGCGGCTTGCAGGCTGTTGCACCTAGCCTAGGTTTATAGTGGCAGCCAGTTGGATTTGATCCTAGGCCTGTTCAGGATAACTCTCACCAGTTACCAATTATCCTAGATTAAAAAAAAAGAATAGCTTGGGAAGGTACTTCCAAAGAAGCCTGTGTTTAGGCATGTGAAAGTCACCTAATTGACCCTTAATCTTAGCAATTAATTAATTAAAGTAAATGACTTTTAAAAGATAAAGTGAGTTAATATAATGAAATACAATGGTTATTTACATAAATGAATTAGATGAATCTCAATCATTGATCTAAAGTGTTCTTGAGATCTAATCTCAACCATCAATCACTTTGGAAATTATGGTTGTGGATTCAATCAATAACTCGAACTTTTAAAAAGAAGGCTAGTCTAAGGGAGAATACACATCTTTGAACACAAAACGGTGAGTGTTAGAACTCGGTGATTGGGTGAAGGATATTCATTCCAGTGTGCAGGGTGTGAAGAAGAGTGCAAGGGGCAGTAAGCGATGGGTCCAAATCAGCTAGCAAATCGAAGTACAAATGGTTTGATCAATTGAATTAATTCCAAGTTCTTGTTGCATTAGTATTTTTCCTCAAATGGCCATTACCCCAAGAAGGGAGCCCTTGTATGTTGTAGAATTAAATTAGAGAAACAACAGATTTTGAAGGGAAAATTTATGTGTGCATGTGTATGAAATTGGTGCGATCATTTTGCTTTTGTCGTTATATTTTATTAAGTGTTAAATTCTCATCCATGTTTTTAATTTAGTAGATTTAATCTTCTAGGGAGTAATTATCAAAGGTTGTTGAGGTTAACGAACCAAAGCTCATACTTGATGAGATGAGCAAGAGAGTTGAAGAGGGAATATGTTATAAGTTTGATGAAGCCTTAAATAGAGATGAAGACAAATAAAAATTCAAAAAGGACTTGAAGATGGATAAACAAAGTTGATAGATGGTACAATAATTCAGTTTCAAAAGGGGAAGGAATAGAAGATATAACAAGGCTGCCACAAATTTCTTAAACTTGAAGTAGAGATCATGGTTAAAGACAAAATATGATAGTATTATCTCAGAAGTGACCACAATCAAAGATCAAGAACATAAGCTAGGGCACGGTACTATACTAGAAAGGAAGATTAATGATAATGTTGTGCATGATGGAGAAAAACCTTAAAAGGTGGAACAATATTGATATCCTCATTACTAGGAACGCCTATAATGAATACAGGAAAGTGCATATCAGTAACCTCGTTCAAAGAAAATAAATGGAAGAACCAATGGAATTCATGTACTCAAAAGCCAAGGAACAAGTATATGATAAAACTAAAAACTACAACAAATTGGAAAAATGATGATAATACATGGAATAAAAAGAAAACTACCTAGCAGTGTTAGATTATCAAGGATTGGCACCAATAATAATTACAAATGGATGGATAGATAATTAAGCATGGAAAGCACTAAGAAAAAATAAGAGGAATTCTTACTATTTGAAATCATCTTAGTGCTTAAAGGACAAATCTCTTAAGGAGGGAGGGCATGTTGTTCCCTTATCACAACATAATGGGTCCTATGGATTCATCAAGGCCAGTTGAATCATAAAAGTCAATGTAATGGAGAGAGCTTGGATCTTTGCAACAAGCTCTCAATAGGTGTGACAAATGTGGATTTTAGTGAAGCTTAATTTGATTTCTTTCACGTGTTGAAAACTATCAAATACACCTATATTTCTTTGCGTTCTAATTCCCCTTAGCCATTCCACCACCAGTAAATAGTGTCCATAAATATCGATGAACCTGAGTCCTCCTTCCAAGGATAATTTCATCAAAATAGATAAGACCTTGATTTCTTCATAGCCATAGGTGATTGTGCGCCACTGCACAAAACACACTCAAATTTGATTTTGTGGAAGTCAGAAAGGTGAACCTCGATATTTTGAGGTGCCTTCAAATACACATGAATACTTGAAGTCTCTATTCTTGGATCTACAACAAATCAATACTTTTTCACCTTTGTTGGTTTCTCAAACAGTAGATAGGCTCGTTTAAGTTTGCAAAAGATTTTGTATGGTTATTTACATGCTCCTTGGAATAGGAACTCATTCCTAGTTAGCAATACCACCCATAAAATAAAACATGGAAGAGGTCGATGTGCTTCAGGTCTTACCTCTTGATATTCCAACCAGATTTCTGATGTTTCTTCTGTGTCTTCATACCATACCCCTTTGCCACTAGTGATAGATTTTGTAGCAATACATACCACTTCAGTAAAATAACATTGAACAGAAATCTGATTGATGCTTGCATAATTTTCCATAGATAATGGGCAACTCCCAGGACTCTGCCAGCTTTTTTTGTAGTATATCCCAGATCAAAGATTTTATTGTTTTTTTCGAGGAAAAGTCGTAAGAAATCATGATATTTTAAGGGCGGCTAAAACTTTCAAATATGCTGCCAGTTTGAAATATCCTTTTCCTCCTTTTTTTTAAGAGCTGCAAGGTATCTTAGATTAACCTTGTAGTCATTTCCTATTTCATTTTCAGCCCATACAAGACTGTTTGGTTTATCTCTTAATCTTATATAATCCAACTAGGGGGCAGAGACATATCGGTTCTACTGTAGTGCCAAATCCTTGTTGAGTCCTACCCGGCTTGCATCCTCATTGTTCCTGTCATAAAATGCTTCCAAATAAAACCAATTTTAAGAAATGTAAGAGGGCAATCAAACGTTGTGAGATGCTTGACATATGGAGGCCTCCTATCTATGAATCAGTTCGTTCCAATATGGACCTTCTGTCCGTTTCCAATTAGCTAGGAAAGACGATCACCAATGATTGAGAAGTCTTTTAGTACCTCTTTCCATACTATAGATCATCCAGAAATCGATTTTCTAGGGTATCTTATCCAGTCCTCCAGGATTGATGGTTCAATATATTTCCACTTCATCACACTCTGCCACAAAACTTCAGTAAAGAGGACTCTCCCCATTACCTTTGTAGCCAACGATTCTAAAAATGGAGAGAAAACTTTGAATCCCCAGCTTCACTACTTCTTAGGCCTTAATGGTGTTTTCCATTTAACTAAAAGTATGCCACCATATTCTCCCATTCCTGCCCAAACATACCTGGAGCACAATTTCATTATCTTGTTTAGTATGTCTGTGGGTATTGAAGGAAAAGACGTCTGATATATAGCTGTGAACTCAAACATGCTTTTAACAAGGGTCAGGCTCCCTCTTATGAATATCCACCTGTTATATAAAAAAATGGCCCTTTTTCAGTCTTTAAAAATAGTCATAGCCAGTCTTTGTAGTAGTTATTTTCCTTCAAGTGAAAACCCAAATACTTTGTAGTCTCTTCAAATTCTGTAACTTTAAATAGAAACAAAATCTTAATTCTAATAGAAGTTGGACCATCAATCTGGTGCAAGGTTATGGTTGAATTTTAAAGGTAGGCCTTTATTCATGTAGCTATACAGCATTGAAGAAGAACATTTCCTATCATTTTTGCCTCCCGGGAAGAACCATAATATCCTATACAAAGAGTATATGGGTGATAGTGAGTTCTTTGGTCACTTGAATTACCTTTATTTGTCATCCTTCGTTTAGACTCTTCAAAATTCTACTGAGAACCTTTGGCACTAATAAGAAGAGTAAAAGTGACAGGGCGCGTCTTGACTAAATCCTCTCTGTGATTGGAAAAAATAAGGTGACCCATTTATAAGGCAACGTATGATATTGTAGATATGCACTTACCTATCCAATTGACAAAGTGGATATCAAACCCTATGTGAAGCATCAATTACAATCTTAAGAAAATTGAATCCACTCTATCATATGTATTTGAGAGATTCAACTTGATGACGGAGGAGGTAGTATTCCTTGATTTAATAGTGTGGAGCACCTTGGGAAATTCCCACCATATCAAAAATCTGCCTTCCTGGAAGAAAACCAAACTGCTCATCAGAGATGATAGCCTTCAGGCTATTACTTTGGCATAATTTTGTAAACACATCTGCATAATCGTTAATGAGATTTGCCAATTTGCGTGAAAGAGAAGGGGCTTATTCATATTGAGGTTGTTCGCAATGAAGGTGGAGTTGAAAGAACGAAAGTCATTCCCCATGGATCTTGGTTCTTCAACAAGTAGTGACAAGTATTCCCTTATCTCTTTAAAGAAGCCTTCCAAAAGCTCAATGGTCCAGCCATCTATGACTAAAGATTTATCACCTTGAAAAGAGTTTTTATACTTTTTAAAGATACTCCTCACTTACATGGGCATTGAGTGAATCATTTTGCTCATCTAAGAGCAATCTGTTCAAAAGAGAGATGTATAGGAAAATTTCAGAAATATTCAACTTATCTGGCTTCTTGTAGATTTTCTTGTAGTGATCCACACGCACTTTAACAACATCTTTAAAGAAAGACAGAATCAACAAGGCCATTGATGTCATACATGTGAAAAAAAGTAGCTTTATCCTCCTCCTTTCAACCACTCTGCCTTAGCTTTTTATCTCCATAATGCCTCTTCCCAAGCTAGAAATTTGCTTCTATCTTCTTCTAGACTCGCATCAGAACATAACATTTGTTAGGTCATCATGTATGACCTCTAGTTTATCTTCCGCTTCCGTAAGGGCCTGCTGGTTCTGAGAGTTTTGTCCTTTAAAGTTTCATCCACTGCAATGGCTTTAATCCTCAACACGTTTATGGGAAGGGCCTCGATGGCTTACTCTCTAGAACCTATATCATAGGGGATCCATTCAGCTTTAAAGAAGATGATTCAGGTGCCCAGAATGGTGAGGAAGATCAACCATGCACACATGGTGCTCCAGTTGTGGTTCTATGTGATAATCCAGACTCATGCAATGAAAGTATTTTGAACCACTTTTCATCAAGCTTACATGGATACAAGAAGACAAGATACACACAAATTTAGCATTGTCCAGTATGATGTAATATCTCTTCAAGCGAATGAGATCCTAGTTTTCAAATCCATTCATTGCATATCCTAACATCATTGCATTCATGACAACCCAACTCATCTAGGCCTTCTATTATAGACGTGGTGTGCATCATTTATGGTCTTGCGTTTCAGACACGTTATAAGGAAAGCAACCACAAAACCATCAGATTGAAATCCATATCTAATTATACATTTGTGGCAAGCTTTTCATGTCTCGAAGCTACCAAATTGACACATGCAAGAAGCACACATGAAAATCTGTCCACATATAGCTCCATGTCAGTCAATTACATTTCTGAGAAAGTGCCAGAGCTTCCAACTCTACACATATCCCACAATCATTGCATTCCATGAGACAACATCCTGTTCTGCCATTTCTTGAAAGACCTTTACAAATATCTGGGATACCCATTCAGCAAATATCTAACAACCAATGCATTCTAGGAAACAGCATTATATTCAGGCAAATTTCCAAACACTGTCCAAGCTTCATGTCTAGTTACATTTGACAGAAGATGTCTAAAAGGCATCTCCAGCTACAACATCAGAAAGTAACCAACGTTTCCATGACATCGACAAGAATTTTCAAATTTGCACACAACAACGAACCGAGTCTTTCCTGAGAAAAGGAGGCTGAATTGGTTGAGCGGCAGGTTGTCTTGTCTAGTAGGCAGTTTGACCAGGTGACCAGGGCTACCAGTTTGACTTTTGTTTAGATGTACAATTTCTCTAAGGAAAAAGGTTGTTGGGTTTTTCTCGAATGAGTATGAGTTTTTTTAGGATAAAGATCTTGTGTTTTTGTTAGGCTGGAGTGTGAGTTTTCCTGGGCTAAAAATCTTGTGTTCTGATTGTGCTGTCTCTTTATGATTCTACTATTCTACTACTCTTCTGTGTAATTGTGTAAAATAAGAAGTCAAATCTGAGACAAAGAAGAAGTTTGTGTAAAATAAGAAGTCAAATCTGAGACAAAGAAGAAGTCGCAGCTGAGGCTGAGAAGAAGTCAAATACGAGGCAAGAAAAGAAGATAAATCTGAGGCAAATAAAAGAACGAATTTGTGGCAGAGCTGGGCAACAAAACCGAGTCTTTCCTGAGAGAAGAAGAAGGTCGAATTTGTTGAGCAGCAGATCATCTTGTCTGGTAGGCAATTTCACTGTGTGACCAGGGTTGCAAGTTTGACTTTTGTTTCACTTAGATGTATCTATGTTGAGTGAACAATTTCACTACAGTAAAAAAAATTGTTGGGTTTTCCTAAATCTGTTTTTTTTTTTTTAATTTTATGTTCTTGTTTGACTATTTCTTTATGATTCTACCGTTTTACTATTAAAAATCTTTTATATAATTGTTTAATGATAAATGTAAATACAACTGAATGAATATCATTAAAAGTAATTATCGGTTAAGAAAACTATAAAAAATCAACAAATTCTACCTCCACGGACTTTGTGGCCCCACCAACAGTTGTACAGCTCATTATTAATTGTCCCCGGGTATTCAAAAGCTGAGGCTGTGCATAATCAAAAGAAAGCCAATCCGTTTCAGGTCCTTGTGCTTCAGTCAATTCTCGACGACTCCTCATCGTGAATTAGAGATTATTGATCCCTGCCACGTGAGAGCTTTCTGCGCCTAAATTAAGAGTTGCCCGAGTGTATTATTATTTTGAAAGCCTCTTTACAAATATTAGGCAATTCCTTGTTAGAGGCGATTCCTTGCTGAAGTCAAGAAGGATTAATTGCTCAAACCGAAACGTGAAGAGTCGTCCCAGAAACCTAATTCACCCAAAAGCTCGTATACTTCATATTTCTCAATCTCGAATTGAATTGTACTGCTTTTATTAATAACCAAGTCCAGTCGGTGGACTAAATTCAAAATCTCTCCATGCAAAGTGCTCAATTTTCAGCCTAGTGCTCAATTTTCAGCCTAGTTTCAGATCTTTTAAACAACCATCTTTTTAAACATGAACATCTTTTCAAAATAATCCTAAATACTAATATATATTGATACGCAGCATCTACACATGTAAGAAGTAGCAAGCCAAAAAAAAGGTTCTTTGAGGACTCGAATTTAAATCGTGAGTCTTAAAAATCAATGAATTTGTTGATGGTGGAGCCGCAAATGCTTCATATTTTTGGCTTTCGAGTGACCTATACTTCGGCTTCGGTTTCTCACCAGAATATAGGTACAATGTAACTTCCCGCAGAGACCGGAATCGAAAGCTGGTAGATTTTTATTGGTGTAAATAAAAATGAGACATATGACCCTGCTGTCGCGCCAGATTCTCGGTATCTTATCTCCGTTATCCATCCTTTACGAAACCACTGGGGAAGCTTTTGAACAGTATTCTTTTTATTTTCCGGTGCTTTCTGACTCTTCGTTCCCTTGCGCTGGAATCGCAGTACTGGGCTGTATGGGAATGACTCTGCTCAAGCATTGTAACGGCTCTCAGTACTGGGCTGTATGGGAATTACTCTGCTCAAGCATTGTAACGGCTCTGTTTTCCAGCTCAAATCCCTGAAACGGAGAATAAGAAAATATGTACACACAATTAATTAAACGACTTAAACGGTGATAACAGTAAAGAAATGTTTGATCTAAAAGCTTACAAACAGGTTTTAGGAAGAAAAGTGTTGATTTCATGCTTTGAATAAGGAAGAACTAATTTTTTTTTTCAGGAAAAGTGTTGAAGAAAAGTGTTGATTTCATGCTTTGAATAAGGAAGAACTAATTTTTTTTTTCAGGAAAAGTGTTGATTTCAAAGGAAGAACTAATTTTTCTAAGTTATTTTGGAAAGAGTTCCAATCTAGATATAAACAAACTGAAAATAATATTACAGCTTCTCAATAGTTTGGTAGAAAAATAACTAGCATTTGCATCAAATGTTGCAAAGGGAACGCCGTAAGGCATAAATTGAATTATGCAAATACAAAAAAAAAAAATACTTTGATAAAGAATAAAAATATATTGAATGCTCACATCAATGTCCCATTAACTGGAACCACTTAGTAGACATATCTATGAACATTAGAATTACACACAATGATCAGGAAATTTCTCATATAGAAACAACACCTTCCACAACAACCTTTTCTCACATCCACATTTTAAAGTAGACATATCTATCAACATTAGGATTACATACCATGATCAGGAAATTTCCCATATACAAACAACACCTTCCACAACAACCTTTTCTCACATCCACATTTTAAAAAATGGCTTGGAACATGATTGGAATATCCCATATTTCCTTTTTCATTATGTAGATAAATCTTTCCCATATACAAACAACACCTTCCACAACAACCTTTTCTCAAATCCACATTTTAAAAAATGCCTTGGAACGTGATCGGAATATCCCATATTGCCTTTTTCATTATGTAAATAAATTTTCCACATTACTATTTTCATCATGAAGATTGTTAGTTCATTGTTGTAAAGTGTCAGTGTGTTAAATTCAATACTACAAGTTCAACAGGTGAAAAACATTCCTTAATTAGCGTAATATGCATTTTTCTCTCACCGTGTATTTTTCAGTCATTCATTACAAAACTTGCATCAAATAACACAAGTAACAAATTAACATGTATTTTCTCTTCATTATTTTCATCACGGAGCCAAGAAACACGAAATCCTAGAGTGGGTGTTCGTTATATCCAAATTGTTGCAATGGATGTGACCTGCCATCAAAAAGAGCATTCCCATCCTTAGATGAACCCCATTCTTCTTCAGTTGACCACTTGATTTTATTCAATTCCCATCATTTTTTCTCCATTCATTTGCCCCATCTTCTTATCTATCAAAGGATTGCCCTGGTCCTTTGAAGCATTACCACTAGTAACAAGGAGATCATCAAAAAACACACTTTACAACTTTGAATAGGGCTGAGACATATCACATACAAGAGTCTTCAAGCTGCAATATTTTGTTCAAATAATGCATGCTAAGATCATTTTTCTTAAATTTCAATTTATAGTAGGTTGTAATTTAATATTTAAAATAATTATTTTAAAAAAATGTAGTAAACTAACAAAAAAAACGTATGCAATAATGTGCCAAATTATATAGAGTAAGTTATGTATGAGTGGGTACTATGAGATATTAAGTGTAATAAAAAGTAATTGAATGGTGTTTCTCACAAGTTTGGAAATTATAATAATTGTTATTTTATTTTTTAATTATTAATAATTATAATACATTTAATATAGATGAAATATTATTAATTAAACAGAAATCGAAATAAACAACTTCTAAAAACACCATTTTGCACTTTCAATTATATTTTAAATTATCCCACATGGATGTCAACGATATGTCATGTACTTGTTCACTATTTTTTTTATTGATATCATTAATAAACAACTTTTAAGAACACCATTTAGCACTTTCAATTATATTTTAAATTATCCCACATGGATGTCAACGATATTTCATGTAATTGTTTTGTTTTATTAATGATAATGACCATAAAAGTACATCGAAGCATATTCAATGCACCTTAGTTGCAACTTGCAAATTGTGATAGTTGTCCACACACGCAATTGCAAAACTTGACAAACAAGACGCCAAGATAAGATTATCGCATACACAGTTCTGGTATTGATATTAAAATTGCTCCCATGAACGTCATTGCTCTCCGACAGGATGACCTCTCCCCGCATCAATCGTGATGTAATACAAGACTATGTGTATCTCGAAAGTCAATAAATTATTCCTTACACGGCTGGAATTCCTCAATTCAAATCAACAAGTAACATCCCTAAAATCTATCTGGAACGTCCCTAAAATATAATGGATTGGAAAAATGATCATAGTGTTCAATCATAAATGTCCATGATTGTCAAAATTGAAGATATAAGCTTGGGTTATCCCTGAAATCTACCCAAAAAATCCCTCAAATCTGGCAAAAACATCCCTAAAATCTATCTGGAACATCCCTAAAATCTTCCCAAAACATCTTGAGGATGGCCAGCGAATCCCCAAGTCCCCAATAAAGTCCCCAACAGTTTGGGACATTTCCGAAGGTTCCACAAGACCCTGGAATGCAAGGTACATGGGTTTTTTTTTTGGGGGGGGGGGGAATGGTCGAGTGGACCATAGCCTACATATTATATTAGCAAAAAGACACCAAGCCATGCACGAATATAAGCATTCCACAAAACACAAAAGATAAAAAAAAAAGTACACTAGCAAAGAAAGATGCACTAAATGTTCTTAATGTAATGACACATTCAAATTTGTTATTTTAGAGATGTTCACACTAGTTACAAACTTTCAAGAGATAATTCCAAAAGAGTGGAGACTTAAGATTGAATCACAATGCAATCTATTGCAAACCTTCAAGCACTCCATCACACTTAAACACCACTACACACCTTAACAATAAGACCAAATTGTATATCCGAGAAACATCTACCTGGGTCAATCTTATCATGCCAACTAGATTTCTAGTTTGGTTAAAGTCATGGAATTGCATTGTTTACCTTCAATCGATAGGAGAAAAACATCATCCCCGCATAAAGATATTTGGTATTAAGATAAGATAAGATAATTTTATTATTGTCTAACAAATGACCACAAAATTAGGTCAATAGGACTAAAGAAGAAGTTGAGTATGTTGTCATTGATGTCAAGCAACAGATGCAGCAAGAGCAAGATGAGGTTCAAGAAGCAGGTGCAGGATGTCGTCATTGATGTCCTCGACACACTGCATAGATGGATGAGTGGATGCAGAGGATGTAGTGGTGAAACCCTAGCCTAGGGTTTGGTTTCCTGGACGATGGACACACCCCGCAATTGTTGAAGTTTTTGATGATGCAGATCAAATAGTTTGTCTTGGATACTCTCGTCATCAAATTCTCCTCGTCATGTTGATTCCAATGGTATGTGGAGCATCCTGTGGGCCTTCATGGTTTGAGAGGAATGCTTAGTCAAAGTTGAAGACCTAGTCTATGGCTCAAAACCCCATGATGCTGAGGTGGCATCATATCATTGGTTGAACAATGTGGCAAAGATGATAAAATTAATAATCAAATTAATTAATGGTCCCAATTTGAAATGTTAGAAGGGTAAGATTAATTATCAAATTTATTTAGAATATATGGTCCAAATTTGAAGTCGACCTCAAATATTATGGCTCCAACATTGAGTGTTAAATAAAATATTTTTCTCTCCAATTAATTTAACTCAAAAATACTTTCCCTCCTCGAGTCATGTCGGCTACATTTTGTGAAGTAGCCCGTCAAGTATTCAAGAACGCACTCGGTCCCTATAAAAGGATAGCATCTCTACCCAGTGAATCAAGTCATTTGATCCTCTCAGACCCGTGGAGGAGGACTGTAATAGTCCTGCAGCCTTGAAGTAATTCGAGAAGGATTTTATGTTTTTGTTTTTGGTAAGGGGTTCGTTGGGTTGTGAATGATTTCTACATGGTTTTGTTGGGGTACAGTTTGATATCTGCAGGTAGCGTTGGAGAATATTTACACCATGAGTTTTGTCTACAATGAAACTACTCGGCCCTATCCTACTAAAAATTTGGCCTCAGTTAAATCACCAATTTCTAATTTATGCCACGTTTTGCTAGAATTCTTCTGCAATCTGGTGCAGCGTATTGAGATCAAGATATTCGCTCTAAAATATAATCTTTTTGGCTCTCTACTCTCAGCCTGAGCACATCCTATAGAGAGGGCTCCTATGTATGGGGTTTCCAGGAACAGTGGGCATGTATGATTTCACCGATTGCAACTTATTTAGAGCGCATGTATAACTACAACGTGTTTCTTCCTTGTAGTTATACAATGATTGGTGACATTTAATTTTGGAAGTGTGTGTCACTGCTGTGGATTTGCTAACAGCCTTGATTTCTTTTTGAGCACATTTAACTCTGTAGTTCGGTGAAAATACCCTGAAATAGCACAATCTGAAGATTTGTTGCAGTGATCCAAAAATAAAATACTCAATTATATGTGAGCCTGCATCCTCAGCAAAAGATTTAAGCAAACTCAGTGAAGTTTACATAACATTGGACATCAAATAAGTTCAGCCTTGACATTATTCATCAAGGATTGTATATTGATCACCTGTGGCTAATGATAAATCCCTATGGAAAATTCGATTCATCTGTGGAATATTTGAAAATCTGGAGATTGATACAAGGTGAAGTTCAAATTAGTTCAAGTTGGTAATTCTCTGGAACAATATCTGAAACTCTGAGTTTGTTGGTATACTTGTGTGCCTTAAATTTGTAGCGTATGTTCTAAAGGTGTCATTAGTCCAGACCTAGATCTACACAGAGATAAGGCAGAGATCCAAACTGTTGAAGGTAGCTAAAGTATTTTTGATGTTATGAATTTCTCTGTCTTTATATCTTGGCATCAATTTTTGGTATGCTTTGAATTGGTCCTACTCTGGTTTACGGAAGACACATATCCACTGAAGCAGCCACAACAGTTGTACAGGGTTCCTGTTAAGAACAGCTCGTACCCTTGTTTATTCACTACATTTATGAGTATGGCCTAGGGTTCACATTATTTAGGTTGTTAGTAATCATAGCAATCATCTTTAATTTGGCTTTTGTCATATATCATAAAGTAACCCTGTGACCTTAATACTATAGAAGCAAAGTTCCACAGTGTGTAGTGCCTTTTGTGTAATGCAACGTGTATGTCTGCTCATCAAACATCTGAAAAGAGACAGATCCTTGAAGAGAGAATTCTGAAGTATGAGGACTGAAGTCTGAACTACTTCCTGTAGCAGTAACCTTGTGGCAATAACTTCTAAGCGCTGATGTAAGGGGACTTGATATAGTGACCTTGTGACAATGGCTTGATGACTGTTTTTATAACAGTTCTTTGTTGACAAAGAAAGCCCAGCACTTGATGAGGGAGCAGTAAGCTTGTTAGTGACTATACAGAACTGTTGATAACAGTGATATCAGTGAATTTGAGGCTTGCACTTGAATTTACAATATTGACACTTATATTAGTTTGTAGATCATGAGACAATGATCTTTCATGAAACTCAATGCCTGATACATAAGGAGTTGTCTATAATGCGACTTTTTGAAGATTCCGGTGACGGAATCCGGCGAAGAAATTGAGGTCAAATCTTGATTTCTTGCAGTTAAAATGGTTTTTTAACTGCATATTTGAATTCAGCACCCTGAAAAACCCCTGGGACGCTTTCATTGTGCAGAAACTAGCTATCAAACTTGCGATTCCAATAATTCTTGCCGGATTTCGACCGGAAAAATCCGCCGGAAAGGCTTTCAAAAAGTCGCGTTATAGACAACTCCGATACATAATGATGACAGAGCCTTCAATGCAGATAGTGACCTTGCTTGATGATGGTAACCTTGGCATTGACAGCAGTATTCTAGACGTGATGGTGACAGTGATAGTGGCAGTATATAAACAGGGATGTGTGGCAGACCATTTGACAGTTCATACAGAGTTCCTGTTACACCAGTATTATTCTTGTGACAACAGTACTATTCTTGTTCCAACAGTATTATTCTTGTGATGTGTTTGACATGGACAGCAGCAACAGAGGCAGCAGTGAATGACCCCAGCAGAGCAGTTTGCAGCAGTAGCATTAGAGGGACGAGGCAGCAGTGAATGACACCAGCAGAGCAGTGTGCAGCAGTAGCATTAGAGGGACGCGTTGAGCAGCAGTGGTTGCAACAGTGGGCAGCGGTAGCAGTAGTGATTGCAGGAGTGGGCAGCGGTAGCAGCAGTGACTGCGGTAATGGGCAACAGTTGTGGAGCAGCAGTGATTGGTTGACTTGTTGATTGTAAGGGGGACTAAAGACTCCTTCGATCTAGGTCTGCAAATACCTTCAAAAATTGGGAAGCATTATCTTCTTTGGGGAGTATTTTACTTCCTTCCAGCTTGACTGGTAAATTGTGCATGTAAACATACATAATGCAAAGCTTGTTTGGACGACATATTTAGTGCACTGATCATTGATGTGATTTTGTTTTTCTGTTAATGCTCTTAATGCTTAAGTAATAAACTAATCAATTGTGAAAAGAATAAGAAATACTGATTCACACCCTTCTCAATATTTCCAACCGAAGAGTACAATCAGTATGAATCCAATGATGGGTTCGACTGTGTTATACATTCCATTTTTTGCCACAGTCAGAAGTTTGAATAAAATCTACGCTGATTAGAGTAAAAAATTGTACCAAAATCACATACGCATCTAGAGCAGGGAAGATTTACACAATCAGGACATTATTGACTGTATGGGCATACATACATGTGTATGTTTGTGTGCATGAATGTGTGTCTACATAGTCCAATTTCCAAAAGATAAATGATCTTAAAAATCAGCAACGTTTGGAAAAATAGGTAAAAATATCCAGTACATTTTACAACCAGAAAAATAAAATCAGAAACACAAGACCTAAAATAATTATACTCACATGCTGTTTCTGCAGCAAGAACAAGAGGGTCTTCGTTTGCAGGTGATTGCTTAACAGTCTTAGTCTTGGATCCAACACAGCCCATAACAAAATGTGTTGCATAATCCAACAGTGCAACTGCCACAAACTTTCCTCCGAGTTCAGAATCTCTCAATCACTGCGCGTGACAAAACTTTATTTACATTATGTAATGTACTTTTAACCAGTTCTTCCAATAGTCCTCCAAAGCTATGCAACTAAACTTCTACAGAAAACGAATCATGTAGGAGTCATTTTATAACAGATGCATTAAAGAAATTGCAAGTTTTGATAAATAACATCAATATTAAAAAGGGGAACCATTGCAGTGTAACGGAAGCTGCCATGTCACCCACAAACCAATCTCAAGATTTCAATTGCAGACCTTCCTTCTTGGTTTTTATTTTACGGAAATCACGAAAAATGGGAGCAATCCTAAGGCATACTCAAGAAGCAATTAAAGTTCAGTTCCCCAGTTTATACCAGGTATACAGTCTCCTATTGGCATTGGAACCCAGATTATCACTGTTCGATTTTTTAAAAGTTAACCCCTCTTTTGAAAAAAAGAAAGAAAGCCGAATCTCTGCCAGCATGCGAAGGCAGCAGAAGAGTCTCATCGCAGAGTCTCTTTGCCAGCATGCGAAGGCAGTCATCGCAGAGTCTCTTTGCCAGCATGCGAAGGCAGCAGAAGAGTCTTATCGCAGAGTCTATATTTGCCAGCAGGCAGTCTATGCGAAGGCAGCAGAAGAGTCTCATCGCCAGCAAGCGAGGTCTGGCTTTTCATGGCTTATTATTGGGAAAATACTATTTTTTTTATAAATAAAACAGATTAAACGAACGGCCCAAAACACTCCAATCATCTAACACACAAAATCAATGGCTCACGATCGCACACGTCACATTTCAGGGATGTCTCTCTCAGAGGGAACGCCTTACGGCGTAATGATATTAATAGTGCTAAATATTAATAATATTTAACACTATAGTACAACAATTTACTTGAACCTGCAACATTTCATCTCAAATTTCATTTAGGACAAGTATATTCAAACTCTGATTATTAGTTGATTTCAAGTCTTGTTTTAAGGCCTTTTTCCTTCTGTGGTTTTTTACTTTGCTTTTGATTATTGCTTTAGTATTTTTCAACTTCTCTTAGCCATGTAGACCGTACATTATAAAATTGATGGGTCTCCTTCTTAAGTAGATAGGTGTCTTTTTGTAATTTTCACACATAGTGTACAATGCCTCATAAGTACATCTTGAAGTTGACAAGCTATAGCTAAGGATTTTAACATCTTTGTTGCAATTCTTTGGCCTATAAGCTTGGATTGATGCTCTGTCTTATTAATATTTTCTAGCATTCTTTGTCTAACTTACTCTAACTATACACTTAACACATTATGTTATGGCTTATTTTTTCAAAGCAATTATGTTAATGCCACTTTCTTACATAAGCAATATATGTTCCATTATATTCTTACTTTCCCTTAGCAACCACAAAAATCGTAAGTCAATTGGTTGTAGGTTTTATCCTAACAAATAATAAGTGTAGTATGACAAATCTTAAACACTACCAAAGTTCATGCATTTAGTTTGCAAATAATCTAGTTTTTTGAATTCTTACTAAAGCTTGATTTACACATCACATAAAATTATTTTTGCTAGTGCTTGATTCCACATATAAACCAAAAAGACTTGAAAGCCAAATAAAATACCAAATATTCAAAAATATCTCATGTTATGATCCACCGCCATTAAAACATAGTTGACCTAAGCATCTTCCACTTCAACAATATTCTAACTCCACATATAAACCAAAAAGACTTGAAAGCCAAATAAAATACCAAATATTCAAAAATATCTCATGTTATGATCCATAGCCATTGAAACAGAGGTGATGTAAGCATCTTCCACTTCAACAATATTCTAACAATATACGCACGAGTAGTCTCACTCGTGTGTATAAATTATTGAAGAAATAAAATCAGTAAACAAAATAAAAATAAAAATTATAATTTCCTTGTAAAAAAAAAATTATAAAATTGATTTAATAGTAAAAAAAATTCTAAAAGTTAAATTATTAGTGAAAAAAATTCATAAAATTGAATTAATTCCGTTTCTAATTTTTCTTTGTCTCTGAATGACTAACCTCGAGTGACTTACTAATTTTGAAAAATAGAAACGCGTATGCAAGATTGTGCTTCGTGTAAATGGAGAGAGAGAGGGATTTACGAACAAACCTGTAAATGGCACTCTCATTTTCAAAGGACAAGCCAAGTCATTACACTAACCTAGCCATTGACTAATTTAAATATTAAAAAAACAAAAATAAAAAAAGTAAATTTCAAAAAAACAAGACACTGCAAAACGAGTATGGTCATCCATATACTCATGATTCACCGGGAGGGGTCGACGGGTTTGAAATCCCTTTCCTTTCTCATCAACGATATCTTTTGCTTTTACAATGAACAATATCTATGTGTGGGGTTTAATGAAGTTTTATCAGGTTAGATCTAATAACTTGTAGACTTAATAGAGTAGATAAGAGCCGTTCAAATTTATGAGGTATAATTTAGTAGATTTATATATGGTTTAGCTTTTAGTGGGTTTTAGGCATAAATTTATGGGGAGGAGTTGATGGTGGGTGTGTCCAGAATCCATTAATACATATGTTGACCTAATGAATTTCTATATGTGATATACATATAGATCTAAAAGCAGATCTTAGAATTTATCTAATAATGCATAGATCTGAGCTAAGAATGTGTAGATCTAAAGTTTAATACAATTTTTTTTATTTAGATTTTTATTTTTTCAATCGTCAAGATAAAAATCTAAATCCAAATCACAATCACAATATACATATGTTACTCTACAGATAAATTTCTTCTCAATAACTTACTTTCAACTTGCAGAGGAAGAGTTGTTGTCGCCCAGTCCCTCATATATTCTTTGCATTCATTCTTTTCTCGGCCTTGAATGTTAGGAGAAATAATGCATCTCGCTTTATACAACTACTCTTTTTCCGAGTTGGGCATTGTTCTAAGAACATCATCAAGCTTTGCATATTTCTCCTGAGGTACAGAAAGAGGTACCGCATCTTTCTCCTGATAATCAGAAAGAGGTACCTCTTCTTCCTCTTCCCCTATTATTTCTATTTATAGCATTAGGGTTTTCTTCTTATACTTCAATATCTTTACTCTTTTTATTCCTGATTAGGGTTTTCTTCTTATACTTAATTATCTTTATTTTTTTATTCTCGATTAGGGTTTTCTTCATATACTTAATTATCTTTATTTTTTTTATTCTTTATAAATATGATTGTCCACGAAACCCTATACTGGGTGTTCTAAAACATCACGTTATTCTTATACTAGAGTGTTCTAAAAACATCATGTTAAATTGTAATTGGTGTAATTGTAAAATGCTAAATTTACAAAATTTTAAATCTATGTTGCTTAAAATATTTCTAGCTAGTTATGCACCTTTTATTTCTAATTTGTAATGGGACTTAGACTTATTGGCATCATGCTCACTTCCATGTACCTTTTGGCTATGCATTTACTCCCACTATAGTTGTTGACATCAAAGTTTTTATTAAAATGTTTGAGTTTTTGTCACCATATCCTTTACCCCAGTATTAAAGAAATTAAATTTGTCTATTAACATGTTCTTTTTCTTATAATTGTTAGTTTATGCCTCTAATTAGTTCAAGACCTATCATTTCCATCAACAAGGTTTTATCATCATGCAACATGCAACCACATTTTTAGAGTCCAATGGTTGGCCCTTCCACTACCACTACCTACATGATTAATATTTTAATATTATTATGCACAATTAACTAAGTGGTTTCCCATCTACTTTGCCAAAAATAATTTTGAATAATTCAATATCCAATTATTGATATTTAAATATTATTGTACATTGCCAACAATAGATTTTGAATAAATTACATATCCAATGAGACTTATTTTGTTTTGTTTATTATGTGTTAGGTAATGATCGACGTTGTTAAACATAGTCATGGAGCAATCAATTAAATTATTGATTGTGACTTGTCTAAGTTAGCTCACTCTTTCTTAAGAAGACATACTAGTTTTTCACAGGGTTGTTAAACCTAGTCATGGAGCAAGCAATTAAAATCTTGATTATGACTTGTCTAGGTTAGCTTATTCTTTCTTTTGCTAAAGAATAAGAAGACATATTGGTTTTTCATATATCTTAATCTTTAAATTTGACGCTCTTGATTATGACTTGTTTGGGTTAGCTCATTCCTTCTGTCACCTAGGAATAAAAAGACACACTTGTTTTTCACATATCTTAATCTTTAAATTTAGTGTTTGCTTAGTCATTCCAATATTTCATAAAGACTTACCTTAAATTTATTCATAGAAAACAAAAAAAGGAAATGGATTTTTACACTCCCTAGCTTATGGGAATGTAATTATGAGCATACGAAAATGGTTGCAATATATTTATCTTATTAAAGATTGCATTTCCTCTTATTTTTTTACCATAGTATATGGCCATTTACAAATGGCAACTTAATAGTGAGTATTTTCTTGTCCCTCCATCTCCTTTTCTCATAGTGGGATTAAGATTAACAATTATCTTTATAAAGTCCCTAGATGGAGTGGTAGGGATGCAAAAGGTGGGGAGGTGTGTTTTATCCTTCCCACCAGCTTACACACCTAAGGGAGGTACCAACACACCCCATTAAGTCATCATTCATATCAATCCGAAGCATCGAAAGCCACACTCAGTTTCTATACTCTGCGTGATTGACAATTAATTTATGGGAGCAAGGGATGTTGATGAACATGGCAGATGATACCAATGGACCAAATAAATTGAATGGGAGGTGTACTAGGTTGCAAGGTAAGCATGTCACCTCGAGATTTCACACCGGGGAAAATCATAATTGGCGAAAGGGGGCATGCATTCAATTTAATACTACACTCATGGAGTTGGAAATTAACTATTTCGTTTGGCATTCAAATCAATTATGGGACACCTCCTTGGGGATGAACACATTGTGTTAGCTAGGCGCATGGAATATCCTCTTCTTAGGCTACCAGAGGAAGAGAGTCATTGGCATCCTCTCCTCATCATGCATTCTGTGAAGGTGCATGGGAATTTTGAATTCCACTTCTAGGGGATTCTAGAGCACATTAGTTTCATTCCAACCTTTTTCCTCAACCTCCCTAGCGATTTTGAAAAGTTAGATCTATTTATGGGAATATCTATAATGGTTTCATGAGAATGCGGTCATGTTGAAGCAAAAATTTTCATACAAGATCTCTTCCCTCCTTGGCAAGCCACCTCCAAAAGAAAGAAACTCCAAGAGGCATCGAAATGTAATTGTGTTTGGTTTGTTTGTTAGTAACTCTGAGAGATTATTAGTGGGGACCTCTATCTCCTCCGATGGGTCGCGAAGTCTAGTCCTACTAAAGATTTTTTACTCCCATGCTCCCCCTATTGGCATCACTATTTGTTGGCAAGGATCCCCAAACTGGGTGCTTCGAGACCTCAAGGAGGTAGAACTTAATATGTCAAGCAGAGTCTTGTTCGGCTCATCAATATTCAATTTCCTTTCCAATGATAGACTTGTCTGCTTCTCGGTGAAAATGACACCTATCACTTGTGGCTCTAGGTGGCTCTTGGTCAACATCTCTAATGCGATCTCCCTAACTACCAAGTGACATGCCCCGTCAGTGAGAAAGGGTACAACGAGGTGTTTCATATTACCAGGAATGGGGTCATTCTACAACGTAGGTGTGGGCTAAGAGCTCAACAACTAGATATCAATATATCACCCCTCAATCGGTTCAATGGAAAATCACTCAAGTAGAACAAAAATTAACAAATGAAAGGTGCACTGTCGCAGATACAATATTTCTAGCAGAGGTGGTAGAGCCATTCACTTGCATAAGCAATCATTCCTCCACAAGAACGATTCCTGATGACTTTGTCAGACAACGGTATGCATACATACATATATATGTATGTATATATATATAAATATATATATATATATATATATATATATAGACACACACACACACACACACACACACACACACACACAGATATATATATATATATATATATATATATATATCAACATAAAACAATCATTATCATGTCAGACAATGACATACATACATACATATATACATGCATTATATAAACATTGTAAAAATTTCTGTTTTCCCACCCCGGTTTTCAGTTTCTCCTTATTTCTCCCATGTAGTTAAATGCCCATTCCCATAACCATACATTTAACAGACTGAAAAAATAAATATTGCTGAAAACACAAATTCTGGAAATTTTTCAGAATGCTGGAAATTGCAGAATTAAAAATCAGCAATTAAAAAACAGCCATTAAAACACATTAAAACACTGATATTTTTGGTCAACTTGACCCTGGAAAAACCCCCTACAACTCTTGGGGAAAACCAGTTTGAGAGCTCTTCTTTATTTCTGAAATTTGTCTTTTTACAGTGAGAATTATTCAGCAAAAATCAGCAAGTAAATTTACAACTTATCTCCTTTCCCGTGCCTCACAGCAATTTGGAAATTACAGCAAACAGGACAGCAATAAATGCTGTACGACCTCCGTTTTGTGTGCAGAAAAATCAGCAAACTGCTCCTCGATTTTTGTGCAAAAATCTGCCTTTCACTATGTGCTGAATTAGCTGTACAAATCTGCTCAACTGCTGCCTTGGAATGTGTGCCAAGCTGCTGTCTCCTTCTCCTTCCTGCTCAGAAATCTCTCTTGCTCTCTTGCTCTCCTTCTCCCAATCTGCTCATGAAAGAATGAATGACCTTTTCCTCCTTTTCCTCCTTTAATATAACTCCAAGTGACTTTTGGGTGATCCAAGTGACTTTTGGGTGATCTCTAAATCCAATGGCTGAAATAGATTTAGATCAATGGTTGAGATTAAATGCTCATTTAAATCTCACTTTCTATTTTTTAATTCACCCCACTTTAATAAAGACCCACTTAGTCATTTATTTCCAAAGTCACTTTTCCTTTCTAATTTTTCATTGACTTTATAAAAGTCACTTTAAAATTAGACTTAATAACTTTATCACTTAAAGTCATTTTTAAATTAGATTTAACTTTATAAAATTATAAAGTCACTTTAGGAGAAAAATTAAATTCTTTTGGACACTTTTCCCTAGGCCAAAGATCAAAGCCTAAGGGAACCACCTGTCCTCCGGTACCAAATTTCAACACTCCCTCTTACCGAGGAAGGTGTTCCTCACCACACCCATCTTGTCTCTGAAGTAGACATGCTTGCCCCGTGGTAAGGCTTTGGTAAGGATATCTGCAACCTGCTCATCAGTGGAAATATACTCAAGCTTCACAGCTCCCTTCTGAACATAGTCTCTGATGAAATGATATCTGATCCCGATATGCTTTGACCTGTCATGAAATACTGGATTCTCCGTGAGTTTAATGCAACTCTGATTATCACAGTAAATCACTGAAGGTCTCAACGGCTGACCAAATAAGCCAAACAACATCTTGCGAAGCCAGATAGCCTCACAACTAGCTAGACTGGCTGCCATATACTCTGCTTCCGCTGAACTCAGTGCTACTGACTGCTGCTTCCGGCTGAACCATGACACTACTGCTGAACCCAACCCAAAACAACACCCTGAAGTGCTCTTCCTATCAGAAGCACAACCTACCCAATCAGAATCAGTGTATCCTGCCAATCTCACTCCATCTCCCTGCCTGTAGTCCAGACCATAATCCACTGTCCCCTGCAAGTACCGCAAAATGTGTTTTGCAGCCACCCAGTGAACCTTCCTAGGCTCACACATAAACTGACTCATCGTGTTGACTGCAAAACAGATATCTGGTCTAGTGTTGACCAAATACATCAAGGAACCAATCAGCTGCCTGTACAATGTGGGATCCACCAACTCGGAATCCGAAGCATGAAGCTTCTTCCAGTTGGTGATCATCGGTGTCGACATGGGTCTACAATCCTCCATGTGGAATCTGCTAAGGATGTCCACAATATACTTCCCCTGCCCCAGGAAGAAATGCCCCTCCTCCTGCCACACCTCCAAACCCAAAAAGTAATGCATCAAGCCGATGTCCTTCATCTCAAACTCCGCCGCAAGATCTCTCTTGCAGTGCTCTATGAGTCTCTCTGCACCTGTAATGATCAAGTCATCCACATACAGCACCAGAATGAGAGGCTCCTCACCAATCACAATAAAGTAAAGGTTCGGATCTGCCTCACTCTTTGTGAAACCCATCCCCTGCAAGTATGCATCTATCCTGGAGTACCAAGCTCTGGGAGCTTGCTTCAGGCCATAAAGGGCCTTCTTCAATCTGCACACATGGGACTCCTTCCCATGCACCTCAAAGCCCTGTGGCTGCTCAATGTACACCTCCTCCTGTATGAAGCCATTGAGAAATGCGGTCTTCACATCCATCTGGTGGATCTTCCAACCCATCTCTGCTGCTATCGATATAATGGAGCGGATCGAAGTATATCGAGCCACGGGAGCGAAGGTCTCCTCATAATCAACTCCCTCTACCTGGGAGAACCCTCTAGCCACAAACCTCGCTTTGAATTTCTCAATGCTGCCATCTGCAGCATGCTTTACCTTGTAAAGCCATCTGGAAGTAACCACGGATTTGCCCTCAGGCCTCGGCACCACCTCCCAAACATCATTCTTCATGATAGAAGAATACTCCTCCTGCATGGCCTCTCTCCAGACCTGCTGGCTAGCTGCCTCCTCATAGCTAGAAGGCTCAGAGTCAAGGATGCTGGTAACCATCGCCATATAACTACAAAACCTCTCAGGTGGTCTACTCTCTCTGACCGGCCTCTTCGGCTCAGCAACAGATGTGGCATCTCTCAAGGTGTCCTGAAGCCACTTGGGCTTCCTCTTCCCTGAGCGCACTTCTTCCACCGGAGAATGAAACTCCTCCTCCTCATCATCATCAGTAGCCTGAACTCCTGACTGTCTGTCTGCTGTCCTCCTGCCTGCACCTGAACCTGTAGAAGCTGAGGTACCGTGTGAACTGTCCATCAGTGGACTCCCTAGTGAACTGCTCTGTGAACTGCTCTGCATGCTGCCCAGAGCACCACCCCTCTGGCTCGATGAGCCACTGCTCACTGATGGACCTGACATCCTCATAGATGTACCTCCGGATCCTCCTGATCCCTGCCCACTGGATCCTTGCGACTGACTCAACTGCTGCTGAGGGTCTGGCTGATCCAGATACTCTAACTCCCGTGACCTCCTAAAGGCCCTGTCCTCCTCGAACTTCACATCCCGTCTGACAACAACTCTCCTCTGTGCAGGAATGTAAATCCGAAAGGCCTTTGAGGTCTCACTGTAGCCCACAAAGATACCCTTCTCTGCGGTGGGCTCTAGTTTGGTCCTCTTCTCTTTGGGTATATAGGAGTATGTAATGCATCCAAAGATGTGAAGATGACCAATATCAGGCTTCTTCCCAGAGAAAGCCTCCTCCGGAGTCATGTGCCCCAAAGCACGATGCGGACTCCTGTTCTGCAAGTAAACAGCTGTGTTGCAGGCCTCTGCCCACAAGAACAATGGCAACCCCTGATCATGTATCATGGCTTTGGCAGCCTCTATGATGGATCTGTTCTTCCTCTCCGCAACCCCGTTCTGCTGGGGGTTGTAAGGAACAGTGAACTCCCTCCTAATGCCTGCCTCCGCACAATAGTCAACAAACTCTCCAAGGGTGTACTCTCCTCCATTGTCCGACCTCAAGGACTTGATCTTTCGACCTGTCTGAGTCTCCACAAGAGCTCTGAACTCCTGAAACCGCTTGAAGACCTCACTCTTGGTCTTCAAAAAATAAATCCAGGTCCTCCTGGAGTGATCATCAATGAATAAAACATAGTACTCATATCCACTCAAGGAAACATGAGACATCCGACCGCTCACATCGGAATGAATCAAATCAAGTATCCCCGTCGCTCTGCTGTCACTGCTGGGAAAAGGGGATTTGGCAAACTTGCCCATCGCACAACCTCTGCAAGTATCAAAGTGATCAGTACTGAAATCTGGCACACCTGTAGTGATCTCCCGCAATGTCCTCAAGGCTCCATGATACATATGTCCCATCCTGCGGTGCCAAATCTCACACAGCTCAGAATTGCTAGCTCTGCTGTCGGTACTACTGCTCAATGCCAAAAGGGGCTGAAATGCAAACTTGTACACCTTTGCATGGCGTACACCTATCACTCTAGCTGAATCAGCTGGAGCGCCCCTGGGATACATCAACACTTGTCCTCCCCTGAACAGTACCTCATATCCTCTGTCCTCCAAAGCTGAGACGGATATGAGGTTCTTCCTCATCCCTGGCACATAAAGAACCTCTGACACTTTCAAGGGAGGTTTGGACTCCCTCTGAAATGTCACTGTCCCCACCCCGACTGCTCTAACAACTCTGTCATCACCGAGTACTACCTCAATATCAATACCACTCTCTGAAAGCTCTGAGAAGTACTCACGGACTCCTGTCATGTGACGTGAAGCCCCACTGTCCACATACCAGATACCTGTAGATGCTCCGCTAATCGAGGGAAAAGCATGCTCCCTCTGAACTTGTGTGGCAGGTGATCCTGTACTAGAGGACTCACATGTAGTGAACGCAAACTCTCGGTCAAAACGACCAGCAAAGTCCTCAATCTCTGCTGAAGCTGCCACGTCCTGGTTCTTCCCCTTCTTCTTCTTCTTCTCCGGACACACAACTGCATAGTGTCCCATCTTTTGACAATTCCAACACTTCACCTTGGAATAGTCCTTCTGTGTGTTCCCCTGTTTACCTTTACCTTTGCCTTTGCCTCCACCACCGCTTGTGGAAGCCTGCTTCTTCCCTTTGCCTTTCTTGCCTCCTGCCACCAGTGCTACGTCCTCATCCTGCTCAACTGACTTGGCTGCCCCAAGTTGCCCTTTCCTGATCTCTGTCTGAATACAATCATCCCAAAACCTCTCCCATGTGGGAAGGGTCTCACGTGCACAAACCCCATCAGCAAAGTTCAACCATGAACGGGGGAGGCCATTCACTGCAATCCGCACCAACTCAGTGGGTGGAATGGCCTCTCCAATCGCTGCCAACTCATCTCTCACATTAGTAATCTTTGTGAGATATCCAGCTGCACTATCATTACCCATCTTAATATTCTTTAGCTTCTCCTTCAGGACCATCTTCCGGTTCTCATTGGTACTCTGGTAGAGATTGGACAATGCTGTCCACATCTCATGGGCATTGCTCTTTCCTCTCACATGAGGAATGCAATGGTCTTTGATTTCGTCTAGAATCAGCCTCTTACCCTTATTGTTCTTCTTTTTATACTCAGCCAACTGAGTAACATCAGTGGGCACAACAACAGGGTTCTGTGCGGTATGCACCATGATATCCCAGACTTCTGCCTCCTCAAAGATACTCTGCATTCTCTCCTTCCAAACGCTGTAATTTGTATGCCCATCCAACCTATCCTCCACCCTCAATCCCAATGACATCCTGCTGTCCTAAAACTGAAAAATAGCACTGTTGTAGTAAAGATAAAACTGCTGTTTATGAAAAAATCAGCTTGCTGGAATTTTCTGAGTGAAAAATCAGCAACTGCAATTTTTCCTTTTGCTGTCCCAAACTGCCCTTCAGCACTCAAGCTCTGATACCATGTAAAAATTTCTGTTTTCCCACCCCGGTTTTCAGTTTCTCCTTATTTCTCCCATGTAGTTAAATGCCCATTCCCATAACCATACATTTAACAGACTGAAAAAATAAATATTGCTGAAAACACAAATTCTGGAAATTTTTCAGAATGCTGGAAATTGCAGAATTAAAAATCAGCAATTAAAAAACAGCCATTAAAACACATTAAAACACTGATATTTTTGGTCAACTTGACCCTGGAAAAACCCCCTACAACTCTTGGGGAAAACCAGTTTGAGAGCTCTTCTTTATTTCTGAAATTTGTCTTTTTACAGTGAGAATTATTCAGCAAAAATCAGCAAGTAAATTTACAACTTATCTCCTTTCCCGTGCCTCACAGCAATTTGGAAATTACAGCAAACAGGACAGCAATAAATGCTGTACGACCTCCGTTTTGTGTGCAGAAAAATCAGCAAACTGCTCCTCGATTTTTGTGCAAAAATCTGCCTTTCACTATGTGCTGAATTAGCTGTACAAATCTGCTCAACTGCTGCCTTGGAATGTGTGCCAAGCTGCTGTCTCCTTCTCCTTCCTGCTCAGAAATCTCTCTTGCTCTCTTGCTCTCCTTCTCCCAATCTGCTCATGAAAGAATGAATGACCTTTTCCTCCTTTTCCTCCTTTAATATAACTCCAAGTGACTTTTGGGTGATCCAAGTGACTTTTGGGTGATCTCTAAATCCAATGGCTGAAATAGATTTAGATCAATGGTTGAGATTAAATGCTCATTTAAATCTCACTTTCTATTTTTTAATTCACCCCACTTTAATAAAGACCCACTTAGTCATTTATTTCCAAAGTCACTTTTCCTTTCTAATTTTTCATTGACTTTATAAAAGTCACTTTAAAATTAGACTTAATAACTTTATCACTTAAAGTCATTTTTAAATTAGATTTAACTTTATAAAATTATAAAGTCACTTTAGGAGAAAAATTAAATTCTTTTGGACACTTTTCCCTAGGCCAAAGATCAAAGCCTAAGGGAACCACCTGTCCTCCGGTACCAAATTTCAACAAACATTAACATAAACATGATCACAACATAATTACCAAATATCATAAAGTCAAGGTTAAGAGAATTCCCTTTATCCATGCACAACATGCACGACATTGAGAAAAACCGTTCCCAAGATAGCCAAGGATTCAGATGCCTCACATCCATTCACTTTAACTTTCCTGTTAGTTTTCTCATGATTGTCCTACCACCATCCATTTACATTAACAGACCCAACCAAGTTAGTCGACTGTGATAGTCTTACCTTCATCTTCCCTTATACATGTGTGAACTTCATCTAAGCCTTTTGTGACATGTTGGGTTCCACACAGATCTCCCAGAGTTTCGTCAACTTTCTTCTTTCCTAACCAATTCCCAAGGCCCTCAAAGCATAAAAGGAAAGAAAAAGAAACAAACGAGAAGAAAATCATGAAAACAAATAACAAAACGACACCGCAAGCAAAGTGGCACGATTATGCACTAGACATAACAAAATTGCAAATCAAGCGCAAGCAAATGACAAGGTATCGAAAGCACAAGACTCTCAACAGACACCATGACTCAATCCCCATGGGTTCCCTGTGCTTCCAAGGGAAAGCTCAACCTGAGCCTTCTTCAAGATTCCATGGAAATTTCTTTGCCATGCAATTCTCTGTATCATACTTCCATAACACATAATTGTCAGTGCATAAATAAATGTAACAATATACCAATTATCTTACCTTGTTGTGCCAATCACACTTCCTTGTAACTAAACACACATGTCAACCACATTTTCCAAAGATCAAGAAAACATATCTACTAATTTGAAATCTACTCACACATTCATAGTCAACTTGTAGTCATTAGACATAATGCTACAATTGTCACCTACTTACACTCAAGTACATATCAGTTATCTCAACACATATGTGTGAGTAAAACCATCTTAAAACAAGATCATGCCTTCAAGAAATCTTACATACATATAGTCATATTATGAAATTCATCAATTCAACCAACTTTCAAACATACCTTGTTAAATAAATCAACTAGGTGACATAATCAAACACTCAAACATCAAATAGATTACATAGTCAAACTCATACCTTAATGTCATAACTCTAACCAATCCTCTTATTTAGCATGATACTTATAACATCAAGATCTTAATGTAATAACCCTAATAATTAACTAACATGCCAATCCAATTTAGCATGATACTTATACTTCAAGATCTTAATGTAATAACCCTAATAATTAACTAACATGTAACTACAAGAAGTTAACATATAACATGCTCATCAGCAACATATAACATAATAATCATGTTAACTATCATAAAACAACAATAGAAATGCATACAACCACAGGTTACTATCATTCATGACTATCCGACATGTGCATATGACTACACTAATTAACTAGCATGTATCATACATGTAACCATAATAATAATAGAATGACCTTCATATCAGTAACCCTAATGCTTATAACAAACATTAACCAACATACCCGCATGCTCACCATACAAACGTGTATGATGATATGATCTTACCTTGAAGTCCATTGTTGCAACTTTACTTTAATGATCTGCATCTCCTGCTCTATCTCAGCCAACACATTAGTATCATAACATACCAATATTATTATGATGATCTAATTACATACAATGACCTCAAAATGCATCTTTGACCTACCATACATGCATAACCATAACCATGACAATGCATGCATAAAAACATATAGACATTGACATGCATAACAAATGCATATACAACCATACACTCATGACGACACATCTCACAACAACACCATCAACCTTCACATGGAAACATCACTACAACCATGATCAACTCCATGCAAATGCAACAAGCACATGGACTACAAGCATAAGGAACACATATGCAATCGACATGAATGCATGACCAACACACCACCCATCCAGTCCAAGGGGTGAACCATGCTCTGATACCACTCTGTGGTATCAAAAGAGAGTGCAACCCACTCTGATACCACTTTGTGGTATCATATATGATCCAAAGAGAACAGAGACCAAACATCACCCAAGGAGAACATATCCATGCTCTGATAGCACTCTGTGGTATCAAACATGACCCAAAGAGAGTGCAACAATCTCTCATACTACTCTGTAACACCCTCATCCCACATCTACCCAAGTGACCGACCAATCGGGGTAAATATGTGACGAGAGGCCACTATGGTGGGATTCAACTTCTTAAGTCACCTTAAGGAAGTGAAATCAATGGAAACACACCACACAAACCTTCCACATCAACAATAGAACTCCCAAGAGCCAGCCCAACCACTTAGGTAACCAACCCCTGAGACTAACTGAAGCTTTACAGCATCAAACCCCTAGATGCTCCCTGTATATGGACAAGGGTGCATCTAGGAGGCTCTAGAAGCTCCCACAACAAGGGCAATGGAGCTTTCGGGGACCTTTTTCCGTAGTGTTTTTCCTATGACTCTAGGATTTGTGCAACGTTTTCAGGCCCAGAGCCTAGGTCACTACCCATAACTCAATGATATAACCTTTTAAACCATCCTTATACCCAATAAAGTTGCACCTTTCAGATTTACTATCCAACTTGGTTGTTTTCTCCTTTGGAACATGTACATATGCATCACAACCAAATACCCTTAGATGTGAAAGAGAGGCTTGGGTATAGACCAATTTGGTGATGGTTTGTGATGTCCGGTCGTGAGGTGGAATCATTGTTTGATGGGTTGAGGTCGTTTGGCCTCTGGAAGCCCTGCTTGAGTTTTGATGGATTGTTCCATGAGATCACACATTCATTCTTGCAATATTGCGTGGGGGTGACTGGATGAAGAGAGATTTGGCTCAACCATGTCTATGGTCAGGTGGTTCGTGGATGTCCCAAACCTGGTTGGCCTTTGCATCATTAATATGAGGTTATTTCTCCTTGTTAATTCATGAGTATTATGTTGTTTTATATGTGGATTATATGGATGTTGTTTCCTTGGCATTTCTGTTGTTATTATGATGGTTATGAATATGCATTATGACAATGGCTATGTATGGCTCCCATCATGTTTTTACTTGTAAATGAATGAACAATGTATCTATGGCCTAATAGATGATAATGCAACTAATGTGATAAGGAAACAATGCCTCATAGCGAATCTCAGATAAGTATGAGACCCCTATGTTGGAAATAATACTAGGAGGGGGGAGGAGGGGGTTGAATCAGTGTTTAAAAATCAATAACTTTTTCATTTCATAATCATATTTGTATACGCTACTTCATTGCATGGAACTCGTGTGTGCATGCAATTGTTATTAAGGCAACCAACGTATATCCAGCGAACTTATGATTTAGTTAATTCATCATATGTTGGTCTTTAGTCAGTGCATTAGTACTTTATTAAACAGTAACCATGTGCATTAATAACATAATAAACCATGACACATAAGCAACACACATGAACACCAAGATATAAGGTGGAAACCCAATGTGAGAGAAAAACCACATGTTGATGTCGTCTTTGTCTTCTTTTAATATAAGAAATACCTATTTACAATCTTGTACTGGTGTAGACTCATACTAGTACGCAGGCACTCACCTGCAGAAGGCTACAACCTTCTCTCGTTCTTCAGCTACTACTGGAAGGGAGCTACAACCCCCTAGCTCTTGTACTAGCTGATATGTTTACTAGTATGTAGGGGCCGGCCTACAGAAGGCTCCAACCTTCACTCATTCTCCAGCTGCTATTGGAAGGAAGCTCTAACTCCCTGGCCCTTGTACTGGCTGATATGTTTACCAATATGTAGGCGTCAGCCTACAGAAGGCCACGACCTTCTCTCTTCCTCCAGGGACCACGTTTCATAATTTTTCAGAGTAGATACTCCTAGTACCCAACAACATAATATGAAGGCCACATTTCATCTAATTTTCATACTGGACCCATCAATAACATTGAAGCTCAAAATCAATCACCACTGCAATCAAACTAATCACTGAAATCCATCAATGTTGAAGCAAATCACAATCAACCAATCTAAACAATTAGATCAATATCACCAGAACACGGAGTTGAGCCTAGAACTCTGCATCAACAACCAGAACCAACTGCAACTTCAAACATCATATTTCATAATGCATACACTACTTCAAAGTGCCGAACCAACGTGTATATGTGCTTTCACCAAGGCGAACCTACGTATAGATCTACAAATTCATAACTTCTACTCCAGACTTCAGACATACTCAGATTATAACATTAAAAGAATAAAACATGTGTTAGCAACCAAATCTACACTATCCATTATCAGACCACATAAAGATAATTCATTTCAGGTCTTATGATCCTAATCCATCATTAGATCTGATCCATCATCAACCAGTTAGGTGAATCCTTAGTTCAGATCAAGCAAAGTACCATAAACCCATAACATGCATATTTTCTTTTGATCTAACTCTTCACAAGATATTCATTACTTGCACACTTAACCATTTGACCTTCTCCTTCTTATATACAGATCATTTTCCAATACCTTGGACCAAAACCATAGTTATGTTATTGATATTCTTTGATGGTATCAATATTCTTTTTCGCGCTCATTACCATGGGTCAATACCATGGTAGGAACCCCTCGTATTCATTATCCTTAATTTTCCATCCCATACGCGCTTTACCTTCTGTGAAAATATTTGCGTACGTATAGCTCCTTTTGTTCTGTGAACCCGAATGTATACGCTACTTGGAAAAAGTGAACCAACGTATACTTCTTAAACCATTATCTTTCTTCAATCTTTGGAATCTGATCTGTAATCCTTTGTTGTTAACATGTTGCAGTGTGAACTGCCATCATTCATCAGATATGTGAGTTGCCATCAAGGACAACACCTGTATCATAATGCCAACAATCTCCCCCTTTGGACTTGATGGCAACAATATTGGTATTTATTACATCAAGTTGTAGAACCTATTAGATATATCAAACAATACTAAGATACTCTCCCCCTTTGACATCAAGGGCAAAGGGCGGACCAATATATTCTCCCCCTTAGAGATGCACTATGTTGTCCATGCTCCCCCTGAGCACATGAAGAATCTGTAGAAATATTTTTTCAAAAGAATAACATGACCCTATAACTCAACTATGCGAGTATGACCTTCCTTTCACCAATGACTCATACATACATCAATCACCCAACCAAGTGGGGATATACCAAATTTGACATGATTTGAAAAGTCCTTACATGATTGAATATAACAATTATTACATCATAGGTCTTTACATGACATTTACATCAATTGATATACAAGATATTTATAACAAAGACCAATGATTGAAACAAGACCATATTAGCAACTATCATACACCATATATGATCTGCACCATAAGCATCTGTCAGCAGCATCAAGATCAACAACCTATATATGTCCATCATCAAAAGAGTCATCTGAATCAAAACCACTATGTGGATCAAGTAGTATAAGTATCATCATGTACCAAGGTCTTCTATTATAATGCCAACAATGCATTATTAGATGCATATGCTCCACTTGAACCTGTGCCAACTGTTCATTGTCAGATCTGATCATTGCATTTGTTAGTAAGAATCATCAAGGCATCATCATCAACGAGTTATTCATCAAGTCATTAACAATTTATGAGGGCCAAAATCACTTCTACATGTCATCATCAGACAGTAATCGTCATCAATCAGAACAGAAAAGATAATTGATAATTGACTGAACCATATCAGACCGCTTTGCCTGAGTATGTCCCACTGCTTCTTCATCAAACCAACATATACATGACTGTGCAGCTTATAACTCTAGCATATACGCGACTTGTCTTCATGATAACTGTGTATGAGAATTGGAATTCTGAAGTTTCACACTTTCATCTCCCTCGAGTCTGTTATGTCTGTATATTGAGCTATGCCACATCTTTCTGACTGTACTTCCTTCTTCTTCCATAGCTTGGAGTGTGATGATGTTTTCTCCTTTTGGTATGTTGGCCGAAATTTGCTCCTACATTCTTTTGTTATATGCCCAAACTTGTTACAAGCATAACATCTTCTATGTTTCATATTCCCTCTATCGTAGTCAATGGCTTTGTGACCAAACATATTGCAAGAAAAACAATATCCCTTAAAGTACCTAGAATATGATGATCTTTCTATGTGACGGTTATTTTCTTGAACCATTCTATTTCTGCATCTAGTTGCAATATGTCCAAAATTATGACATCTAAACAACATTATTCATCAGAGGAAAGAACCAATTATCGCTTCCATAGTTAGGAGTAAATGATTTTCTTTGAATACTTTCTTTCCTTGGTTGTTGAGGGGGTTGACCTCTTATCTCCTGGTTGATCATTTCAGAATTTGCATTAGAGTTCCTTTCCTCATCTTGTGAGCTATATTCACCTCCAACAATTTCATGAAAACCAAGAGTTTTGATGGTAGGATACCTTTGACTACTAAGAATATTTCCCAAAATCTTAGTACTATATTGAAATTGTAACAGTTGATCTTTTTCTTCTAATTTACCTTTTAAGATATTTTCTTCAACCGGATATTGCTCTTCCTTTTCCAGATATTGCTTCTTCATGATTTCTTCAACCTTTCTTCCTTCTTCCACTTGTTGCCTTAATTTGAGAATCTCATTTTCTTGTTCTCCATCTGCTTGAGGTAGTTCTTCATTCTACTTATTTGAATTTTCAAGATCTTCTTTTAGAGAGACGATCTCAGCTTCAGGAATTTTTAGTAACTAGATCTATCTTTAAGTCTCTTGATTGTTGTACTCTTGTCATTTTCTTCATTTCTTAATGATGTCACTTCATCCTGCAGCTTTTGACATTGATCTTTCTTTTCCTTGTATTGCTTCCTTACTTTGTTTCCTTTCTCCAACTGAGCTTTTAATATGGTAACTTCTTCTTTGAAGGCACACTCCTTTTGTTAAATAGATCTTGTTGATCTCTAATTGTATCTGCAAGTATTTCAAGTTCCACCTCTATATTTTTTTCACTATCACTTTCAATATCTTCAACATTGCATGAACAGAGAAAAGTATCACCAGAAGACCAAAAATTTGTACTTGATACTTTTTTTGCTTGTTCATCTTCAATATGTGGTGATTCAGAATCTGAATACTTGCTTCCACCTAATGGCCAATTGTCTCTCCTGTTGTCACTGTTCCTTTGAGATGTCTTCTTCTTCTGAGGTGCTTTCTTCTTTAGCTTCTTTCCCATTGTTTCTACGGATCTCCTTCAAGTGATCAAGCTTCTACCAAAGGACCTCCTTTGATACCAATTTTTGGAAATGATACTGAGAAAGGGGGGGTGAATCAGTATTTACAAATCAATAACTTTTTCATTTCACAATCAAATATGTATATGCTACTTCAGTGAATGGAACTCGCGTGTGCACGCAACTGTTATTAAGGAAACCAACATATATTCAGTGAACTTACGATTTAATTAATTCATCATATGTTGATCTTTAATCAGTGCATCAGTACTTTATTAAACAATAATCCATATCAAAGGAGCGTCTAGGGGTTTGATGCACTAAACTTTTAGTTAGTCTCAGGGGTTGGTTACCTGAGTGGTTGGGATGGCTCCTGGGAGTTCTGTTGTTGATGTGGAAGGTTTGTGTGGTGTGTTTCCACTGATTCCACTTCTTTAAGGTGACTTAGGAAGTTGAATCCCACCATAGTGGCCTCTCATCACATATTTACCCTTGATTGGTTGGTTACTTGGGTAGATGTGGGATGAGGGTGTTACAGAGTAGTATCAGATAGGGTTGCGCTCTCTTTGGGCCATATCTGATACCACAGAGTGGTATCAGAGCATGGTTGTGTTCTCCTTGGGTGATGTTTGGTTTGTGTTCTCTTTGGGTCATATATGATACCACCGAGTGGTATCAGAGTTGGTTGCACTCTTTTTGGGTCATATCTGATACCACAAAGTGGTATTAGAGCATGGTTCACCCCTCGGACTGGATGGGTGGTGTGTTGGTCATGCATTCATGTCGGTTGCATATGTGTTCCTTATGCTTGTAGTCCATCTGCTTGTCGCATTTGCATGGTGTTGATCATGGTTGTAGTGATGTCACCATGTGAAGGTTGATGGTGTTGTTGTGGGATGTGTCATTCTGAGTGTATGGTTGTATATGCGTTTGTTATGCATGTCAATGTCTATATATTTTTATGCATGCATTGTCATGGTTATGGTTATGCATGTATGGTAGGTCAAACATGCATTGTGAGGTCATTGTATGCAATTAGCTCATCATAATAATATTGGTATGTTATGATACTAATGTGTTGGCTGAGATAGAGCAAGAGATGCAGATCATTAAAGTAAAGTTGCAACAATGGACTTTCGAGTAAGAGCATATCATCATACAGGTTTGTATGGTGAGCATGCAGGTATGTTAGTTAATGTTTGTTATAATCATTAGGGTTACTAATGACACTCATTCTATTATTATTATGGTTACATGTATGATACATGCTAGTTGATTAGTGTAGTCACATGCACATGTTGGATAGTCATGAATGATAGTAACCTATGGTTGTATGCATTGCTATTGTTTTTTTATGATTGTTAACATGATTATTCTGTTATATGTTGTTGATGAACATGTTATATGTTAACTTGTTGTCGTTACATGTTAGTTAATGATTAGGGTTATTACATTAGATCTTGATGTTATATGTATCATGCTAAATTGGATTGGCCTATGCAGATGGTTAGGGTTATGAAATTAAGGTATGAGTTTGACTTTGTCATCTATTTGATGTTTGAGTGTTTGATTATGTCACCTATTTGATTTATTTAACATGGTATGTTTGCAAGTTGGTTGAATTGATGAATTGCATAATATGACTATATATATGTAAGATTCTTCGAAGGCATGATCTTGTTTTAAGATGGTTTTACTCACACATATGTGTGAGATAATTGATATGTACTTGACTGTAAGTAGGTGATAGTTGTAGCATTATGTCTAATGACTACAAGTTGACTATGGATTATGACATGATTGTTAGTATTGGTAAAGGTTGATTTCAAATTAGTAGATATGTTGCCTTGATCTTTGGAACATGTGGTTGACATGTGTGTTCAGTTACAAGGCAACGTGATTGGCACAACAAGGTAAGATAATTGGTATATTGTTACATTTATTTATGCACTAACAATTATGTGTTATGGAAGTATGATACAAAGAATTGCATGGCAAAGAAGTTTCCATGGAATCTTGAAGAAGGCTCAGGTTGATCTTTCCCTTGGAAGCACAGGGAACCCATGGGGATTGAGTCATGGGGTCTGTTGAGAGTCTTGTGATTTCGGTACCTTGTCATTTTCTTGCACTTGATTTTTAGTTTTGTTATGTCTAGTGCATGATCATGCCACTTTGCTTGCGGTGTCGTATTGTTATTTGTTTTCATGATTTTATTCTTGTTTGTTTCTTGTTCTTGACTTTTATGTTTTGAGGGCCTTGGGAATTGATTGGGAAAGAAGAAAGTTGATGGAACTCTGGGAGATCTATGTGGAACCCAATAGGTAATGAAAGACTCAGATGAAGTTGGTGCATATATAAGGGAAGTTGAAGGTAAGAGTATCACAGTCGACTAACTTGGTTGGGTCCATTAATGTAAATGGATGGTGGTAGGTCAATCATGAGAAAGCTAACTTAACCTTGACACAAGATGTGGCACCAGCCAGGGACAAACCCCAATGTGGGGAAACCCTTGATCAATTCTTCTTATATTCTTCAATAGTTCAACAGAGAGATAGATAGTACAAATACATTTGAATTCAATACTTCACTTGCCAAAATACGAGATCATACATCAGAGATCTTCACCATGAAGATGACACAATAGATCTAATGACAAGGATTGGAGATATGCATCAGATGATAGGTCTAGAACAACTCAACCAATTACCTCAAAATACTAAAGCTTTCCTTCCATAAGACTCTCCTTCCTTTGTTTCTTCACTAACCATGACAAGGTTGCCCATCTGGAAACTTGTATACACTGAAAGGACTAAAGCATATCTTGGAAAACTTGATTACTGGTTAGGGCACAAACTCAGTGTGCTACAAAACCCCACAGTCCACCTATAGACAATGACTAGCCTTCATACAATCCTCCAATGAAACACTGCATTATAGGATTTCTTACCTTACGAACGTAGCTCCTAAAAAGGTCTCCAACTACTGGCTACGACCTGTGGCCTAGCCCAACAGTGGACTAAAACTTAATCCCTTCAAATAGTGACCTGATCAGATCTTAAACTACAGTCCATTGCTCATCCTTTCAGCGGCTTCTTCTACTCTTCAAATCGTGCTCAAGAACAACATTAACATGCCCAAACAGCCATGCTGTCACCTACAGCTACGGGGCATTAACACAGATCCTTCACATTGTAGTATAACTACTTTGTTGCGGCTAGTGTGGTGCAGGTAAATTCTCAGTGTAGACACAAAAAATTCCTCTAGCTCGAGAGAGCGGGTCTAGCCACAAACAAATAATCTATGGAAAATCTCCTTAAGCTAGAATCAATTAAGAGGGCCTACCGCTTAGAACACTATTTCGCTTGGTGATGGTATTGCTTCCTCACTCCAATTATCTTTCATTTCCTTCCTTCGAATACCTGAAACAAGAAAATAATGACAACAACAAACGTGACAACATGCTCTATTGTATTCAACCTACTTAATAGGTCAAGGAACATTAAGCCATAAAGATGTAAAATGACACTTCATGTAGGAAATCAATCGATAGTTGCATTAATATAAATTAGAAAGAGATTACAATCGGTGCCTTGACGTTGTTGGTCTCCTCTGATGTATCTGAGTTCCCACACTTCTTCTAGCACTTCATGGATAGCCCCAACAAATGGAAGTTTAAGGCCTCTTTCCCTCTAGTCTCAAACCAAACAAAAATCACACTATTCTCCCTCAAACACACACTAGAAAGCTATAAACTATAAATGACTTGCTGGTTATTCGCACTTGCTCCAAAACTCCAACTAGCTTTTGCTTGGGAAAAAAGAGGCTTATATAGCTTGGATGGATGGGAGGTGGTTCCTCTCATCATTGGAGAAGGTATTATCTCTTGAGTTTGTTCCATCCTAATAGGGGAAAGGAGCCCAAACTGATTTCCTCGGCTCTATCTGGCCCAACCATCTACCGGACTTCTGTTACGAAGCTTTTAGACATGGAAGCTTCAACTCCTTATTTAAAAAACCTTCCAAAAGAGGATCGGCGCGACTGGAAAAGGGCTCAGTCGATCCGATCGGCATGAGGGTTAGTTTTAACCTCTGTAAATCAGCATGAGGAGAAAACTAGTCAGTAACGTCGGTATTGTAAACTAGGATAGAAGGAAGATTCTTGGGAAATGATGCAAAGGGGAATTATTCTGCTCATGAAGAGGGACATATTGGGAGTTTCTTAATGATGGGAAATCATGTCGGGTACACCGTAGAGGTCCTCCACGATCGTAGACAGAGATTACAGGGAAAATGACAAAATTTTGTGTAACATATGCCCCTAAGCATGAAGGTCGAACTAGAGTGAGGGGTGAAATGTTTTATAATTGGAAGTGGGTAACCAGAGTCCGTCATTGGAAAACCTACAAGCAAGCATAGATACATATACATCACTGAAAACTCTGAATAATGATACATGAATCATGGTATGGACACAACCATCCAGAGAATGATCATGTAAATGGATCCAAGGTATGGGCGCAACCATCCAGCAGAAAGGATCATAATGAAACCAAGGTATGGTCACAGCCACCCAAAAATGAGAAGGATCACATATAACAACTCATGGTATGGTTGCAGCCATCCATCTAAAAGAGACATGTATATCAACATGACCATGTCACATCGCCTCGCAACCTGGTCTTGTGTAATCTTAGCCCAGGGTCTTGCGCTCCAAACGACCCAATCAAAGTACAAATCCTAACATGTGAATGAATGTGTTGAAGTCAAACATGCTAGGAAGTCTCTTGATTACCGGTCAATGATGTGAACCATTAACAAGCGCGAGAGAAACTACCAATAATGACAATGGCTCCCAAGGTATTAGCAACATAGTTCACGGAATGTGAATAAAGAAAGTGATGTTGAACACCCGTGAAATCACCCGATTGATGTGAACTTGTTGTTGAGTGTGAAGAACTTGCCATTAGGGCATTCAAACTCCAAGGTACTGGAAGGGAGTCTCTCAGCCAACTTCCTGGATAATAAGCTTAAGTCGACAGGAAATGACCATGTCTAAGGAGGGCCATGATGTATCCCACATCATCAACATGAGACAAAGGGATGAAATGATTTCAGATGATACAGAGAATCAGGAGTAAGTGTAATTGCATAAGGACTGACTCTTGAACATATCAATGACACGATTCTGAAGTTTGGCAGTTGTTGGATCCATAAGATCGATGGTCATGATGACGTGGCAGAGATAAAATGGAAGGCAAAAATGAGTGGCCCAACCAGGGAAGGTCAAATGAAAAGGAGGATATCCCAACCCAACATGAAGAAGAAAGAGTCATGTTCAAGAGTGAGTTGTCGACACGACTAACCGAATTTCCAATTCCCCCCCACCATTTTTGGCAGGTACCCCAATTATTTTTTATCGCAAGCTTGAAGGGGATAGCATATGCTTGCACTGTAAGTTCATCCTTTGGATGAATTCGACCTAGTAAGTTTAATGAGCCATAGGAAGGAGAAGCTCACATTTGTAATGGCAATGAATCCAATGTCATTTAATGTTTTAACAAGTCCGACAAAGGTGCAACTCCGTATTTTTTTTCATGTTTAGAAAGTTTGAAAAAGATACAAAAAAGAAAACTCCACATGGTCCCTTTTCATACATTTCTATCTTTCGAACCCAAAAAGGTAGAAAACAATGCTCGAGAGAACCGCTTGACCAGTTCATTCAAGGAGTAAATTTTTCGTAAATAGTGCATCCCAACTGGAAAAAGGGGTAAACGTATATAGGGTGCACGATGTTTCATAGCCTTTTACAAGTTCAAAACGTCAAGAGCTCGACAATATTTTCGTGTTTAAAGAGTCGAAAAAGAGTTTGAAAGCAGACCCCCATTTTATTCTCTTTTACAAGTCAAAAAGGGAAAAATACTCGGAAATCTTTTCATTTGAGATTTACGAGTCAAGAAAAGAGCTGAAACATGACTCTAATACCATCATTGACAATCCATCACCTATTGCTGCACAAGAAAGGTAAATGCATTATCCAATTCTGAGGAAAAATAGGTAAAAAAATACTCAAAAACCCTAATATTTCATGAAAAAATGAATAAAATGGGGCAAAAGTAATTATTTTTCACCATTTACCATTTTACCTTTGTGTGAAGAGCTTTTTACCCACTTGTGTCCTAATTTTTCTAGAGAAAATTACAGGAGATCCAGGAGGTCATTCGTTGAGCCGTCAGTTGCAGGTAAGAGCCAAGACCTTAAGCTCCATTTTCATACTGATTTTTCCTATTTTTATCCATTTTTTTGGTTTCATAGGGAGCTTTTGGAAAAAAAAAATTGCCTTCAGTCAATGCGATTTTTGGGCACAGAATTGTGCTGATCAAGGGTGGCTAAAATTTCCAACCGCGCCGTCAGCACCACCATTTTTAAAATAGTTGCGCCAGAGCAGTGAGAAAAAAATTGCATGTTTTTTGCTTAGTCATTTGAACCCAAATTTTTCCGGCCAAGGATGATCATTGACTTGATTACATGGTTTTTGCAGGAAGAAATCATGAAAAATGGTGGATTGGAAAGAACGTGAGCATGAGGATATTGATACTCAAGCAATAGCTGATCCAAATTTCATTTATGCTTCGAGGAACTATGGGGTCCTCAAATTCTTTCTTACACTAGGTCTACGGTCCTAACCTGAGTTGCTATGGTACCTGATCAGTCTCTGGGACGTGAATCGGGAATTTTTCATCATCAGTGACCAAGAGCTGGAGTTGGAGACTTCAGACATTTATTTCATCATAGGATTGTCAGAGGGGAACCAGTCAACCTATATGGGTCGAGGTCGATTGGGGAAAGTGTGACTATGCTACTTGTCGAACATTTCCCAGAAGCTCTCTAATCCAAAAGTGGCAAGATCGAGATTATGATTGTTCAGGATCTTGTGTTGAGAGTGCTACTGTTGACCATCAAGAGAGTAGCTGGGTCCCAAGCATCGCATGAGACCAACAAGTTGAAGTTTCAATGCGCTATAGACTGCACGATGACCACCATATTTAACTGGGTGGAAGCTATGAAAATCAACATGAAGCACCAACTATCAAAAGCTAAGGTGGGACACCTGAAGCAGTTTTGCTTCAGATATGTGCTTGTGACCTTCTTCTTCGGACGGGTGTCATTGTTCCAATACCAGCTGACTGAGGTAGATCCGCCAATTCCATGAGACCCATGGATGGTCTGTTGGAGCGATTTGATGGCAAGGGTTACGGAGGGCCAACAGATGTCCTATAAGCCCGCCTTTTTCTCATGGCTACGATAACAACTGATCATAGTGGAGGATTGGCCTTATAGTGGTACCGAATTCCGTGGAGATTTGGATCTTTTTCTCCCAAAAGGGGAGGATTTTGATGATGGAGGTAAGAACAAACAAAATTTTAAATTTTTTGATGTTTTTTACTGTTTTTTGAAATATATGTGTTCATGACACTTCGATTTTATGAATGCAGATGTTGGACCAAAACGCCTTGTCGGGATGTCCTCGATCGTCAGGCGCATCACTCAGCAGTTTGATGTTGCTCCTTATCAAGAGGGAAGCAACAATGAGGAGGATATTGCACGGAATCTCGAGGGCTTGACCCATGGGATCCCAAAGTATACTCGCATGGGTGATGTCCCACGCCAGTACCAGAGGCATACGGTGGGGGTGTCAGATCGGATTCGCCGACTGCTGACCCGCATAGTGCATAGATCTAGCATTCCATATTTTTGAGGCCTGTGAGCCACCGATGTATTTCGAACACACATTATTTTTTGAGGTTTTAATGTATGACAAAGATTGTTGGCACACACACACACATATTATATATATATATATATATGTTGTACTTCCTTGCTTACTATGGTACAAATGTTTTTGTTTTTGAGTTGTTACATGTCTCGCAAATGTCTATCCAACACATAATTAGCTAATGCATCTGTTAATGTATTCATGTGTCAAGGAATATGATGATATGTAATGTAATCAAAATTGATCTCTAGTAGACAAATACGTAGATACATTCTCAATATCTGAGGGTTTCTAACGGAATATTGCCCTTTAAGTTGAAGAACAACAAGCTATGAATCAAGGTTGACAACCAATTCCCGGATGCCAAGAGCAATAGCTTCTGACAATAATTCGATAAACACGCTATACTTAGCGATGTTATTAGTTGCTCGACCTATACATATACCTTGAAGATCAATCAACTCACCATGGGGGTCATAAATGGCCCATGCCACGGATGACAGATTCCAGGTACTATGGCAAGCACCATCTATGAAACCGATGTGAGGAGACATTGACATCTGCAAAGCATGCAAAAACATAATAAGCAGGGAAGCTGCTTGCAAAATAACACACCAAACCACACTATACAAAAATGAATGACGCACTATTGTACAAAAGTAACCATGCAAGATGGCCTAAGCATAGTACTTTTTGAGATAAAGACCATTGCGAGGCTTGTCTAAGGGATTGCCCTCATAGTCAATGAGCTCATAAGCCCCTTTCTATAATACACGTTTAACAATGTAGGGTCCATGCCACATGGGTTCGAACTTGCCTGCCCCCATCTTATCATTAGCCTAATCATATAGAAGAACCAAATCGCCCTCAGAAAAGGCTTGAGGAGAGACAGACTGATCAAAGTGGGATTTGACCTGCTTTTTCTGTGCTTCGATAACCAAAGCAGTAAGACGGCAAGTCTCATCAAGTCATTCTAGGTACAAGAGACACTCTTCCTAGGGTGAGGTCTCAGGGAGAAGTTCGACAGCCAGCTTGAGGGATGGAATTTCGCACTCAATTGGTAAAGTTGGTTCTAGACCGTAGACTAGCTGGAATGGTGTGAATCTAGTTGTGTCCTTGGTCGAGGTTCGGTAAGCCCACAGAGATGAAAAGAGTATGAGATTCCAATTTGACTTGTGCATCCCAATGGTGGGTTGAAGCATCATGACCAGAACTTTGTTCACAGCTCCAACTTGGCCATTGGCCTGAGGGTAGTACAGGGTTGAGCCATCGTAGCACAAGCCCAACGTAGAGGTCAGCTCAGCCATCATGTAATCTCGAAAATGGGAGCCATGGTCGATGACAATGGCCTGAGGCACTCCAAACCTAGAAATAACGTGATTGAATAGAAATTGAGTCATTGTTTTACCATTTGCAGAGTATGTAGGCATCGCTTCAGCCCATTTGGTGAAATAGTCCACAACAACGATAATATACCATGCTCCCCAGCTAAACGAGGGTTATAGGTCATATAGTCGATGATCGATTTGGCAAAAGGACCGACCATAATAACGAGGTGTAGGTGAGCGGGTGGGGCATGCATCTTACACTGATAAATTTGGCACTCATGGCACTTGTGAATGACAAGGATGCAATTCTTGAAGATAAGAGGGCCAAAAATAACCAGCTCGAAGGATTATTTGAGCAGTAGCATATCCAGATAGGTGATTGCCACATGCACCAGAATGGCAATCATTTAAGACTCTCTCAGCCTCCTCCAGAGTGAGATAACGACGAAGAATTGAATCGACACCGATGCGGTATAAGGTATCTCTAATGATACTGTAAGGTTGAGATTGATGTTGAATGCGTCGGCGATAATCCTTGGTCAACACAGACCGGAAGGTGGATGTCTGGAGATATATGATGATATCACCATACGAAGGGTCAAGAGTGCTGATTAAGAAAAGAGTCTCGTCGAGGAGCTGCTCATCGACACCAACAGGGAGAGAAGCGGAGGGAAGGGAGAAAATCAACTCAGCAAAGACCAGTGATTTCTTAGATTTGGTGGTAGTAAACACCAAATCAAATTCTTGGAGGATAACAATCCATTTCGAATATTTTCCCCCCAGCAACTGACGAGTCACGATGTAGGTCATGGGGTTGCATTCCGAAATCACAGTGGTAGTGCGGAGGAGAATGTAATGTCAAAAGCACTGAACAACCTGTACGACAACCAAAGCCAACTTCTCAACACGATCATAACGTGTCTCAGTGTTGAGGAGATTGTGACTGAGGTAGTAAATAACATGTTCATTGCCTTTGTCATCATCCTGTACCAGCACCATGGCGATAGTACTAGAGGCTGCAGCTAGATAAAGGAAGTAATTGCGATGATAGTTCGGGGGATGCAGCAAAGGGGCATTGATGAGGACAATCTTCAGGTCATCGAAAGACTTTTGAGCAACCTCATCCTAGACAAATGGGGTTCCTTGCTTAAGAAACTAGGTGAACCCTGAAGCTAGCTCAGCATAATTTAGTATGAAATGATGGAGGAAATTCACTTTTCCCCGCAGACTCTGCAGTTAATGCAATGAAGATGGAGGGGATAAATTAACTATGGCCTCGACTTTAAGAGGATCAAGGAAAATGCCTTCCTTCAAAATGATAAAGCCAAGGAGTCGTCCGGATTCGACGTAGAAGACACATTTATGTGGACTCAACCAGATGTTGTAGTGTCTACAGTGAAGAAAAGTTTGCTGGATATGATCAGGGTGATCATGGCAGTTACGAAAAAGAGTGGGGATATCATCCAAGTAAGGTTGAATAATGTTTCGAATTTCGTGGAATGCATAAGACATCATTCTCTGGAATGTGGCCCCAACATTCTTAAGGCAAAAAGGGAGCTTTTTGTATGCAAAAGTCCCCCGAGGATAGATGAAGGTTGTCTTATCTATCAGTCGACACAATGTTTATTTGGTTGTAGCTAGAAAAACTATCCATAAAGAAAATAATTCACTCTTGACACATTCATCAATGATTTGGTCAATGAAGGGAGTGGGGTAGTTATCTTTAGGACAAGCACAATCCAGCTTTTCTAGGGTGCACTAGACGAATAATGCCCTACTTCTTTGTCATCGGTACAATATTTGACACCCAATCTGTAAGAGGGATCAGATAAATAAATCCAGCTTTCAGAAGTTTTTTGATATGAAACCAGCTCAAGAAAAGATAGATCAATGCCTTAGAATTCAGCCTCTTCGAGGGGGCAACCTCCTTTACATTACATAAATGAACAATTCTTGGATGATTCAAATGACAAAACCTCCTTTCTATATATAGGAGTCTAAGGAGTCACAATATAATCTAGCCGACCTAACAATAATAATATAAAGCCACAAAAATAACAATAGAGGGATTCTATGGGGCACAGAAATAACAATATGGGGGTAATAGGGGCACAACAATATAAATAAGGGGTATAACTACAATAGTAATGGGGTAATCACTAGTATTATAGGGACCCAACATGCCCCTCTCCTTCAAAAAAGTGTTGTCCTCAATGCTTGAGTAGTTTTGGATACTTCTGCATAAAATTCTCATCCTCCCATGTGGAATCTTCAACAGATAAGTTCTTCCACTTGATAAGATACTCTGAAATTGATCAATTTCGTAGCTGTCGAGTTCTTGTTTGTGACTGCTTCCGGTTCCAATATAATTTTTCCTTCCTCGTCAAGCTCTGGCAATATTGTTTGAATTGGGAGCTTGTCACCTATAACCTTCTTTAAACATGAAACATGGAAAACTGGGTGCAATCGATAAGCTGCAGGAAGCTCCAATTTGTATGCCATAGTACCAATCTTTTGCAACACCTTGTACGGACCATAATACTTTGGTGATAATTTATTATCCTTCTTAGCTTGCTTTAGGGAAATTTGCTTATATGGTTGTAGCCGTAGGAATACCCAATCACCTACATCAAAACTTCTTTCACTGCGATGTTGATCTGCCTGTTGTTTCATTCTATTTTGTGCCAACACGAGGTTATCCTTTAAGAGTTGGAGGACTTGTTGTTGATGTTCGATGTGATGTTCCACTGCCTGAACCTTAGAATTTTCTCTTAAATATGATGTGATGGATGGTGGTTGATACCCATAAAGTGCCATAAATGGGGTCATTTTTGTTGTTGTATGGAAGGAAGTGTTATACCACCATTCAGCCAGAGGCAACCATTTGACCCATTGTGTCTGTTTATCAGATACAAAGCAACGAAGATATCCTTCCAAACATTTGTTTACTATCTCAGTTTGCCCATCAGATTGAGGATGATAAGATGAGCTATGAGCTAACTGAGTACCAAGACAAGAAAATAATTCTGTCCAAAAATTTCCAGTGAAAATGGGATCTCTGTCACTTACAATAATCTTTGGGTTTCCATGTAGCTTTTGAATTGTTTCCATAAATGCAGTAGAAACTGTACTGGCTTTAAATGGATGTGATAATGCACAAAAGTGTGCATACTTGGTAAGTCTGTCAACTACCACCATGATGACACTCTTTCCCTCAGACTTGGGTAAACCTGTGATAAAATCCATTGAAACCTCCTCCCAACGTTGGCTTGGAATGGATAAAGGTTGTAATAGACCTGATGTCTTAATTGTTTCAACTTTATTTTGTTGGCAAACCAAACATTCCGCCACAAACTTTTGAATATCTGATTTAAGGCCATCCAAAAAAAATTCCTTCTTAACCCTGTGGTAAGTTTTTAAAAATCCTGAGTGCCCTCCTAAGGGAGAAGTGTGCAATTCCATAAGAATCTTTTGTTTTAGCTGGGAATTCTTACAGAGGTATAAGCGATCTTTGTACCATAACGAATCATTTTGCCAGCTAAATGTATGAGACGTACTGGAATCTTGTTGTAGCTTTCGAATAAGTGTCCACACTTCTTCATCATTCTTCCATTCCTCCCTTGCTTCGTTTATCCAATCTGGTTGGATAATAGAAATGGCACACAACAATACTTCCACATCCTCATCCTTTCTTGAGAGTGCATCTGCCACCACATTTTGCTTCCCTTTTTTGTAGATGATTTCAAAGTCATAACCCAACATCTTTGTGACCCACTTTTTTGCTCTTCAGACGATAATCTTTGTTCTAAAAAGTATTTAAGGCTATCATGATCCGTTTTTACCTTGAAGTGTCTTCCCATTAGGTAGGGTCTCCATTTCTTAAGTGCATGGAGTATTGCCAACATTTCCTTCTCATAAATAGCTTTGCTTAAAAACTTTCCCTTGATTGGACGACTTTCAAAAGCAATGGGTCTTTCATCTTGCATTAGAACAGCACCAATTCCATTTCCTGAAGCATCACATTCCACAATAAAGGTTTTTGTGAAGTCCGGTGTAGCTAAGACTAGTGCTTGGCACATTGCCTCTTTAAGATGTTCAAAGGCCTTTGTTGCTTCCGGAGTCCATGAAAATGCATCTTTCTTCAATAATGTTGTTAGAGGTGCTGCTATTCTCCCATAATTCTTAACAAACTTGCGATAATACCCTGTCAACCCAAGAAATCCTCGCAGATGCTTTATGGATGTGGGGATTTTCCATTCCTTAATGGCTTTAATTTTGCTAGGGTCTACCTTAACTCCTTCATGAGATACAATATGACCCAAATATTCCACCTCCTGGACTCCAAAGAAACATTTGGATCTTTTTGCATATAATTGTTTCTCCTCCAATAGTTGTAGCACTCTGTCAACATGTTCAACATGATCCTTCCAAGACTTGTTGTAGACTAGTATATCATCAAAAAATACTAACACAAATTTTCTAAGGAATGGTTTGAAAATTGAATTCATCAAACCTTGAAATGTTGAAGGTGCATTGGTAAGGCCAAAAGGCATGAACAAAAATTCATAATGACCCTCATGAGTTCTAAATGCCGTTTTCGGAATGTCTTCAATCTTCATTCTGATTTGATGATATCCCAAACGAAGATCCAACTTCGTGAAGTAAATTGATCCATGCAATTCATCTAGTAATTCATCAATGACAGGAATGGGGAACTTATCTTTAATAGTGAGCTTGTTGAGCTCCCTATAATCCGGACACATGCGCCATGATCCATCCTTCTTGTGCACCAATACTACTGGAGTAGAGAAAGAACTTTGACTCGGTTGAATTATACCAGCCTCTAGCATTTCTGCAACCATACGTTCAATTTCACTTTTTTGAACATAGGGATATCTGTACGGCCTGATGTTTGGAGGAACACTTCCTGGAATCAGATGAATAGCATGATCATGATCACACATAGGTGGGAGACCTTTGGGAGTCTCAAATACCTTGGAATGATTGTCCAGGACTTTTTGAGATCTGGAGAAATAGGTGATTCCGATGTGGAAACATCTAGCGAACATAATTGTGCAATTACACCTCTTTGCTCCTTTTTTAGAAGCTTTGTCATACCATTAGAGCTGATTATCTTTCCTGGTTTCCCTGCAATACCCCTTAATTCAACTTCCTTTCCTTCCGTAGAAAATTTGATGAAAAGTTCTTGAAAATTAAAAGCTATTGTACCCAAGGATTGTAGCCATTGGACTCCTAGTACAACATCAGCACCTCCCATTGGAATGGAAAGCATTGGGCTAGTCAATACATATTCTCCCATGGATAGCTTGATATTATGGCACTTTCCAGAGCAATTTATTGTTCCTCCATTTGCAATCATCACTTGACACTCTGGTGCTGGATATAGGAAGCAATTCAATTCTTTTGCTACCCTACAATGAACAAAATTGTGGGTGCTTCCTGAATCAATCAACACTATTACCTTTTTCTTCTTGATTTGTCCCTCGATATTGATGGTTTGAGGAGTGGTAATTCCTGCCAATGCATTACAAGATATGGTCGGATTTATTTGTTCTTCATCTAGGCTTTGTTCCTAGAGTATATCCTCTTCTTTTGACCTTTCTTGCTCCTTTTCTTCTTCCTCTTCACAATCTATGTAGAATAATTTCTTCTCAGCACACTTATGACCTTTAGTGTATTTGCTATCACAACTGTAACAAAGCCCTTTTGATCTTTTTTCTTCCAATTGTTGTGGTGTCAACCTTATAGGTTGTGGAAGACTAGGGGAAACAACACTTCCGTCTTTATAGTTGTGAGTGGTATGCTTCCTAGTTGCCATAATTTTGCTTTCCATTTTTCTTGCTAACCCGAATGCCTTCTCTAATGAATCAGGTTCCCAAAGGCAAACATCATGTTGGATATTATCCTTTAAAGACCCTATGAACACATCAATCCTATGCTCCTTTGGAATATCTTTTACCCTTATATTCAATTTTTGGAACTCCTCAATGTGCTCCATTATTGAACCCTTTTGTTTGAGACTTATCAATTGGCTAAAAAAAATGTTGCTTTTCGTATCCTCATAATGTGCTATCAATTCTTCCATAAAAATTTCCCAAGTGATAAATCGTTTACGAGAGCAAAGCCATTGATACCATACAAACTGATTTGGTTCCAAATATACAGTTTCCATATGTACCTTTTGTGCGTTTTGCACATTATTGAGATCGAAGAATTGCTCCATCTGTAATATCCATGTGGCGGGATCCTTGCCATCAAACTTCCTCATATCATTTTTGGAATATGGTGAGTCTTCAATCCAACATTAGCGTCTATGGAATCATGATTAACATTTCTTTTGTTCTCATCATGAGATTCCTTTACTACCTTTTCACCATTAGTAAGTATTTCTTGTAGAAAATTTGTCAAATCTGTCTTCAAATCTGCCATGCCTGTCTTCAAATTTGCATTCAAATCTATCTTCAAATTGTCCATATTAGCTTCCATGCCATTCATCTTAGCTTCCACACCATTTATCTTAGCTTCTGTTAACTTTTGTGAGTGTGACATTTGTTGCACTTGTTCTTGTAATTTTGATATATCATGTAGCATTTCTTCCTCTTCTTCATGAGTCATGCTAGAGATTTTAGGTTCCTTACTAGGTGTTTGAATTTTCTTTCCTCGGGGCATCAGTTACCGATAATAGTTCTCTATTATGCCCTTTGAATTCCTTCAAAATAAATTTTCAAACCAAGCTTAAGCAAAAATTTTAAAAAAATCTACACACCTTTTTTCACTTTGTAGGAGCTCAATATTGCCTCTGATGTATCTCTGTACTTTCCAATCATCTAGTTTTGAAATTGCTACCTTTAGTATCCCTCTATGTCCTCTTTCCAATGCCATAGGTCTAACCCACATTGGATTCTCCAAGGAAGAGTTATGTGAAATCTCCCACAGTGACTTGATTATAGACTAGTTCAGTAGAGCGAACTTGTACGACGTGCCACGAGTCACTGTTTCAACCTTTGGATCTGAAAAATGTATATAAGAAACTACAGTCTATCTTCTTTCTATACCTTGTTATGAAATTTCAATCCGATCCCCAGAGAGAAAGTTATGACGATTTTCCCCAGGTCGCCTGTTTGGAATGTAATTCAGGAGTCTGCACAAAGACCAACTTCCTCAGATCATAGCTCCAAAAATATAGTGCGAAAAGCTCTTAAATTCTGAACCAAGGTTCAGCGCGATTTCTTCTCAAATGGGTTTTTTTTGCGACTTCTGAAACGTCATAGAAAAAAATTTATAGCGAAAATTCCACAATGACCTGTTTGGAGCAGCAAATCCCTAGAATCCAAAGCTTTGATACCAAATGTTATGAAACCAGCTCAAGAAAAGATAGAAAAGATAGATCAACGCCTTAGAATTCAGCCTCTTTGAGGGGGAAACCTCCTTTACATTACATAAATGAACAATTCTTGGATGATTCAAATGACAAAACCTCCTTTCTATATATAGGAGTCTAAGGAGTCACAATATAATCCAGCCGACCTAACAATAATAATATAAAGCCACAAAAATAACAATAGAGGAATTCTATGGGGCACAGAAATAAAAATATGGGGGTAATAGGGGCACAACAATATAAATAAGGGGTATAACTACAATAGTAATGGGGTATTCACTAGTATTATAGGGACCCAGATGTTGTAGTGTCCACAGTGAAGAAAAGTTTGCTGGATATGATCAGGGTGATCATGGCGGTTACGAAAAAGAGTGGGGATATCATCCAAGTAAGGTTGAATAATGTTTCGAATTTCATGGAATGCATAAGACATCATTCTCTAGAATGTGGCCCCAACATTCTTAAGGCAAAAAGGGAGCTTTTTGTATGCAAAAGTCCCCCAAGGATAGATGAAGGTTGTCTTATCTATCAGTCGACACAATGTTTATTTGGTTGTAGCTAGAAAAACTATCCATAAAGAAAATAATTCACTCCCGACACATTCGTCAATGATTTGGTCAATGAAGGGAGTGGGGTAGTTATCTTTAGGACAAGCACAATCCAGCTTTTCTAGGGTGCACTAGACGAATAATGCCCTACTTCTTTGTCATCAGTACAATATTTGACACCCAATCTGTAAGAGGGATTAGATAAATAAATCCAGCTTTCAGAAGTTTTTCAACTTCACCCTTAATGGCAGCCACTTTTCTAGGGTGCACTAGACGAAGCCATTGGCGAATAGGTCTCGAATGAGGATAAGATGGGATCTCGTGCACGACTATACTTGGGTCAATGTTGGGCATTTATTCATATGACCATGCAAAAACATCCCAGAATTCTTGGAACAAACGAGTATAGATATTAATCTCTTCTGGAGAACAAGTTACCCTGATATGGACATTTTCAATGACACCAGGTTTGACAGAAATATCAATTGGCATCGTTTGGGTAATGTTACCCATGTTCCCTTTTGACCAAACTTTGTGAGTCATGATCGGTGTCTGAAGCGGTAGGGATGGGAACTGAGAAGAGAACTCCTCTAGACAAATAGACATGACCGTCGGGCTAGGCAAGAATGAGGAATGATGATGAGTGTCGTTCCAAGGTACTTCCTCTAGAAACATTACTTCCATGATACTTTCATCAGAAAGAAAAGTCTCAGCTAAGGGATCGGGGGATTCCGAAGAACCAAGCCACGAGGATTGAGAATACGCATCGAGAGCTGTTCTTGAAATAGGATGATCAGAGGATACTGAAGGTGAGGTTGAAATAATTTCCACGTAATCAATTTCGACGGGACTTAACGGCATAACCTCGCCCCATGTATCAATAAGATGCGGTGAAGGAACAAATCGAGGATCAGACTTGACCGAAATCATGTTGAAAGAGGCAACATGGGGAGGTGGGAGCGGAAATATGCCCATCAAGGCAGGATATTTAAAAATTCCTGCACCCACACTGCCATAAGGAGCACCGGTGTTCTTGACATATGGAACATTTCCATCCAAAGAGGAAGAGGCAAAGAAGGATAGTTGGTCGACCGTGACTATCTTCCCTTGATGGGAAAAACGAATCACATGGAAGAGGGAGGAGACTACAGCATGCATGGCATGGGTCCAACTCCGTCCGAGTAGAAGATTGTAGTTAAGATTAGCATCAATGATCTCTACCTTGACATGTACCATCTTGCCCTCCAAGGTAATGGCAAGGTTGGGAAGGACACCGAATGGTCATGAATCGCACTCATCAAAAGATTCCAGAGTGTTAGGGGACTGTTTCAGAGTAGGAGAACTAATTGCCTTCCAACAAGCGACATACATGATGCAGGTAGAAGCACCTTCATCGATGACAGTCCTATGAATGGTTTTCTCATTTATGATTACTTGAATGAGAAAGGAAATATGATGAGGTAAATGCGGAACGTGGTTTTCCAGGTCAAAGTAGATGAGATTAGAGTCAGCTAGATCAATACCCCCAATAGCCGATAGTAACGATTTTCGCTGAGAAGGATAGCTTTGAAGGACCTCGAGAGCAGACATAGTTGATGGCGCTTGAGTCAAATCTTCAACAATGTTATAATGTTGAGCGCCTCGAGTGTTGGGACTGTACAAGGACTTTTGAAGCACACCTCGAGAAGGTGGTCAAATGGCATAATCAAGATTAGGTCACTCTATATGGAGAGGACCGAAATCGGATGGGGTGGAGGAAGAAGGGGTACTTTCTTTCTCTTTCTCTGCTGACAGGGAAAGAATCTAATAATCTTTTGACCTGGTTGTTGGCATTATGATGCATGTGTTGTACTTGATGGCAACCCACTCAGAGAAGAACATCTCACTTAGTTATAACTAGATGAATCTTCAGAAGAGATATCAGATCAAAGGAATCAGATGATAGATCTAAGTGTGACAAGTTAGCTTTGCCATCAAATCCAAAAGGGGAGATTGTTGGCATTATGATGCATGTGTTGTACTTGATGGCAAATCACACAGATGACAGATCATAGTGCAACAGGTCAGCAGCAAGGATTTGATGATCATACTACAAGAATGAAGAGAAAATACATATATGCAGGTTCATTGTGACCAAGCCATGTATACACGCAGGTTGGACGTTACAAAGGCACATATGCGTATACATGCACTTTCACGCAAAGAAAAGCGCGTATATGTTGGAAAAATTACCCTTGGTCTATGGTAGTTAGTCCTTGGTATTTGAACCTATGGTTTTGGACCATGGTATCTCGTCAGAGGTGTGGATCCCAAAGTATTGGGCCCGTGGTATTGTGTTACTATGGTTTTGGATCGTGGTATTGTGAAAGGCCTAAGGCTATAAAAGGAGAAGAAGATCATTAGGCAAGGGCATTGAGAATGTCTTGAATATCTGATGAAGTATGAGATCCAGTATGCAGGTTATGGGTTGATGATGCATTGCTTGATCTGAGCCATGGAGGGATCTCACCGGTTGATGGAGAACAAGATCTAAGGATAGATCGGGATCAAATGGTTTGAAATGAACTATCTCTAGATAATTGATTATGTTTATTCTAGATTTGTATACTTACGCATGTAATGATCTGAACTGGGTATAACTTGAGTTTGACATCGCTGCAAGTCATGATTGAATATTTATAGATCTGTACACGGGTTGACCTTGGTGTAAGCGCGTATGTACGCAGGCTTGATTCATTGTAGTAGCGTATACCATTTGAGCTATGATGTTTAAGGTTATAGGTAGTTCTGGTTGTTGATGACAGTTTAAAGGTGTCAGTATCCTGCATATCTTGGTTGGTTGATTGTGTTTAGCTTCAGTATTGATGGATGAGAACTAATATTGGATCAAGATCATAATGACTCATATTTATGTGATCTGATGGACTAGATCTGGGTGCTAACTCATATATTATCCTTGTATATGTAATGATCTGGTTATGTCTGAAGTCAGGAAGTGCAACAAAGTTATGAATAAGTAATTAATGACATATACGCTGGTTCACCTTGGTGAAGTTGTGTATACACGTTGGTTCAGCACTTCCAAGTAGCGTATGCACTCTGATGCATGATTTTGATGATACAGTGGGTTCTGATGTTGTTGCAGAGTTCAGTGTTCTGCTCTGTGTTTTGGTGACTGTGTTGTTGACAGGGTTTCAGTGGTTCAGTGTTCAGAAATTGATGATGCTAGTATTGATTGGTTTGAGCTTCAATGATATTTATGGGTCCAGTATGAAAAGTTGATGAAACGTGGCCTTCAGATTATAGTGTTGTGCTTCAGGAGTATCCAGTCTGAAAATGTATGAAATGTGGTCCCTGGAGGATGAAAGGAGATTGTAGGTCGGTGCCTACGTACTAGTACATTAGCGAGTACAAGAGCAAAGGGGGTAGTAGCTCCCTTCCAGTAGCAGCTGGAGATCGAGTGAAGATTGGAGCATTCGGTAGGCTAAGGGGGTTGTAGCTCCCATCCATGAGAGTCTGGAAAATGAGAGAGGGTTGTAGCCCTCTGCAGGTTGTAGCCAGTGTACTGGTATAAGACTACACCAATACAAAAGATTGTAAAATGAAGTTTCTTATTAAAGGAAGATAGAGACAACTTGCAGCAGGTGGTTTTCACCCACATTGGGTTTCCACCTTATATCATGGTGTTCATGTGTGTGATGATCTGTTCTGTTTTAACTGCACCTGCTTACTGCTTATATGGTTAATGAAGTTCTTATGCACTAACTAAAGATCAACATTTAATGGATTAACTGAATCATAAGTATTCTACATATACGCTAGTTTTATTAGACACAGTCGCATATACACGCAGGTTCCATTAACTGAAGTAGCGTATATGGATATAAGTATGGAAATGAAAAAGTTTGATTGATTTGATAATACTGATTCACCCCCCAGTATTATTTCCAACACTGGTAGCCACGTTGATCAGGGTACTCATCATGAACACCTGTGAACCCGAGGAAGCAGATGACTGAGGTTGGTCTACCATTTGAGTCTGCTGGGATGGAAAGGGCTCTTGCAGGACATCTGGGGTCCCTTTGAGAAAATGACTAACTTTAGATCATCTGGGACAATCCTTAGTATAGTGATCCTCCTCACAAATGAGGCATGGATACTTAGGTTTCCATTGCGAAGCACCTCGTTTTGGGGCATTGACTTTACCCTTGCCTTTGCCTTTCTTCTTACCTTTAGAGGATTTATCCACTGTAGTAGACTAGACAGCGTGAACCTCCGAGGTTTTACTAGGGTTGGACGCATTGCGAAAGGAGTCATTGGGAGTAGTGCTGGAGACCGACTTCTGCTTGGAAGAATATTTTGCAAGGGTTTGAGTCACTGAACCAATTACTCCATCAACAGGATGGGTAGCGAGGGACTTACATGTCATCAAATCAAATGATGGTCTGGGTGCATCGGGTAACACATCATATAACGTGCTGAACTGTGAATAGAAAAGGTCTAGATACTAGGCATGTGTGATGGCTTGTTCCTTAGTGACGCATCCACCCATAGCAATGTCCTTAGCAATTTTGTTGACAAATGATTTGGTGAACCACTCTGCCTTCGTGTCCATTCATGGATGTGATCGGAGATGTGAGTCGATGTTTCTTGCTTGAGTGATGTTAACAGATGGGTGCCCGTTTCATAGTGAACCGACAACTGGAAATGTGTGAGAAAGGCCATGGCAAGAGTGTTAAAGTCATTATAGGTATTTTGGGGGAGCTTGATATACCACTTGGTCGCAGCTCCTGTAAGAGTTCGTTGGAAAAGACGAAAACGAATGGAATCATCAACGTAGGAATTTGAGGAGCACCAGAGGTGATATGTCATCACGTGGGCTTGAGGGTCCTCTTTCACTTTTCCTTCAAACTTTGGACAATCGCTTGGAATCTTGGACGGAACCGGAGGCCAATATGGTGAATGAAGAATCAGATCATTCGTGAGTCTAGACACATATGGAAATTCCAGCATAGTCAAGAATGGAAATTGGGTATTGAAAGGAATTTGAGGTCGATAAGGGGGTCTAACTAGTGGGACTCATCCCTGTTGGAAAGGATTTTGTCCTCAAAGTGGAGGGTTTTTCCCATAAGGCATTTGATTTTTCCTCCACTGTAGGTTACCTTGCCTGTAGGGAGGATTATGACCTTGAAAGCCTTGAAACTATCTAGCCAGAGGCTAATGATAAGAAACATATTGGTTAAAAGGTTGTTGAGCCTGTTGTCCTTGGACATATGGATTTTGCACCTGGTTTCCCTGATCATAAGGGTTTTGGACCTGCTACCTCTGGGCAAATGGGTATTGGACCTACTACCCTTGGACGTAGGGATTGTGTGCTTGTCGTCCTTGCACACAAGGATTTCAGACTTATTGTCCTTGGACAAAAGGAGGCTAAAGATGTTGGCCTTTGGCATAAGGATTCTGCACCTACTATTGCAGGACTTGACCCTGACCCTACCCTTGCAAGGGTTGCCCTTGTTGATATGAATATAAGGGTTGTTGTTACCTGGGTTGACCTTGTGGCTGCAAGTGTTGAGCTTGTGGCTGTAAAGGTTGTCCCTGCAGCTACAAAGGTTGACCTTGCGAAGCCATAGGCTGGGAGGATTGCGGTGCATACTGCATCTATGGCTACATGGTTTGCTGCAATTATTGCGAGGGTTGCCCCTACGGTTGTTGCAGTTGTCCTTGCTACGGCATGACCTGGCCTTACTGTTGCATAGATGGCCCCTGCTACAACGAAGGTTGCCCTTGCTGCTGTAAGAGTTGTCATTGCTACTGCAAAGGTACTTGAACAGTTCCCGGAATGGCAACTTGAAATTTCCTGAAATGTATCTAGCCTTACCCACCAGGCGTGGCGGATGGACCAGGCTGGACATAGTGTCTAGGATAATAGATGTATGATGGATTAGTCATCGCTTGTGAACCATATGGAACATAAGGAGGTTGGTACTGACCTTGAACCATATTGGGCTGCTAGTACTGGACGTGACTTGACCCAGACAAACCAACATTGGGTTGTTGGTAATGGACATTACTTGATCCAGTAGGACCAGCAGGATTTGAAATAGCGCCCAAAGAGGGTTGGTTCATCCCAACCATGTGAGGTTGTGAGCCACTCACATTGGTTTTGCCAAACATCATAGAAACATTCGGACTCTGCCCCCCAGGCGGTGGAACAGCCTGTCCACTTACAGGAGGGATCGAAGAACTGACAACGACATGACTTGAGATCGTCGGTTGAACTAGACGGGTCACCTAGACCGACGAAACAAGAGGATTGGGAATGTTCTATTGCACCGGGACTAAAGTGACTGCAGAAATCACCATTTGTTCGATGGTTGGGTTCTAAATGAATGGACCTGTGGTAGGCATAGCGCCAGACACCCATATAGGGTTGTGATACAATGATGAGGTGGTAGGTGTGCCTAAAACCAACTGACCTAAAGTCATGTAATTACGCGGTAGCTCAGGATGCACACTAGCCCAAATGCTTCCCGTGTAAGGGAAACCTTTAGGAGGGAAAGGATATTCCTGCTTCTCGACTATAAGTGGAGTGGAAATCTCTGATTGACCCAGAGAGGAGACTGGGATTTCGCCTTTTGATTCCATGATTGAAAACATACGACGATGGACTACCGAAGATGTTCGAGGGGATAATTCCAAGGGAATACTCGGTTGATCGTACAAACTGTAGGGACGCTGCAGTGATATCACAACAGGATCAAATAAAGGATTCAAAGGATAAACAACTAGTCCAAGCTGACCTTCAGAAGTCGACGGACTCTCGGGAGTCTGGATAGGGATATCCGGAGATTCCAGGCCAATGTCAGAAAGTGACCTAGTATCTGAAGGGGGAGGACGAGATGACAAAGGTTGAATACTCAGAACAATTCCAAGTTCAACATCTTGGTCCTCAAGCGACTATGGGAATTCAGGACAAGACTCCTCAAACAATCTTTCAGATAGAGGAGAGGAAGAGGAACTAGGTGAACCAGTTGGTTCACCCACGATGATCTTGTCTCAAATAACCAAAAGAGAGATCAATTTCAAGGGCTTCAAAATGTATTTAAAGGTATACTGACGATGTGGTCTAAAAAAGACTAACATGGATGCTATAAGATCATGGGCAACAATTTTTTAAGACGCAAAAACAAACTCATGCTTTTTCATGTTTTAAGAGTCATGAAAGAAGAAAAGGTGACTCTGTCACTTTCAGTTTCAAACGAGCTCGAAAGGACAATCGCTCAAGTGATCTTTTATATTAAGGGAGTCAAAAAGATCAAAATGACTACCCAGGATGATCTAGGTAAAAGGGATTACCAGGTAACCGTGAACTGCAGAATACATCCCAGCGAATCGAGAAGTACGGGCAGGCAATCTCCCCAAATGTTATGTTCGGTGTATCATGTTTACAAGGCGGTAGAATCGGCTTCATATGGATAAAGGATTGCAACCTACTGGGGTCTCCCTTTATATACTTGACGGTAAGGGGAGCACAAGTCCGTACTATCACTATCTAGTGCCAAAGTAGACGACAGCTGCTAGGTTTTAAGACATTGGAACACGTCTCTAGCCTAGACCTTCTAAGATGTGATCGTTAGATTTCAAATGCACCTTAGGTTAATTGAGTACATTTTAGAGTTATTTTGAAATTATGTCTCGGTTTTCAGGCCTTATCGATGTGACTCAAAAACACCTATATGCAGCTAAATGAGACAGGACCCTTTCAATTCGATAAATTGTCTACACTAATGAGAGTAGAAATCACACTCAAATGCAACAAAACAAGCAATTGAAAGAAAATTAGTTTTTCACTATTTCGCCTTTTGAAAACAAAAATGATGAAAAACTCTTTCCAATTCCTAACTTTCCTATCAAATGCACTTCAAGTAGCCCTTTCACTAATAAAGAGAATTCATTTCTTTTGCAATGCAAGTGATGATGCAAATCTAGCCTTCAATGATGCTAACTAATGTAACATATTGATGCAGCAAACTAGAATTATGTATTTCTCATTGAAATGACGGAATTAATCTTTCGCAAACACTTCACACTTCAATGAAACATTTGCAATACAATCAATCATAAGTGAGCATAAAAGAGAATTCCTTTCAAAACTAATGAAGCAAATATTGAGCCAAAAACAAGATGGGCAATGTGATTTGTGCCCGAAAAGAGACGCTCAAACACTAAACTAAACTTTTCAAACTTGTTAAATGGAAATTGAAGCAATGAAAGGACTAAGCAAATGAAATGCAAGGAGAAAATTTGACTATGGACTTGACTTTCTAAGTAGGCAAACAAGTGAATGGGTGATGACCTAGATGCCCTACAGTTATACACCATCCAAGAACTCAAGAAACCAAGTGAAGGAAATGGAAATTACCCAATCATACAAACCAAACTAAAAGAGCTTTCCGGCCAGGGAGAACACAGTCAAAATGAGCTGAGAGATAGAAATTAGAAGGGTAAGACACACTGGATATGATCTAGGGTAAACCTTGATCTTCACCTACAGGAATCGGCATGACAACCTAACTGAAAACACGTGCCAAAAGGGGGTCGGCGCGACTGTTTGTGAGAAACTCGCACTGATCAGCGCGACTGTCAAAAAAATAAACATGCTGACCGAGGATTCAAGGAAAAAGATAAAAATTTTCAAAGGCTAAGACCAGACTTGCCATTGTAAATTTCAGGCTGAGAGAAGTAAACCAAGCAAAGCAGAGAACACTAAAGGGAAATGATGATACTAGAAAATTTCACACAAAACCATAAAATGACAATCAATCAAATAGAAGGATTGGCTCCCTAGCAAAGTCACCAATTTGTGGTGCAGGTAAATTCTCAGTGTGGACACAAATAATTCCTCTAGCCCAAGAGAGTAGGTCTAGCCACAAGTAAACAATCTATGGAAAATCTCCTTAAGCTAGAATCAATTACGAGGGCCTACCTCTTAGAATGCTATTCTGCTTGGTGATGGTCCTGCTTCCTCACTCCAGCTATCTTCTGTTTCCTTCCTTCGAATACCTGAAACAAGAAAACAACAACAACAATAAATGTGACAGCATGCAATATTGTATTCATCCTACTTAATAGGTCAAGGAACATTAAGCCATAAAGATAAAATGACACTTCATGTAGGAAATCAATCTATAGTTGCATTAATATAAATCAGAAAGAGATTACAACTGGTGCCTTGACGTTGTTGGTCTCCTCCGACATATCTAGGTTCCCACACTTTTGCTAGCACTTCATGGATAGCCCCAAGAAATTGAATTTTAAGGCCTCTTTCCCTCTAGTCTCAAACCAAACCAAAATCACACTATTATCCCTCAAACGCACACTAGAAAGCTATAAGCTATAAATGGCTTGCTGGTTATTCACACTTGCTCCAAAACTCCAACTAGCTTTTGCTTGGAAAAAAGAGAGGCTTATATAGCTTGGATGGATGGTAGATGGTTCCTCTCATCATGGGAGAAGGTCTTATCCCTTGAGTTTGTCCCATCCTAATAGGGGAAAGGATCCCAAACTGATTTCCTCGGCTCTATCCATACCAACCATCTACTAGACTTTCGTTACAAAGCTTCTAGATATCGAAGCTTTGGCTCTTGTAAACTGGGATAGAAGGAAGATTCTTTGGAAATGATGCAAAGGGGAATTATTCTGCTCATGAAGAGGGAAATACTGGGAGTTTCTTCATGATGGGAAAGCATGTCGGGTACATTGTAGAGGTCCTCCAAGATCGTAGACAGGGAGTACAGGGATAGTGGCAAAACACTATGTAATAGCTAGGTCCAACCTTCTAGCTGTTACTTAGAGTCCCTTTCAAGCTAAGATTAGGGCTCTTCTAGCTGCAATTTTAGGCCTCCTCTTAGGGCCTCACAAATTGCGGCTAGGTCAGATGTGTAAGACCTTTTTATGACAACAAATAGAAGCCTTTCTAAATTGTTTATGTGACTCTTTGACAACAAATTATGTCTCCTCCTGAAGCTGCGTATTAGGGTCTAATAGACTGCAGATTTAGTCCTCTTAGAGCATCGGATAGAGGTATCTTCTTTAGTTGCATTTAGGGCTTCTCCTCACAACGAATTAGGGTCTCTTCTAGACCTGCGGCTAGGGTGCTTTAGGACTGCGGCTAGGGCATGATCTCTGCAACTAGATTTCCTTCATTAGATTGCGAATAGGGAAACATTACTTGGAAAGCGTATAAGTCTCCTTCATGGTTGTGATTAGGAATCATTAGGGAAGCGTATAAGACTCCTCCACGGAAACATATAAGACTCCTCCATGGCAGCATATAAGACTCCTCCATGACTGCGTCTAGATCTCATTAGGCAAGCGTATAAGGCACTTCCTCTAAATCTTTCTTTCACCAAAACCCAAACCAATGAAGAGAGATACCACAAGAGGTGTGTGTATAAAATGACTTGAAGTCCTCTTCTATTTATAATAAAACGTTGAGGATAAGTGGGGATAATTTGGTTGCTAGCCGACCTTGATGAATTGTCACATAACACAAATAAATCCATATCTCCATGAATACATGTCGGAATCAGATGATCTTTAGATCAATCCTACATCTCTCGATGAGAGGAATCCAAGAAAAATATCATCGCTCATAAATATGAAGACCCACATGGAGTTTGGCCCTAGTTGCAAATTTTTACACTCCCTCTCAACTAGGGAGAACTCCATCTACTAATCCATCTGCCAGACCGTACTATCTCTGCCATCAACGCACTTCTCTGTACTGGTCTGCTCTTCTCTACTCTGCTGAAATAAGAAGAAGAAGTGATTGAGAATGTATCATACCATTCTCTACTGACTATGCATATATGTGTTTAACACTATCGAAGGCGCAAATGGAGGCTAAGGCGTGTACATATGCATTATACAACAAATAGAGGCAGAAAGACTTATACATGTATGCATTTACCCTTCGGCGGAAAAACACAGTTATATGGCATTTAACACTATCGGAGGCCAAGACATATATATATAGCAAACACACTATCGGCGGAAAAGTTTCGGCATATCGGCGACATCGCTAATCGGTGGTTCAGGTATGTGCCACCACTGAAACCTCCGATTGCGATAATATATGTGGACCCGATGGCATATCACAATTGGATTTAACGCTATATCGCATCCGCGGTAATCGCATACGTTATAAAGTCAGACAGTGTTAAGAATGGCCCCTTTGCGATCACCGATAGCGATACATATATATTAAACTTCTGTCTATTGTTAAATCGCATCCGCAGTAATTGCGATGTATAAAGGGTTGTCAACCCCAAACCTCCGATTGCGATATGTGTGTGGACCCGCTGCAGAATTATGTTATGATTGAATGCTATATCGCATCCGCCCATCGCAACAACACACAAAGGCATGACACTCTCCCGATCGCCGATTGCGATAAGCATGCGGACCCGACAGGAATATAAAGCATGGTTAAATACCATATCGCATCCGATCCATCGGATCGGCCATCGGCAATTGGCTATGTTATGTACAAGCACTGATTGCGATAAGGAGCGGACCCGATACATTATAGTTGCGGGTGAATTAAGCTTGAAGTCCGCCTCTTAAGTCGTTTGGACTGTTTTTCATCATTTTCTCTGTTTTATCACTTAAGTCATCGATTAAGTGATTGGTCCAAGCTATTGAGCCCCAGGTTTTCGGATCCCCTGTATTGGTAATCTACGGTTCCGATTCATTGTTTTAACAAGAGCTTGACTATAAAAGGGGAAAGGAGATCTTTTGGCAGATCATCGGTGAACATTGAAGATCTGAAGAAAGAACAGATCCGAAACTCTTGCGATCGGTTGAGGAGTGATGGTTGAGATCTCATCGGCGCAGTCTGGGTATGCTTGAAGCCTGGAAAAACATCTATTCGCAGGAGTGATACGGTGTGTACACCCGCAGAGCAGAAGACTGTGCAGAGTTCTAGGTGCGCAATTGATGTTGGGTCACTGTATTGAGTTCCAATAACAACATGATTATATTTTAGCCTCTGTATTGATGGTTGACTAGATCTGGTGGATAACTATCATAATATCCCTTTATATATATATTGATCTGGTGCTTGGGTGATTCTGAAGATTTGTTGTATAAGGAAAATAATTGATTCTCATGTACTTGATGATCATTTGATCTTCTTGGATCCAGCCTGAAAATTAATGAAACGTGGTCCTTAAAAGAAGTAGAGGGTTGTAGCTCCCTTCCAGGAGAGACTGGAGAACGAGAGAGAGAGTAGTAGCTCTCTGCAGGTTGCAGCCTGCGTACTGGTAAAGGACTGCACCAGTACAAATTCATTGTAAAAGAAGTTCTAATTAAAAGAAGATAGAGACATATTGCAGCAGGTGGTTTTCATCCACATTGGGTTTCCACCTTATATCTGGTGTTCTTTGATGTGATTATCTGTTTTTCACTGTTCTTGTTCATTATTATTTGGTACTGAGATACAAGTTAATTTAAAGTATAAATCTGGATGGTATATTGAAAAGAATCTGATAATATTGATTCACCCCCCCTCTCAATATTATTTCCAACAGTGTTTGAGGTTGATTGATTGCTAGTTGGATAGGTCCAAGTTTGGAAAGATGTATTGGAATCCTTGTGGACTGTTGGAGGGAAACGAGAAAGGGTCCAAGAGTATCCTTATAGAAGTGGACAATAGGGAACTTGGACAACTGTGAGTTGGGTGAAGTGTGGGTAGCTTAAGTATCTCCTTGATGGATAAAGGAGGCTACTAGAGGAGGCCGCTTGGAGGTCAAGGTTTGGCCAACTAGAGGAGCGAAGTTGACAACCTATGTTCATCATTAGAGAAGTGATATTTGATGGTGATAGGTAGAAACCCTCCATCCCTATGTTATTCTTCATTAGAGCAACACAGGAAGACTATAGTGGGAAAAAGAGCATGAGTAGTTGAGGAGCAGCAGCGGGTAGTTGTGAGTTTCTCACAAATGGAGTTGTGAACAACTCAATAAGAGTCTTAATGTGTTGATACATTGATGGAAAAACGATTAATGTGAGAGAAATTAGATAGCCGAGATTTAGTGGCTAGATGCACTTGTAGCATTAGTAGAGGCAAGTGCTACGAATTGAGAGTGAAGGACCTGTAGGTGTACATGATATGAGAAAGTTGTGATCATGCACTACATCATCTAGACCGTTAGATTCTCTTGTATTTGTATTATTGTACCATTGGATATTTGAGGGCCATTATCCCTGGTACGGGAGCCCTAGACGATTATATTATTCAGTTGCATTAATATAACAAATAGTTGGTTATTGTACATTTTTGTGTAAAAATTTGTGTATATTTTGTGCATTAGTAGATTTGTTTTTGTTTATATTCCATTGTGCAAAGTAGTTTCATAGTGATTCTTGATTTGGTAGTGTCTATGATCTAAGATTCTATCTTACACATCAGAATCGTGGAAAAATAACATGGTATCGTAGGGTGTTTGAGCTACTTTGAAGAGATAGTGAATCAAAGTGTGCACAACGAAATACAACTTAAGAGGGATTTGGTCACATTATTGGTGAAGGGATCACTACAATGTCGAAGCTACAAGTTGGTCTCCAATATGAGGACAAGTTGGAAGGGTTGTCCAATTATAGTCCATGTAAGGAAAGGAACAAGTTGGTCTTGCAGGTCAACAAGATCTAGGAGTTTGCCAAGAAATCCATCAAGAAGCCAAAAGACCCTAAGGAGCTGGAAATGTATGAAGAATTAGATAGGAAGGCGAGATTGATCATCCTAGATGGTGTGAAGGACTCCTTAATACCTCATTTGTCCTAGAAGAACACTGCACATGAGATGTGGATGGCTCTTAAGATTTTGTTCTAGAATAAAAATGAGAACCGAGTCCTGGTATTGGAGGATAAGTTGAAGTCTACCAATATGATGCAGGGTGGAGTGACTTCATATATCACAAGGTTGTCTCGAGTCAAAGATGAGCTTGATACTGGCGGCGTGACTATTTTAGATTCTAATATGGCGAGGATTGCTTTGAAAGGGTTCACCAAGGAATATAAGCCCTTCATCAAGGGGATCATTGCTAAAGAGAATTTTCTTTCGAAGAAAAAGGTTTTAGATAATGATGTGGCACTTGTTGCAAGAATGAATGACAAGTAGAGGAGGACTTGAGTAAGATGAAATGTTTCCACTATGGTGAGATGGGTCATTTTTTTTGTTGAGATTGCAACAAGATGATGGAGCTTAGTGAAAAGAGTCGCCTTCACTAAGTGGGCCCGCAGGCAAATTATGGCGCAAGTTCTATTTTTGATCACAGTGTGAGTGACCACAATGTGAGTGATCACAGCGTGAGTGATCACAATGTGAGTGATCAAAGTCTATTTTTAGACTGGCTGTCAAAAATAGAAAAGTCAAATATTATTGTCTCATAATAATATTTGGACTATAAACTTGATCTTATTCTCTTGGAGCACTTCAGTTTGAGCTACAGAGGTGGCACATGCAGCTGTCAGAAGGAAGTACGCTTTTCTTATGAGTTAGTTGAGTTGTTGCATGCATGACTTCAGTTAGAACTCAATCAGTTGAGTTTGGTGGAGTTGATTGTGGAGTTGATGGAGTTGTGTTCAGTTTGACCTGGTTACACTAGTTGTAATTAGTCTAACTGCAAATAGACTAATGATGAGTTGTTAAACTAATTATTAAATCATGATGCAACTAATGAATACATCAGTTAACTCAGTTGCATATCAGTGCATGTTCAGTTCAACAGGGACAGGTGGTAGAGAATCAGATTGCTATCAGTTGTGACTATAGTTGTGCATCAGATCTTGCACAATCAAGGGATTGAGTATGCCAATGAGTTTTCTCACGTATTTGCCCAGTATTGTAGCCTCTGCTCACGTCTAACAAAGTGTGAGTGATTATTTTGAGGTGAAATATGAGTTTGGTAAACTATTCTCATTAATTCTTGAGCAGGTATTGAGCAGTGGAGGCAGGCAAGCAGTGGAATAGATTTGGAGATCAGATCTTAGCTGTATTGTGTGTAACAGGTGGAGCTGGTACTGGATTGCTTGTGATAAGCATTGTACTTTGTAATGTTACATGTTCTCAATCATTAATATACAGATAGTTGGGGTTTTTAGCGAGATGCTTTCCCCGGGATACAGACTGTGTTAATGTGTGAATGCTCTTGATGTTTTATTGTTATTGATGTTGCTATATTGATGATCAACGTAGAGGAGCTTATGTATTGTGTATGTATTCCGCAATAGTACATGATCAGGATAATCTCTGTTGAATATGTGTTAAATTATTCAAAATTTCTACATGGTATCAGAGTTGTTGATCATCAGATCTACTATTCAGGAAGTGTTTACATTCTATTTCTCTAGGCAGAGCCTGTAATCGGGCCAGGTAGCCTCTGGATTCATCCTTCCTTTGGAAGGTGAAATATCTGGTAAAAGCCCATACAGTCAATCTCTGTACGAGAAATATTTTGTTCTCACGAATCTTAGATCTGAGGCAGTTGAGTTGGTTGCTTGTGGAATTCGAATTTGCAACAGTGGTTTCTTAGTGACAACGCAGCAATGTCTTTCAATGGATTGTGATTGGAGTATGCTCTTGAGGGCAGCTCAAACTATATTGCATGGAAGGACAGGATGGAGGCAGTATTGGATGATAACAGGCTGAAGGAGTTCATAGATACGGATATCCCAAAGCCTACTGATGCTGCTGAGGCGGAAGTTTGGCAAAAGAAGACCGCAAAATGTCGAAGGATTCTGTTGGAGGGCGTGAAGGATCACATTGTGTCCAGCCTCCATGGAAAGGCTACTCCATATTTGATGTGGAAATCATTAACAGAATTATTCCAAAGCAAGAGCGATCAGAGGAAGCTGGCTCTCAAAGATAAACTCAGAAACATCAAATGCGAGAAGGGTGACAGTATTCCCAAGTACCTCACGAAGTTCACTCAGTGTCGAGATGAGCTGGGAAGTGTGGGGGTTACTGTCGATGATGAGGACTTGGTGAGCTTGGCTCTCCTTGGTCTTCCGAAGAGTTGGCATTCCTATCAGGACTCTGTCAATGGTCGGGAGAAGTTGCCAGGATGGGAAAGACTATGGTCAGATCTTGTGCAGGAGGAGATCAGGCGGAGTACCAGGGATGGATCTTCGTCAAAGGGAGCTGATGAAGAGAATTGTGCTTTGGCTGCCAAAGCAAAGAAAGGGAAGAGCAAGAAAGCTTCTCAGTTTGGTGCGAAAGGCAAGAAGCAGGATATGTCCAAGGTGAAGTGTTTTCACTGTCACCAGCACGGACACTATGCCACAAATTGTCCGCAGAAGAAGAAGAACAAGCAAGCTGCTGGATCTGCAGGGGGAGAGGCCTTAGCTTCTCAGTTTGAGCTTGATTTTTCATTGATCGCATGCTTGGTTTCAAGTGTGATGGGATCAGTGTGGTTCTTGGACAGTGGTGCGTCTTTTCACATGACGAGAGATAGAGATTTGTTCTCTGATCTGGAGGACAAAGATCTTGGAGTGCACATCGAGATGAGCGATGATGGTAGATACAGTGCGACCGGTATCGGTACCATTTCCTTTGAGAGGGAGTCTGGTAAACCCTTTGTATTGAAGGAAGTCATGCATGTTCCAGGATTGAAGAAGAATCTCATCTCAGTGGCGATGTTAGAAGACAAGGGGTATGATGTTTTTTCAGCGAGGGAAAGGCCTTCCTGCGCAGCAAGACAACTGGTGAGACCCGGAAGATAGGGGTTCGAGTGAGGAACCTTTATCAGTTGCATGTAGATGGATGCGCAGCAATGGCAGGCAAGGCAGAAGGATTGGTGAGCCGGGATGATGGCGAGTTGTGGCACAGGAGATTGGGTCACCTTCACCATGGAGCCTTGAAGATACTGCAGCAGATCACTACAGGGCTTCCTAAAGGCACACTTGCGCAGTCAGATCAGTGCAAGGGGTGTACTTTGGGGAAGTTTGTGAAAGCCACCTTTCACGAGAAGGATAGTCGCGCCACGACGATCCTTGAGAGAATTCACACAGACGTGTGTGGACCTTTCTCAGTTGCTTCGACAGCAAAACACAGGTATTATGTGATTTTTGTTGATGATTTCTCTCGTAAGTGTTGGATCTTCTTCATGCAGAAGAAGAGCGAGACATATTCAAAGTTCTGTGAATTCAAAGCATTGGTCGAGAAGGAGTCGGGGAAGAAGGTGAAGGCTCTTAGGAGCGATAATGGTGGTGAATACATCTCGGACGAGTTCAAGGATTTCTGCAAGGCAGAAGGGATTCGTAGAGAGCTCATAGCTCCCCATAACCCACAGCAGAACGGGGTAGCTGAGTGGAAGAACAGAACGATCGTGGGTGCTGCACGGGCAATGTTGCATGATCAGGGCCTACCCCTTCACTTGTGGGCGGAAGCATGCAATACAGCAGTTTATGTGCAGAACCGTTGTCCTCATAGGATACTTGGCATGAGTACACCCGAGGAGGCTTATTCTGGTAAGAAGCCTGATCTTTCTCATTTGAGGATTTTTGGTGCTAACGTTTACATGCATGTGACGAAGGATGCCAGGAAGAAGTTGGAGCTGACCGCAGAGGTTGGGATATTTGTGGGGTACACTGATACGCCCCACAACTATCGTGTGTATTGTCCAGACAGTGGTAAAACTGTTGTGCGACGGGATATAAAATTTCAGGAGGAGAAAGCCATGAAGTGTTCGCTTGAGAGGGAGCTACACTTGCATGCTGATGAGGAGCTATTAGTTCCTAAGGATGAGCTTCAGGACGTGGATCAGCCACAGGACGAGGTTCATGGAGTGGAAGAGACCACTCATGCAGCGCCAACCATCAGAGAGCGAAAGCACTTGACAGAAGCTGAGCGACTGGCTCAAGATGCAGAGAAAGTTGTAGGACCACCTACAGCCCAACGCAGGCAGAGACAGTCACCTGATCGGTACACTGGATACATGGCTCTTATGAGCAAGTGTGTTGTGACCGAGCCATCCTCTTTCGAGGAAGCTGTGGAGGATCCCGCATGGGTAGACGCCATGGTGGAAGAGTATGATTCTATTGTCAGAAACAGTGCATGGGAGATTGTTCCTAGACTGGAAGGGAAATCAGTGGTGGGTTCGAGATGGATCTACAAGGTTAAGCAGGCAGCTGACGGGAGTGTGGAGAAGTACAAGGCAAGATTTGTTGCCCGAGGCTTTTCACAGATTGAGGGGATCGATTATGAGGAGACCTTTGCACCTGTCGCAAGGTATTCTTCCATACGGACGATTCTTGCTCTCTCAGCGCAGATGGGATGGCACATTCATCAGATGGATGTGAAGACTGCGTTCCTCAACTGAGTCATTGAGGAGGAGGTGTACATTGAGCAACCCGAAGGCTTTGAGGTCTTCAGCAGCGAGTCGCATGTGTGCAGGCTCAAGAGAGTGCTGTATGGGTTGAAGCAAGCACCACGTGCTTGGTACACATGGATAGACAGCTATTTCACAGGACTTGGGTTCTCCAAGAGTGAGGTGGATCCTAACCTATACCAGATTGTGGTGGAGGGTAAGTTGCTTATCATTGTACTGTATGTTGATGATTTGATTCTAACGGGTGATGAGCTGTTGATACTGTCATGCAAGAAGGATCTTGCTACAGAGTTTGAGATGAAGGATTTGGGCCTCCTTCACTATTTCCTAGGATTGGAAATATGGCAGCGCAGTGGTGGACTGTTTGTTTCTCAGGCAAGTATGCTCGGGAGATACTAGAGAAGTTCAACATGCATGGCTGCAAGCCTGTTGATACTCCTCTTCCTGGAGGTTGGAGGAAGGAGGATGCCACTTCAGGAGAAGAAGTGGATGCCACTGTTTATCGACAATTGGTGGGGTCGCTGATGTATTTGGTCAATACACGACCCGATATATGCTATGCAGTTAACCAGCTTTCACAAGCTATGGTTAAGCCTACCAAGCTCTTCTGGAAGGCGGGCAAGCATGTATTATGCTACTTGAGAGGCACATCGGGATATGGTTTGTGGTACAGACAGGGGGATGAGGTGAAGCTATGTGGCTTCACAGATGCAGATTGGGCAGGTAGCCCAACGGACAGAAAGAGCACATCAGGAGGGGTCTTCAGTATCGGATCGACAGCAGTTTCTTGGTACAGCAGGAAGCAGAGATCCGTGGCACTCAGTTCAGCGGAGGCCGAGTATATGGCAGCAAGTTTGGCTGCATGCGAGGCTATATGGATGAGGAAGATCCTGGTTGGTTTGTTCGGTTCTCATTTGGATCCTACTGTGATTTACTGTGATAACCAGAGTTGCATTAAACTCTCGGCTAATCCTATATTTCATGATAGATCTAAACATATTGACATCAGGTACCATCATATCAGAGATTGTGTGCAGCGGAGGATCATGTTACTTTTGTACATTCCAACGGAGGATCAGGATGCTGATATTCTGACGAAGGCTCTCACCAGGAGCAAATTCGAATACCACCGAGGCAGGATAGGGGTTGCTGATAATCCATATCTTTTCGAGAGGGAGTGTTGAGATTGCAACAAGATGATGGAGCTTAGTGAAAAGAGTCGCCTTCACTAAGTGGGCCCGCAGGCAAATTATGGCGCAAGTTCTATTTTTGATCACAGTGTGAGTGATCACAATGTGAGTGATCAAAGTCTATTTTTAGACTGGCTGTCAAAAATAGAAAAGTCAAATATTATTGTCTCATAATAATATTTGGACTATAAACTTGATCTTATTCTCTTGGAGCACTTCAGTTTGAGCTACAGAGGTGGCACATGCAGCTGTCAGAAGGAAGTACGCTTTTCTTATGAGTCAGTTGAGTTGTTGCATGCATGACTTCAGTTAGAACTTAATCAGTTGAGTTTGGTGGAGTTGATGGAGTGGTGTTCAGTTTGACCTGGTTAAACTAGTTGTAATTAGTCTAACTGCAAATAGACTAATGATGAGTTGTTAAACTAATTATTAACTCATGATGCAACTAATGAATACATCAGTTAACTCAGTTGCATGTCAGTGCATGTTCAGTTCAACAGGGACAGGTGGTAGAGAATCAGATTGCTATCAGTTGTGACTATAGTTGTGCATCAGATCTTGCACAATCAAGGGATTGAGTATGCCAATGAGTTTTCTCACGTATTTGCCCAGTATTGTAGCCTATGCTCACGTCTAACAAAGTGTGAGTGATTATTTTGAGGTGAAATACGAGTTGGTAAACTATTCTCATTAATTCTTGAGCAGGTATTGAGCAGTGGAGGCAGGCAAGCAGTGGAATAGATTTGGAGATCAGATCTTAGTTGTATTGTGTGTAACAGGTGGAGCTGGTACTAGATTGCTTGTGATAAGCATTGTACTTTGTAATGTTACATGTTCTCAATCATTAATATACAGATAGTTGGGGTTTTTAGCGAGATGCTTTCCCCGGGATACATACTATGTTAATGTGTGAATGCTCTTGATGTTTTATTGTTATTGATGCTGCTATATTGATGATCAACGTAGAGGAGCTTATGTATTGTGTATGTATTCCGCAATAGTACATGATCAGGATAATCTCTGTTGAATATGTGTTAAATTATTCAAAATTTCTACATTTTTTATGAGATGTCCAATGAAGAAGAAGATGGGAGATGACAAGAAGAAGAAGGGGAAGAAGGTCGTCGGTGTTGCCACTTCTACCAAAATATAATCTCTCTAGGAGATTGAAGGAGGAATTTGCATTGATCTCTCATTTCTCATAGGGTACCATTGATGAGGCTGCATGGTACGTGGACAATGGGGCATTGAAGCATATGACAAGATCACATGAGGTATTTAAGACTCTAACTGAGTAGGACTCGAAGTTGCACATGGTGGTGGGTGACAAGAGTCAGAAGGAGATCTGAGGAACGAGAGTTGTGCCCTTAGAAATGGAGTAAGGACAGGTGATATAAGTCTAGAACGTACTGTTTGTACCATGACTTAGATATAGCGTGATGTTTGTCTCAGCAATCAAGCAGAAGGGGTTTGAGGTCTTGTTCTAGAGTGGGGAGGCAAGACTCAGGACCAAAGGCTCTAGCTTTGCATGTGTTGTTAATAGAGTTAGAGGGCATGGTCTATATAGGCTAATAGGCAAGCCTATGGATCATGGGAAGAAGGAGGAGGACAAGGTACAGGTTTAATAGAAACAAGTGTAGTTGCAGGCAGGCCTGGAATTTCAAATCCTCTCTGCCTGTCAAATAGAATTTTGTTGACGTTTTTGTATTTTTCATGCCCTTCATTTTACGTTCTACGCAAATTTGTGAATGCCAACCTCCCTTTATCTTGAAACTCTCTTTCAACTACTTTTGCATCTCAATTTTCATTAATCTTCCTCTAAAAGTGTCTTGTTTTTCCTAAGTTAGCATAAACGTGTTAATTGTTGCAATTTTATTCCATAGTAATACCTTTTGTTTAATTCTCTCTTTTTAATCATATAGTCTTTTATTTTCAAATTAAAAGAATAAGTTATTTCATTCTCAATTTTATTTTATGTTATAAAATATCTGACATTAAATATTATTTCAATTTGCAAAGCGGATTTAAGGATATAGATTTTGGTATTCATATGATAACTTTTTATTTATATAATGAAAAATAATTAGACCTTAATTCCATTAATTTTTATATCTTTAAATTTTATATGATTTTAATTTAGTATATATATGTGCGTGTGTGTGTGTATGTGAGAGAGAGAATTGATAAAGAAAAAAACTACTAAGACTCATACTTAATGCTTTTGACTAAAAGATTTATAATACTGAGATATCCATAATTTGTTATTATTCTATCCATAATTTAATTTTATTCTTATTCATACAAAGCATTATAAATTCTTGAGACTTTTGAAAATATAAGCAAAACAACTAATCCTTACTTCTTATTTAAGAGTTATGTGTTATAACTAGCAATTGTCCCAAAAGGTACAAAGAGAGGCCGATAGGATTATTAAATTGGAATTGTTAAATTTTTTTAGAAGAGTTAATTGGTTTGTGGAAAACCTTGTTTTCTTGGACTGGATCATTGTGCAATTACTTTTCAGGAACACATTGAATGTCTTATTTCATTTTAGAGTAAGTTAATTACCCAAAATCAAGAGGTTAAGTTAATTACCCAAAATCAAGAAACCTCTATAGATGGCCAAGCATATATGAAGAATACATCTCATTCATATGCAATACCAAATCCATCTTTTCTTTTCTCTGAGTAAAATTTCAAAAGCATGAACACATGCCATTTCATATGCACAATAAGCCCAACTTCTGAAATTTCAATGCTTGGATGCATCCCATTCAAAAAATATATCAAAAAAAGAGAAGACAAAAACATAGAACATTTAACAACTCCTACTTTCAAATGCTCATGTTGCTTTGATGAAGAACTTTACTCACTTGCACATGCATGTTTCTCATGATATCATTTGCAATAGTGCTTCTGCTTCAAATCTCTTTAACCTCCACATGCTTGTTTCTCATGATATCATTTGCACTACTGCTTCTGCTTCAAATATATCTTTAACAAGATAAAGTTTTATTTCCCTAGTTCAAGCATTTCACATTAGAAAATGTTTGTCCATTATTAATATTCACATTGAAGATGTTTGTTTATGATTATTAATACAAAAAATGCGGGTCCACACAAAGAACCTAAGACTATTACAGCATTTCACATTAGAAGATGTTTGTCGATGCTTAATAGTACAGAGCATGCAGATCCATACCAAGAACCTAAGACTATTACATCCTTCATTGAAAAGGGTAGATCTTTTTAAAATCAACAAAATTTGGTAACAATTTCCCCAGGTAAGGCGGAAATGATCCAGATTTGTAATTAGCTTTTGTCTGTTTAACTTTTTGTTCTTTTATTCTAATGCTTTGTGCTTCTTTGATAAGCATCGTGTTACTGATACAAAATTAGAAAGCAGATGATGTTCAGGTGCATTACAAAAATTAAAAGAGCCGTAGAATTTCGCAAGGTTTCCTTTCTGTCAGAGCCTTTACCCTTCACCAAACAAATATTTATGGGAATTGGGGAGGGAGTAGCCTTCTAATGCCTTTAAAAAATTATCTTCAGCTGTCTCTTGATGATAGAAACTGTGGGTATTGCAACAAAGACGACTGATCTGCCACTATTGTTGAGCAGTGACAGCTATAACTGGGGCATAAAGAATTCTGATGTCATCCAGCTCAGCCTTGTTATTGCATTGTGGACACTACTAGAAACTGTGGGTATTGCAACAAAGACGACTGATCTGCCACTATTGTTGAGCAGTGACAGCTATAACTGGGGCATAAAGAATTCTGATGCCATCCAGCTCAGCTTTGTTATTGCATTGCGGACACTACACATTTACAGAAATAGAAAATTACAATTCCCAAGATTTGGTTGCAACAAAAACATAGAAACTTAATCTTTTTGAAAAAGTTCATAGCCTTACCAGCTCACTTAACATCAAGACCATGGAAATCAACAATTGCGAGGTTGAATAATCTTACCTTGCCAATGTTATTCACATGTCGCTGAAGCCACTTTCTAATACAAGACATGCCAAACATGTGTCCACAAGCAAGAGAGCTGCATTTTCAGTTTTCAATTGTCAGTCTTTGGACATTTGAAAGCTCTTATAAAATGAATAAAACATTTTGATGCAAGGAAAAAAGATAATTTATATGATTTCTGATAACAAGACATAAACATCAAACTAACAAAAGACTACTAGTCTTGACGGAAGCTGGTCGCTTCACTCTTGAAGAAACAACTGAGGAAAGAGAGAATACAGTTTTCTTCTCGTTTCAGTTCAGTGATAGTTGTCAAAGTAGATTGAACTTGAGCCGTTTCTTTCTCAGCTTCCATCTTGACAAATATTTTTCTCTCTCTTTCTTCTCAAAGCTTCCTAACTTTTCTTGCAGAACTTAGACAGTTCCTCGCAAAGAACAAATAATGTTTTCTCTCTGTTTTATTGCTAAGTTCTTCTCCAGTTTCACCTGTTTCAAAGCCCTACCCCTTTCTACAAATGTTTTTGATATGTCAGCGTTTTTCTCTTCTGCCTTTTTCTTTTCTTCAGTTACTTTCTTTAAGGCATCTACCGCTTTTTGTAGACAGTCCTCCCTTTCTTGCAGCGTCTTTTCCAATTTTTCCTTCTCACAGGCCACGTTATGCAAATCAGCGTTCCCCCGATTTAGTTACCTCGCATATTTCATATTGTCATCACTCAGCTTAATAAGTTCCCTCGTATAATTAATGTTGCTATAAGTCTGTATATGATCATTGAAACCCAAGAATACGCTTGACGAGAGTCCGTGATACATTTCAAAAATACCGAAGTTAGCAGCAGGTGGAACTGACTGCGAGAATGAGATGTTTGTTCTTGTAATGGGAAAATGTTGGGCAATATTACTAATCCCAAGGCATTGAGTATTAAATTAATGCAACTGAGAATTAGAAGTTTCAGTTACACTGCTCGGAAACATATTCCAGTCGTTTAAAATTCCATGACTCTATGGTGGAATAACCTTGCCCTCTTCGAATTGAGACCGTTGCCAACTGAGTTCCGTTTCCAGGTGAAACAGGAAAATTATTTACAAATTCAGGAATACGTGGCACCGATTCCAAACATTCCAAATAAGGCAAGAGATAGGTCAATTAACTTGGGGCCCAACTCTAGACTATACCTAACTACCCAATACGAAATAGTGGTTGGTTTTCTCTGAGAATGGTCAATTAACTTGCACGAGATGATTGGGAGCACGAAGAAGTATTTACAGATGATGATCATGCAAAGCAAAAGAAATTCTCTTTAATTTTGATCTGTCATGGCCGTAAGCTAGATACATTTGAAGAAACATCTTTGTTAAACCATGGACAATTAGTATGTAGCTTTGCTTTTCAACTGAAAATACTTAGGCATCCATATGCACACAGTATAGATATCATAACCTACAGCTATCATTAGACAATCTAATTTTCAGACTTGGAACCAGTTATCTTTATCAAAGATGAATGGGGTATTATCAAAAATAATATTCAACAAAATGCATTTTACCAGTTTACTGACCTGCAAATCATGTGACAGCATCCAGATGTTTTTTCAACAATTTGTCCACATTTTCCATTCAATTCATCTAATTCCATGGACATTGTCAATTAAAGCTTTTTTGTGATAGCAGGTGCTGGATTAAAGGCTTTTTGATCAGGTGTACTAGTTTATGTTGATGGGTTTATCAAGAATGCCATCCAAAATGTGACAAAGCTTTCCTCAGGTTCATATTAGGTTTTGCTTGGAAAAATATATAGATAAATACCTCAGGCTACCAAAACAGTGCCAGAACAAGAAAAATATAACTAATCACATAGTCTAGATATAATTATGTTATTAGAGAACGTATCAGGGGAGATGATTGTTGGACCTACCAAGACTCTCTTCATGGACGAGATCTCGACAGGACTTGACAGCTCGACCATGTATCAAATAGTTAAATGCCTACAGCAGTTTACCCATCTCATGGATGCAACAATTCTCATGTCTCTGTTGCAGCCAGCACCAGAAACATTTGATTTCTTTGATGACATAATACTCTTATCAGAGGGGCAGATTGTCTACCATGGACCTAGGGAGAATGTGCTGGAATTTTTTGAAAGCTGTGGTTTCAAATGTCCTGAAAGAAAAGGCAGGCACCACAGACTTCCTACAAGAGGTATTCAGGTTATAAAATTTCAAAATATTTATTTCTTTCATCAAATCGGTGCTTTCTAATTCTAATCGTACATTAGACTTACATTACCTCGCCAATATCCCATGGTTACAGGTTACATCTAAGAAGGATCAAGAGAAATACTAGGAAGCTAGATCAAAATCATGCTCAATGAACCTATAGAGAGGAACCTAGACTAAGAATCTCACACTGTTATCTAAGAGAACAAAAAGGAAATTTCTTCCATATTTCCCCTTTTGGCACATAAGGGAAGATTCATGGGAGAATTCATGCGTATTTTGTATATGCCTTTCCTACCTTTTGGATAAGTCTTTCATCATTTTGAACGAGATCCAACCCAATTATAAGGGCTGATCAAATTGCATTGGTGTCTATAACTAATTTCTTTCAGGTAATACTAATTGATAAGGTTTCATTAGCAAGTGCTGCTAATGAATGAATGTAGAACCCTTTCATATATTTAGTTCTTAATGAATGTAAATATCTCACTCATGGTATTCTCAATTGATTAAAAATATTAATGACCATTCATTGTAGCAGCAGAATTGACATTTCAAGGGAGGTTTTTTTCACCCTGAAGGCCTATTTGGATGTCAACAAAATATCAAGAGGCAAAGATTTAATAGTGGTAAACTTTGCAGAACAAAAAAATAATCCATCAAATGTAACCTTTTTAATTTAATTGTTGTTTTTCTTTTTGCAAGAAAAAACATCATTGCAGGCTTTTATTTTGAAGGGAAAAATATCAACCAAGTATTTGACAATGACAATCCAAATGTGTTACTGGAAGTGCTGACCACCTTATATTTTGGACACGAATACCGCGGGGGTTTAGAGATAAAACCAACTTACCTGTTTAATAAAACGAACACTCCACAAAGAATAAATGTTCCCGCCACAAGAAACCATGCACCAAGTACCAAACTGAGAAACAAAGCAGAAACAGATAATCAACAGGGCAATGTTTAATGGTTTAATTTATCAAACCATATCTTCATGCATTTTTTATACTCGTGGAAAAAACAAGTTTTTCTACATATAGAACTTACAAGTAAACCAGAGTCTTGAGTCCAAGAATAGAAAATACTGCCAACCAACAATCACAGGGATCAGATTAGTTCAAAAAATTAAGTAAAAAATAATAATAAGGAAAACAGATTTAAAGTTCAATAAGCGCAAATGCTCAGACATAAAATTGAAGTCCCAATCTTATGGTGCATTTGGGTATTAGAAACAGGTAGTAAATCATACAAAGTCCAAGAAATGCCAGAACCAGCATTGCTGCAGCCACCACAATTAAGGTAAATCGCCTGGCTCAGGAAAATCACAGCTTATTAGCTTAATGCAAGTAATAAAACAAAGACAAAACTGGATTAATTAATCCAGCAGCACAACTTCTCAGATGAGTAACTCTGACATGCAAGTTAAAGATGTTGTTCCAGAGATGCTTACACATTCTCCAGTACATCCCTTATTGTCCGAGAATTGTCTTTGGTTCTGGACTCCAGATCATTTGCTGCCCTATTCAACTTTCTATTCAAATCATCAATGTTTTGTTGGTCACTTACAGGAAGGAACACTTGGTCTACGCCCGTAGTTTTTGCAAGGTCAAGATACCCTGACACATTTCTTAGGCTTTGGACTGTGAACTCGGACTGATCAACAACATAATCCAAGGTATGAGATATATTGCGATGAAACTTATCCTGTCCAACATAAAGCAAGATGCTCCCGGCTCTGCACACATCAAGATGAACATATCAAGATGAATAACCCTCAAAGAGACATGGAAAGCTTTAAGGCATAAGAAAGATTATGTTAAGGTCAAAGAAATGGAAGACAAGAAAAATATATTATCCAGATGCTCCATTTACAACAAGTACAACAAAAGAATCAGAGCACTGGCATTCATCATAGGTCAGGATAACTACACAATGAAAAAGGAACAATTAGAAAAGAATTTCCTTAATAACTTATAAAAATCAAGTCTTTGGGTCTTGAGATCCAATGTAGAGCAACATGGGCTATCAATGGCCTGAGGCTACTTTGATGGAGCTCAGATAGGTTGACATCCAAAGATAACACAGGACTCAATCATGGCATTTTAACGCAGGTAACTCCAAGTTTGAGAAATGATGAGCCCAATAAGTGCCAACCATCATTGCAGAGGATGGCAATCTGGATTAACAGAAGGAACCTTCACATTATTGCCAGGAATTAGCAGAAGGCGTGTTTAAACTTTAATCATGCTGCTTGTGACAGAAGCTATCGAAGGACAAAAGCATATTTTGATGGAGCTCGAATATGTTGATATGAAAGATAGATGCAGGGTCAATCGTGGCATTTTAAAGCAGGTAACACCAAGTTTGAGAAATGGTGAGCCCAAATAAGCGTGAGCCATCATCACAAAGGATGGAAATCTAGACTAAGAGAAGTGACATTGGTTTTATTACCAAGAATTGGCAGAATCTGTGTTTAATCATGCTGTTTGATACAATGAAATAAGCTGCAATCACCCCATCAGGCATCAGAGCACTGGCATTCAACATATGCTAGTCCCGTATGCTAAGAACAGAGGTCACAGAGCAGCGTTGGTGTTCAATAGGAATCTTGTCCCAAAAATAGAGATCTTCAAGGCCTGTTTTGCAAAAGAATGGCTTCTTGTCAAGCGGAATTCCTTTGTTTATATCTTTAAAACTGTACAGGTGAGATGCTTCAGACTATAATTTTGTCTGATTTGAGATAACTGATGCGTTATTTCAAAATGTTAATCTTAGATAAGGATCATCAGCACAAGGTTAAAGGATATCTTACTGGAACCATTTCTCTTTGCAGATTCTGATTGTTGCCTTCATTGGAGCCACTGTATTCTTGAGGACTGAAATGCACCATAAAACCTCAAGTGATGCTAATCTGTACCTTGGAGCGCTCTTTTTCAGCCTACCCATTTTCGAGAGCACTAACCTGCAATTTAAACAGAACAGAGGAATTCTGAGAACCTGGGAACCTGGGAAACAGAGAGCTGTACCTGCATTAAAATTCACATCGAGTCCTGTGTTGGTTATTTGTGGTCTCATTGCCACTGTCAGTTGAAGGAGCCGCTACAAAGTTTGTAAATGCTGCGAGATTGTTGTAATGGAAGCCTCCAACAGTTGGAGGAGGCGGTGAATCTAACGGTTTGGTCTATCTGGATTGGAGGTCAAAGGCGGTGTAGAGATGTGAGCTCGGAGTCAGAGAAAGCAGGAATAAACAGAAATCACGACAGATGCTACCAAACGGACGGAAACCCAGAAGTTCTCGGCACTGAGAATAAACAGAAGTCCGCCGAATATGGATGCCAGATGTCAACCTGAAATTGAAGTGAACGACGAAAGTCTGTTTCATAGGAAGGCCTATCGGCCTAATTATATTAAATTGAACTTCAATTTCATTCAATCATTAAAACAATTAATTTATAAAACAACCCAAAATATATTATAACTAATTAAATCAATATTAAACCTAAAAAACACAATTAAATTATTTTTAAAAGTCCACCAAAAGTACAATTAAATTATTTTATAAAATACACAATAGCATTTTCATTTTTTTTAAAATAAGAAAAGTCTCCAACCTCAAGTGCATACCACTCACTGAAACAACTAAATTTTTATTAACCTCAAACCATGTACATTCATAAAACTAGCCGCCTCAATCAAACATACAACCTCAACAATCACATTGGGAGTAAGTCCTAGCATTTCTTTAACAAGTCAAAAACACCTCAAAATACTTCAGCAAGTCAAAAACACCTCAAAATACTTCAGTGCTTTACTGCACTGATAGAAACGATGTAAACTATAGACATTTTAAACCCTGGTTGGGCATGCCAGTGGGATCAGGATGGCCTCTCAACTCTTGAGGAAGTGTGAAGTGCATAGATACGCTTATGTCAATAAATTTAAAATTTTGTGTGGATTCAATACTATTAGCATGAATGCTATCTCAATCCATTTAAATTTGAATATGTAAAGTTTCAAAATGCACATGACAAGTTCACATAAATAAATAACATATCAAATTTGGAATTTGATATATGCAATCAATCATATTATTATATAATAATCATTTAAAAAACTTATAATCATATGGAGTCTTTTTAAAAGATTATTCAATGTTTTTAGTTGAGACAACAATTTGGTTATTAGGATTGTACAAAGTTTGAACCCTTAACCAATTTAGTTATAAACACGCAAACTCTAACTAGAAGTGATTATGGGTGTTATTCGACATTGCATTATACAACAAATTAACGTGAATTGTATAGATAAAAGTCAATTGCATTCAGTGTCCAAAAATAAAAATATTTTACCAAAATTTTTATGAGTATTCCCAGTTATAGAGCTTGAGAGTGCAGAACAATTGTTGGAAACTTGAATTCCCAGTGATAAATATTTAATGCAATTATGCTTTATGGCGGAGTTGTGGATTTAATATGGGCAGGCTGGAGAGATTGAGAGTTACTTGTATTTAAACTTATGCTAAGTGGAAAATAACTCAAATGGTATTGGTATTATAATTTTTGACGGTTTAAATTTGAAATCAGACGTCATTTTGACGCATTGCAGATATAAAAGAGACATCATATCTGACGGGTTAAATTTTTAGCTTGCCGTCAAATACGTCTTGAAACCCAAAATACGTCTTACAAGACATCAAATTCCAGGGTTGGTTGCAGGCTTTACAAGAGAAGGTACAAGTTCCAGAGAAGAAGGTCCATGTTCTAGAAGCTCAGAGGGAGTCGAATTTTAGAGGGAGCTTGCAGGTTCAGAGGGAGTCTTTGCAAGCCAAGAAGAGTGTGTGGTCAGTGGGAGCAAGGGTGCTCCTAGAGTTGCCAAGAAGGAATCATGGAGAGAATGGAAGACATTTCAGGAGAAGAATGCTACATGGATTGATGCAATTGTGGGCATGAGGAGTCGGGCGAGTTTTAATAACAGTGGTGATGATGATGAGCTACTTCCTAGTCTTGGAAGTACATCCCTTGCTAAGAGGGAGTGTTGATTTTTGGTAGCTTGGGAGGCACTCCAAGCCATAGGGTTTGAGGTTTGGAGGTTGAGCTCCATAATAGGGCATTGTGGGCTTGGAACCCAAGATTTGGGCTTTGCACCCAAGCTAGTGGGTGTGAATCCATGAGTAGTTTCGATGATTTGACACTTGGAGGTGTTAGAGGAACCTTAAAGGAGAAAGGAGCAACAACATTCATATATGTACTTGTGCTAGTATTTTTCTTTACATTTACTTTCTGCGTATTTGAATTGTGAAGGTTGCAGTGGAATTTATTTGGATATTTGTTGTAGAAACACTGTGAATAACTTATTTCTGAATTAATAAGTAGAAGAAATAATATCAATCATTGCAGTTAGATTTCTAGTTAGAATTTTTCACACGAAAATGGCCTGATTGGCCCTCCTACAAGACAAGTTGGCCAAGCTTCTAGAGGCACCCATTCTGCCTCTCAAGACACTATATATACACCATTTCGTCCTTCTCCTTAAGTAAGTAACTCGAACTTGAAAAGTCAAATCTGAGGCAAAAAAGAAGTCGCATATGAGGCTGAGAAGAAGTCAAATATGAGGCCAGAAAAGAAGATAAATCTGAGGCAAATAAAAGAACGAATTTGTGGTAGAGTTTATGAGCTTCCCTGGGCAACAAAACCGAGCCTTTCCTGAGAGTAGAAGAAGGTCGAATTTGTTGAGCAGCAGATCGTCTTGTCTAGTAGGCAGTTTAACTAAGTGTGACCAGGGCTGTAAGTTTGACTTTTGTTTGACTTAGATGTATTTCTGTTTACTTGAACAGTTTCTCTATAGAAAAAGGTTTTCGCGTTTTCCCTAAATGGTTTTTCCATAGTAAAAATCTTATATTTTCGTTTGGTTCTATTTATGATTCCATTGTTTTACTATTAAAGATCTTCTGTGTAATTACTTAATGACAGAGGTAATGACAGAGGTAAATACAAGTGAATGAATATCATTAAAAGTAATTATCAGTTACGAAGACTATGAAACCTCCACGGACTTTGTGGCCCCACCAACAGTTCTACTGCTCGTTATTAACAGTTCTACTGCTCGTTATTAAGCTGAGGTTGTGCTTGATCAAAAGAAAGCCATGGGAACACATCTCATCCGTTTCATCGACAACTCCTCATCGTGAATTGGAGATTATTGATCCCTGCCATGTGAGAGCTTTCTGCAAGTCTAAATTAACAGTTGCTAAATTCAATTATTGAAAGTCTCTTTACAAGTATTACGCAATTCCTTATTATAGGCGATTCCTTGGTCAAGTCAAGAAGGATTAATTATAATTTTGCAGCTCAAACCAAAATGTGAAGAGTCGTCCCAGAACCCTAATGTCAAGAAGGATTAATTATAATTTCTCAGTCTTGAATTGAATTGCACTGCTTTTATTAATAACCAAAATCCAGTCGGTGGACTAAATTCAAAATCTCTCCATGCAAAGTGCTCAATTTTCAGCCTAGTTTCAGAACTCTTAAACAAGCATCTTTCTTTAAACATGAACATCTTGTCAAGATAATCCTAAATACTAATATATATTGATACGCAGCATCTACACATGTAAGAAGTAGCAAGCCATAAGCTGAAGCCAAAAAAAAAAGTTCTTTAAGATTGCAGAAAACACAAGAATATCCAACGTTCACCTGAAGCAGGACGTTGTTGTTTTGATTTGGTAAGAGAATTCACATATTCCAATTCCGGCACTCTTTGGGGACTAGAATTTTAATCAGGAGTCTTGCAAATCAATGAATTTGTTGACAGTGGAGCAGCAGATGCTTCATATTTCTGGCTTCCCAGCCACCTAAACTTCTGTTTTGGTTTCTCACCAGAATATAGGTACACTGTAACTTCCCGCAGAGAGGGGAATACATAGCCGGTAGATTTTTGGACATAATACTACAGTAAACAACCATTTTATTGGTGTAAATAAAAAGGAGACATAATTTATCCATTATGACCTAAGTTTCTTTACAGAGCAGCTCAAGCGTACGCCGTATTGAACGCTAAAAATACACCTTATCCTTTGACCCTGCTGTCGCTCCAGATTCTCGATTCTCGGTATCTTATCTCCGTTATCCATCCTTTACGAAACCACACCACTCGGGAAAAAGAAAAGAAAAGAATTCAAATAGCCATCGCATCCGGCCTGATCGCTTACCGATGGCGCCATACTCTGTTTGGTAACCTGCCATTCGCTGGGTCCGAAACCTGTTTCTGAAGGCTTGGCAGCAGTATTTTCTGTGCTTTCATCTGAAATTTGAACAACCATCTCTGGAAGCAACACTATTTCACCAGTTGACACTAATCCGTCATGTTTTGAAAGAAGATTGTCATTTTGTCCTGGAGCATGAAGCCTGCCCTGGCTAGTTGGTGTGAATGAAGTGGCCAAACCGTCATCTAGGGCGGCCTTTCCAGTTACAGGGTGGAACAATTTTTGTTTCTCTTCTGTATTTCCTGAACACATTTTACTTGTATCTTATCTTTATCTTATCTCCGTTATCCATCCGCTGCTTCCTGCCTCTTCGTTCCCTTGCGCTGGAATCGCCATACGGGCCTGCATGGGATGCACTCTGCTCTAGAGCCTCTGTTTTCCATTTCAAACGCCTGAAACGGGGATCGAGAGTCAAAAACCCATTGAAATTTGTACACAAAAATGACTTAAACTGAGATACCAGTAAAGAAATGACTGATCTATTTAAATGAACCTACCTACTTTCGGCGAGCATATGAACTCATTTCTAACGCCCTGTGACTGAAATTCAAGAATTTTGTTCAGACATCCGAAATCTGGAATAGATTCTGGGCGACAATCTTCCGCCAGATGAACTTTCAATACTGGATCATTTTAGAAAATACATGTAATGAACTGTATTTGCTTAATTTGTTCAGTGGAAAGCATTTTTTTCTAAATGCATTTGAATGGATACACAATAGGTATGAATATTAAAACTATATGCTGCGCTTCATATTAAAATTCCGTGGCCGTAACTTGAAAAAGTGAAATTGGTGGGTAGAAAAAGAGAAACGCGTATGGAAGATTGGCTTTTCAAAACCCAACTTATGGAAGATTGTGCTTCGCGTATGGAAGATTGGCTTTTCAAAACCCAACTTATGATGGAAGATTGTGCTTCGTCTATTGCTTTGTTTTTGGCAACCCAACTGATTGACTTTGTACGTTGTGTCTTGGTTGATTGTTCAAACCGGACTCAGTGATTCGGTTTCTCTAAAATCGACTAATATATATATTGATCTACTAACGCATAGATCTGATCTGAGCTAAGAATGTGTAGATCTAAAGTTCATTACAATGCTTTTTATTTACATTTTTCTTTTTTCAATCGTCAGGCTAAAATCTAAATCCAAATCACAATCACAATATACATATGTTACTCTACAGATCAATTTCTTCTCAATAACTTACCTTCAACCTGCAGAGGAGGAGTTGTTCTAGCAGTCCCTCATATATTCTTTTCTCGGCCTTGAATGTTAGGAGAAATAATGCATCTATACAACTACTCTTTTTGCGAGTTGGGCATTGTTCTAAGAACATCATCAAGCTCTCCCTCATCAACCTCTGCGTCTTTCTCTGGAGAATCATAAAGAGTTGCTTCTCCTTCCTCTTCCTCCCTACTCTTTCTATTTATATCATTAGGGTTTTCTTCTTATACTTAAATATCTTTACTCTTTTTATTCCCGATTAGGGTTTTCTTCTTATCTTTATTTTTTATTCTTTTTTATTCTCGATTAGGGTTTCCTTCATATACTTAATTATCTTTACTCTTTTTATTCTTTATATATACATATATATGATTGTCCACTAAACCCTATACTAGCATGTTCTAAAACATCACGTTATTCCTATTCTAGAGTGTTCTAAAAACATCATGTTAATTTTAATTGGTATAATTGTAAAATGCTAAATTTATAAAATTTTAAGTTTATGTTGCCATAAATATTTCTAACTAGTTTTGCACCTTTTATTTCTAATTTGTAATGGGACTTAGACTTATTGGCATCATGCTCACTTCCATGTACCTTTTGGCTATGCATCTACTCCCACTATAGTTGTGGACATCAAAGCTTTTATTAGAATGCTTGAGTTTTTGTCAGCATGTCCTTCACCCCAATATTAAAGAAATTAAAATTTTCTATTAACATGTTCTTTTTCTTATAATTGTTAGTTTATGCCTCTAATTAGTTCAAGACCTATCGTCTCCATCAACAAGGTTTTATCATCATGCAACCACAATTTTAGAGTCCAATGGTTGGCCCTTCCATTGTTACTACCTACATGATTAATATCTGAATATTATCATGCACAGTTAACTAGGTGGTTTCCCATATACTTTGCCAAAAATAAATTTTGAATAATTCCATATCCAATTATTGATATTTAAATATTATTGTGCATTGCCAACAATAGATTTTGAATAAATTATATATCCAATGACACTGTCTTTCATTATTTTGTTTTGTTTATTATGTGTTAGGTAAGAATCAAGGTTGTTAAACCTAGTCATGGAGCAATCAATTAAATTCTTGATTGTGACTTGTCTAACCTAGCTCACTCTTTCTTAAGAAGACATACTAGTTTTTCAGAGGGTTGTTAAACCTAGTCATGGAACAAGCAATTAAACTCTCGATTATGACTTGTTTAGGTTAGCTTATTATTTCTTTTGCTAAAGAATAAGAAGACATATTGGTTTTTCATATATCTTAATCTTTAAATTTGACGCTCTAGATTATGACTTGTTTGGGTTAGCTCATTCCCTCTCTCACCAAGGAATAAGAAGACACGGTAGTTTTTTTTTCACATATCTTAATCTTTAAATTTAGTGTTTGCTTAGTCATTCCAATATTTCATGAACACTTACCTTAAATTTATCCATAGAAAATAAATAAATAAAAAAGAAAATGGTACATTTACACTCCAATATTTCGTAAAGACTTACCTTAAATTTATCCATAGAAAACAAAAAAATGGTATATTTACACTCCCTAGCTTATGGGAATGTAATTATGAGCATACAAAAATGGTTGCAATATATTTATCTTATTAAATATTACATTTCCTCTTACTTTTTTACCTTAGTATATGGCCATTTACAAATGGAAACTTAATAGTGGGTATTTTCTTGTCCCTCCATCTCCTTTTCTACATAGTGGGATTAAGATTAACAATTAGCTTTATAAAGTCCCCATATGGAGTGGTAGGGATGCAAAAGGTGGGGAGGTGTGTTTTCTCCTTCCCACCAGCCTACACACCTAAGGGAGGTACCAACATACCCCATTAAGTCATCATTCCTATCAATCCAAAGCACAAGAAACCACACTCAGTTTCTATACTCTGCGTGATCGACAATTAATTTGTGTGAGCAAGGGACGTTGATGAACATGGAAGAGGATACGAACGGACCAAAGAAATTGAATAGGAGGTGTACCAGGTTGCAAAGTAAGCATGTCACCTCGAGATTTCACACCAAGGAAAATCGTAATTGGTAGTAGGGGGCGGGCATTCAAGTTAATACTACACTCATGGAGTTGGAAATTAACTCTTTTGTTTAGTGTTCAGATTAATTATGAGACACCTCCTTGGGGACGAACACATTGTGTTATGTAGGCGCATGGAATCTCCTCTTCTTAGGCTACTGAAGGAAGAGATTTGTTGGAATTCTCTCCTCATCATGCATTCTGTGAAGGTGCTTGGGAATTTTTAAGTCCACTTCTAGGGGATTCTATTTGGATGGGAATCTCTATAATGGTTTCATGAGAATGGGGTCATGTTGAAGCAAAAAAATTCCTACAAGATCTCTTCCCTCCTTAGCAAGCCACCTCCAAAAAAAAAGAAACTGTAATTATGTTTGGTTTGTTCAATAGCAACTCTGAGAGATTATTAGTGGGGAACTCTATCTAATTCAGTGGGTCACGAAGTCCAGTCCTAGGAATCAGAAGATGAAGAGCCATAAACTCTGGGTGTGAGAACAACAGTTCGAGATAGAAGGCAACTCGAAAGGTATAGTCCATCTACTTTCTGTTCAAATTTTGCTTTATCTATTACTGATGATGATAAGGAAGCAATAGACTCAGAGAATGGAAAACTCTGGAAAGAGGCCATGGTTGATGAAATGGAATCTTTGCACAAAAATGAGGCTTGGGATCTGGTGGAGTTGCCGGCTAGAAGGAAACCCATTGACAGCAAAAGAGTGTTCAAGAAGAAGACAAATGCAGAAGGAAAGGTGGAGAAATACAAAGCTCGGTTAGTAGCAAAAGGTTATTCCCAAGTGCCGAGAATTGATTTTGGTGATATTTTTTCTCCTATTGCCAAGGTAACTTCTATTAGATTACTTTTATCTATTGCTACTACTTTTGATTTTGAGGTAGAACATATGGATGTGAAGACAACATTTCTTCACGGGGATCTGGAAGAGGAGATCTACATGAAGAAACCTGAAGGTTTTGTGGTGAAGGTAAGAAAGAAATGGTATGCAAGTTAAAGAAGTCTCTGTATGGGTTAAAACAGTCACCAAGGATGTGGTATCAGAAATTTGATACATTTATATGGGGATTTGGTTTCACCAGAAGCAAAGCAGATCACTGTGTGTATTTTAAATTAATTGGTGACCGTGTTATTTATCTCGTCTTGTATGTGGATGATATGTTGTTGGTTGGAAATGACAAAGAAATTATCTAGGATTTGAAGACCCAATTGTCCTCCAAATTCGACATGAAAGATCTTGGTGCTGCAAACTATATTTTGGGCATGGAAATTAAAAGAGATCGGGTAAAGAGGAAGCTCGGATTAAACTAGAAGAAGTATGTCGAGACAATACTATAGAGATTTAATAGGCAAGATAGTAAACCAGTGAAGGTTCCTATTCTTGTAGGTGTGAAGTTATCTGCTGAATAGTGTCCCAAGACACAAGAAGAGGAAGAGGACATGTCCCGTGTTCCACATGCAAGTGCAGTCGGTAGCCTGATGTATGCGATGGTTTGTACTAGACCAGACATTGCACATGTAGTGGGATTATTGAGCAGGTTTATGTCAAAACCAGCGGGTTTTTAGGTATTTGCATGGCACTAGTGATTATGGTTTGTGTTACTAAGGAAGACTAGGATTGGATAGAGTTTTGGATATCTGTGGCTTTGTTGATGCGGACTGGGTTAGAGATCTGGATTAGAGAAGATCTACAAGTGGGTATGTGTTTAACCTATTTGGAGGTGTAGTTAGTTGGATGAGTAGGAAACAATCTGTAGTGGCACTATCAACTACAGAGGCAGAATACATGGCAGCCACTCATGCAAGCAAGGAAGTAGTTTGCTTGCAAAGATTGTGTTCAAGTATGGGGTTAGTACAGGGAGCTATAAGGATAGACTGTGACAGCCAAAGTGAAATTTTCTTGGCAAAGAACCCTGCTTACCATTCAAAGACAAAGCACATTGATGTTCAGTATCACTTTATGAGGGATATGATAGAAGACTAAAAGGTGTTGCTGGTAAAGGTGGACACTTTGAAGAATACTGCAGTTGCATTGACAAAATCTGTGAGCTCTAAGAAGTTCTCTTGGTGTAGAGAAACAATGGGCATTGCAGGGCTGGATAAATGACTTAGCTCTCTTGTGGCCCCTTGTGGAAAGAAAGCAACAAGTGGGAGAATGTTGGGTTGTGTTATATTCTTTCCACGACTAGCCCACATAGTTAACCGGGTGGTTAGAAGGGGGGCAGAGCCGCCCCTTTGTTGCGCCGATTGTGTAGTGGGGGGAGTCATAGTGGGTTTGAGGGGTGCAGGTAACCCCACTCTATGGGGTCCTTTGGTTTTGGACCCTATCTAGGTTGGGCGGACCCACCTATCGTTTTGTGCATGCTTTTCGCACATGGTTTTAGATGCGATGGTTTTCGGTCCATGGTTTTGGACGCAATGGTTTTTTGTCCATGGTATTGGATGCTTCGACATGTATAAATATGTATTGTAACATTGAAAGGAAAATAATGAAAAATCAAGCTGGTAGTCCCGGTTTTGGGATCCAGGGGAAAATCTTTGTGTATATGTGTTTTATGTGTTATGCTCTCGCATTGTTTATTTTATGTGTTTTAGAATTCGTATGTAGGTAATTTCTGTATGGGGTTAAAACTTATAGATATTGGTGGCCACCTGCCTATTCCACTTGGACCCCGCCATTGTTTGTTTCAGTTTCCTTATTTGTAGCACAATTTATTTTTTTTGACAGTTTTTTGGGTCCTGAACTTACGGAGTCGTTTTGATGCCCTAAACGATGTTTTTGGGAAAAATAGGACCAATAAAAATTTGAACCCACATCAATCATTCAAAAGTTGTAGTCCCGAATAGATATTTCTAACAAGGTATTGTGCGCATCAAACGAAGATCATATGCCAAAGTTACAACCTCAGGAAGTTGATGTACCAATTTACCCAAACGGGGGCCATAGTTTGGTACCTCATCTCCTAAGGTTATGCTTTTGGATGTTTAGGGTTTTCCATTGTTTCTCAATAATAAATAGGCCTTTAAGCCTCATTGTAACACAATTCAGAGGCATGTAGCAACCACATCTCTTCTTAGAGATAAGCTACCATCACCCAAGCTAGTCTTATTTCCATTCTGTTTGTAAGCATATTTCAAAATTTGATATTAATGAAATGAAGTGTTATTTCTATTGCATCTTTGTATTTATGGTTATATCTATAATTTGTTATGTTCATGTTTAAAATGGATCAGCGGTATCAGAGCAATCTGCTATTTCTCTATTTTTATTTGCATGTCCACAACGAAGTCAAGATATAAGGAGTCAGGGCTCGATCTGGTTGAACCTTTGCAAGATTAGCCTCACAAACCCTAACGGCCACCCATGGGGGAAGAAAAGAAAGACGAGGGGGCAGGAGATCTTATCAAAATATTGCTCGAGGAGGCCCTCGAGAAAAAAAGGAATGCGATGATGGATAACTTTGCCTAGATCCTTCAACGATTGCCCACCGGCGGTGCATCCACATCCACTAGCCACTTTAGAGGCTCCACTCCTTTTAAGGTACAAGTAAACTTTGACATTCCCATATTTGAGGGCCAAAAAGATGCAGATGCTGTAGATAAATGGTTAAATCTGCTAGAAGAATATTTTTCTTTTCATGATTTTTCCAACTGAGAAAAGATTACATCTACTCTTCTCAAAATCACCCCCAACGTCTAAGACTGGTGGGAAACCTATTGTGAGCAGAAGGATTAAAGTAAGACCTCACTATTTTCAGCCGCATCCACTTGGAACTCATTCTGGGGTGCCATCAAGGAGCAGTACTACCCTATCGGGAGCTATGATGATAAATACATAAAGTGGAAAACGCTGCAACAGGGAAGGGACCAAGATGTGCTAGAGTTTACCAATGTTTTTCATACCCTTCGCACGAAGTTGGGTATCAAGGATTTTGAGAAACATTTGGCACTCAAGTATTGCAGCTTCCTACATAGGTACCTCCAGGATGAAATGGAGTTCCTGGACATCTCCTCGCTCGAAACGGCATACCGATATGTTGTCAAGATCGAGCAAAAGTTTAAACAAAAGAAGAGAGACTTTGGATCTATGAATCTGAAGCAAGGGAAAGGTGCCCCCAAATCGCAGGACAAAGGACAACCCGCTAAAGCCACGAGAAAATAATAACACTGCAAAGCCGAAGAAGGACATGGGAAAGTGGTGTGAGTTCCATAAGAGCTCCACTCACAACACAAGTAAGTGTCGAGCCAAGCAGTCACTGGTGGTCGAGTTGAAGGCTTCAGAATCAAATGCATGTTCTGACTTTGATTCAAAACCTGACAAGGGAAATGATAAAGGGAAGAAGATTATTGATGCGGACTGAAATGCCACCATATCCACCACAAAGATCCAGAAGGAGGAACTCGAAGATCCAGAGGAGGAAGAGCGCCTCTCCCACTCCCAGATGTGGGTAAAGGGTTCCCCGCTACAGTTCATTGTTGACAGTAGGAGCCAAAGAACCTCATTTCGGAAAAGGTCTTGAAGCGGCTTGGCTTACTGACCACAACACACCCACAACCATACACCATCGTGTGGCTTCACCAACAACGAGATCTTCGTGTGAGCCAGCAATGTCGCCTTCCATACAAAATCATGCCCCTCACGGATGAGTTATTATGTGACATTGCTCCCCTTGATGTTTGTGATGTATTATTAGGCCAACCATACTTGTGGAGCCGACATGATGTGTATGAGTCAAGGCCTTGTGTTGTTATTGTTACTTTGGGAAATAAGTTGTACAGGATACCAATGGTAGCAACACTTACTGCCATCTCTTTTGTTACTGCAAAACAATGCAGTAAGATCATTTCCAAAATTGGGAAATTTGTTTTCCTAATGATACGCCTTCAGGGAAAGAAGAAGATGGTGGCCACGACCTACAGACAGGGCCCCTCTGCACAACAAAAACAGATGGACAAGGTCGTGAAGGAGTACGAGGACATCTTCACCTCTTCCACAGGGGTGTCTCTGCACCGTTAGGTCAAGCATTCCATTGAGATGACCCCAGGTACGCCATTTCTGAATGGACCAATCTATTGCCACTCCATTTTGGAGAACGACGAAATTAAGAAGCAGATTCAAGAACTGCTATAGAAAGATCACATCCAGCCATGTTCATTGCCCTATGGGAGCCCGATCGTGTTGGTACAAAATAAGGATGGGACTTGGAGACTCTGTATTGACTATCGGGCATTGAACAAGATCATTGTCCGAAATAGGTACTCGATCCCATGGATTGATGACCTTCTAGACCAACTCAAGGGGGTAAAATAGTTCAACAAGATCGACTTGAAGTTCGGATATCACCAGGTACCAACTGAACCCTCTGATGTGTGGAAGACTGCCTTCAAATCCAAGGAGGGTCTTTTCGAATGGTTGGTTATGCCTTTTGGTTTGACGAATGCTCCTGTAACCTTCATGAGATTGATGGATGACATCTTGCTGCCATTCACTAACTCATTTGTAGTGGTATACTCGGATGACATCCTAATCTTTAGCCATAATTAGGAAGAGCACCTCCATTAAATCTGCTAGAAGAATATTTTTCTTTTCATGATTTTTCCAACTGAGAAAAGATTACATCTACTCTTCTCAAAATCGCCCCCAACGTCTAGGACTGGTGGGAAACCTACTGTGAGCAGAAGGATTAAAGTAAGACCTCACTATTTTCAGTTGCATCCACTTGGAACTCATTCTGGGGTGCCATCAAGGAGCAGTACTACCCTATCGGGAGCTATGACGATAAATACATAAAGTGGACAACGCTGCAACAGGGAAGGGACCAAGATGTGCTAGAGTTTACCAATGTTTTTCATACCCTTCGCACGAAGTTGGGTATCAAGGATTTTGAGAAACATTTGGCACTCAAGTATCGCAGCTGCCTACATAGGTACCTCCAGGATGAAATGGAGTTCCTGGACATCTCCTCGCTCGAAACGACATACCGATATGTTGTCAAGATCGAGCAAAAGTTTAAACAAAAGAAGAGAGACTTTGGATCTATGAATCTGAAGCAAGGGAAAGGTGCCCCCAAATCGCAGGACAAAGGACAACCCGCTAAAGCCACGAGAAAATAATAACACTGCAAAGCCGAAGAAGGACACGGGAAAGTGGTGTGAGTTCCATAAGAGCTCCACTCACAACACAAGTAAGTGTCGAGCCAAGCAGTCATTGGTGGTCGAGTTGAAGGCTTCAGAATCAAATGCATGTTCTGACTTTGATTCAAAACCTGACAAGGGAAATGATAAAGGGAAGAAGATTATTGATGCGGACTGAAATGCCACCATTTCCACCACAAAGATCCAGAAGGAGGAACTCGAAGATCCAGAGGAGGAGGAGCGCCTCTTCCACTCCCAGATGTGGGTAAAGGGTTCCCCGCTACAGTTCATTGTTGACAGTAGGAGCCAAAGAACCTCATTTCGGAAAAGGTCTTGAAGCGGCTTGGCTTACTGACCACAACACACCCACAACCATACACCATCGTGTGGCTTCAGCAACAACGAGATCTTCGTGTGAGCCAGCAATGTCGCCTTCCATACAGAATCATGCCCCTCACGGATGAGTTATTATGTGACATTGCTCCCCTTGATGTTTGTGATGTATTATTAGGCCAACCATACTTGTGGAGCCGACATGATGTGTATGAGTCAAGGCCTTGTGTTGTTATTGTTACTTTGGGAAATAAGTTGTACAGGATACCAATGGTAGCAACACTTACTGCCATCTCTTTTGTTACTGCAAAACAATGCAGTAAGCTCATTTCCAAAACTGGGAAATTTGTTTTCCTAATGATACGCCTTCAGGGAAAGAAGAAGATGGTGGCCATGACCTACAGACAGGGCCCCTCTGCACAACAAAAACAGATGGACAAGGTCGTGAAGGAGTACGAGGACATCTTCACCTCTTCCACAGGGTGTCTCTGCACCGTTAGGTCAAGCATTCCATTGAGATGACCCCAGGTACGCCATTTCTGAATGGACCAATCTATTGCCACTCCATTTTGGAGAACGAAGAAATTAAGAAGCAGATTCAAGAACTGCTATAGAAAGATCACATCCAGCCATGTTCATTGCCCTATGGGAGCCCGATCGTGTTGGTACAAAATAAGGATGGGACTTGGAGACTCTGTATTGGCTATCGGGCATTGAACAAGATCATTGTCCGAAATAGGTACTCGATCTCATGGATTGATGACCTTCTGGACCAACTCAAGGGGGTAAAATAGTTCAACAAGATCGACTTGAAGTTCGGATATCACCAGGTACCAACTGAACCCTCTGATGTGTGGAAGACTGCCTTCAAATCCAAGGAGGGTCTTTTCGAATGGTTGGTTATGCCTTTTGGTTTGACGAATGCTCCTGTAACCTTCATGAGATTGATGGATGACATCTTGCTGCCATTCACTAACTCATTTGTAGTGGTATACTCGGATGACATCCTAATCTTTAGCCATAATTAGGAAGAGCACCTCCATCACATCCGACAGGTTCTCCAAACACTTCGACAACACAAGCTGTGTGCCAATTTGGAGAAATGCACTTCTGGCAAGACCCAGGTTAAGTATCTGGGATACATTATTGATGAACGGGGGTTGCATGTGGATCCTGCAAAGATCCAAATCATTTGGGATTGGCCAACCCCAACAAATCTGACAGAGCTTCGTAGCTTTTTGGGTCTTGCTGATTTATATCACAGGTTCGTGTTGGGATTCTCTCATATCACTTGGCCCTTGAGTCAAGTCACCAAGGGAGGAGTGAAAGCAAAATTATTTTGTTATTAATCTCAACAGAAGGAATTCTTAGAGTTGAAACATTGCCTATGCTTTGCACCAGTGCTCACATTACCAGACTTGCAACAACCATTTGAGTTCGAGACAGATGTCTCTGACTATGCTATTGGGGTAGTCCTTACTCAACAGGGGCATCTAGTGGCATAACACAGTGAGACACTTTCAGACATAGTCCAGAATTATCCCACTTATTACAAAGAGATGTATTTCATTGTGCAGGCCTACCGAAAATGGAAGCATTACATTCTGGGGAAGGAAATGGTCATCCACACAGACCACCGACCCCTATAGTTCATATAGATGCAATGGAAGTCGTAGAATGATTGCCATTAGAAGTGGTCCACATACCTGCAACAGTTCTATTTGAATATCAAGTATAAGAAGGGAAAAACCAATAATGTTGCAAACTGCCTCAGCTGACCACCGATCATGGCGTTAACCACCATGCTCAACTCTTATGGGCATGATACTTCTGATTGGCCACTTCTCTACAAAAGCGACCCAGAATTCGGCCACACATACCAGACGCTCTTGGAGGAGCAGCAAGTTCCAGATTTTCACCTCCAAGATGCCTTGTTATGCCACCTAGGACACCTTTGTGTTCCTTCAAGCAAGTGTTCCAAGATGATTTGGGAAGCACACTATAATCAGGTCGTTGGGCATTTTGAGGTCGAGAAAACGTTGGAAGATTAAGCTCATGTACAGTCCAAAGCCAATAAGGCAAACAACTTCATTGAGCACATTCAACATATCCGCCATTAGGTCTACAACATTATGGAAAAATAAAATGCCAAGTACAAGCAACAACATGATCAACATCGGGTGCCACACAAGTTTCAGGTGGACGACAAAGTCTGGACTCATTTGTAGAAGGAACGCCTTACCGGAGCCTATCAGAAACTCAGACCACTCCGATATGGTCCTTACACCATTACCAAGACTATGGGAGACAATGAATTTGAGCTTAGGATTCCCCCATTCCTTGGCTTGCTCCCAGTGTTCAATGTGGACCACCTTCAACCATACCTCCCACCATTGCTAGACACATTAGACATTGCAGAACAACACACACCTACAAAGTTAAATCCATATTGCATGGAACAAGTAACAACTGATTGAATCATGGACACACAGATCAAGAACACCTGACAGTAAAGGATCCAAATATATCGAGTTTTCAAAGATGGCCAAACCCTTCACTAGGGCAAGTGGCACACCAGGGACCAAGTTTAGCAGAAGTTTCCTCATCTCTTGGAGGAACTCAATGCAATGGGGACCATTTCTTCCTAAGTGGGGAGGAATGATCCAGGTGGATATTGGTGGCCACCTGCCTATTCCACTTGGATCCCCACCATTGTTTCTTAAAGTTTTTTAGTTTCCTTACTTGTAACACAATTTACTATTTTTGGCAATTTTTCGGGTTCTGAAATTCCGGAGCTGTTTTGAGGCCCTAATCAACGTTTTTTGGGAAAACTGGGACAATTTGATTCATAAAAAGTTTAATTCCTTTGATAGATCTTTCTAATGAGGTATTGTGCGCGTCAAATGAAGATCGTATGACAAAGTTACGACCTCGTGAAGTCAATGTTCCAAATTACCCAAATGGGGCCCATATTTTGGCGCTTCATCTCCTAGGGTTAGTGTAGGTTTTAAACCCGTACAAAAATTACCTGCATGTGAATTATAAAACACATAAAATAAACAATGCAAGAGCATAACACATAAAACACAAAGATTTTCCCCTGGATCCCAAAACCGAGACTACCAGCTTGATTTTTCATTATTTTCCTTTCAATGTTACAATACATATTTATACATGCCGAAGCATCCAATACCATAACCTGAAAACCATCGCGTCCAAAACCATGGATCGAAAACCATCGCGTCTAAAAACATGTGCGAAAATCATGCACAAAACCATAGGTGGGTCCGCCCAACCTAACATAAGGTCCAAAACCAAAATTTTCTGGGGCGCTACCCCAGACCCCATAAAGTGGGGTTACGGGTACACCTCAAACCCCCTGTTAACTATGTGGAAAGAATATAACACAACCCAACATTCTCCCACTTGTTGTTTTCTTTCCACAGGGGGCCACAAGAGAGCTTAGTCATTTTTCCAGCCCTAAAACGCCCATTGTCTCTCTACACCAAGAGAACTTCTCAGAGCTCACAGATTTTGTCAATGCATCTGTAGTATTCTTCAAAGTGTCCACCTTTACCAGCAACAACTTTTTGTCTTCTATCATATCCCTCACAAAGTGATACTCAACATCAATGTGCTTTGTCTTTGAATGATATGCAGGGTTCTTTGCCAAGAAAATTGCACTTTGGCTGTCACAGTCTATCCTTATAGCTTCCTATACTAACCCCATACTTGAACACAATCTCTGAAACCAAACTACTTCCTTGCTTGCATGAGTGGCTGCCATGTATTCTGCCTCTGTAGTTGATAGTGCCACTACAGATTGTTTCTTACTCATCCAACTTACTGCACCTCCAAATAGGTTAAACACATACCCACTTATAGATCTTCTCTGATCTAGATCTCCAGCCCAGTCTGCATCAACAAAGCCATGAATATCCAACACTCTATCCAATCCTAGTCTTCCTTGGTAGGACAAACCATAATCACTAGTGCCACACAAATTCCTAAAAACCCGCTTCACTATTGTCCAATGCTCCTTTCCTGGTTTTGACATATACCTGCTCAATACTCCCACTGCATGTGCAATGTCTAGTCTAGTACAGACCATTGCATACATCAGGGTACCAACTGCACTTGCATATGGAACACGGGACATGTCCTCTTCCTCTTTTTGTGTCTTGCGACACTGTTCAGCAGACAACCTCACACCTACAGGAATAGGAACCTTCACCGGTTTACTATCCTGCATATTAAACCTCTGCAGTATTGTCTCGACATACTTCCTCTGGTTTAACCAGAGCTTCCTCTTTGCCCGATCTCTTTTAATTTCCATGCCCAAAATATAGTTTATAGCACCAAGATCTTTCATGTCGAATTTGGAGGACAATTGGGTCTTCAAATCCTGGATAATTTCTTTGTCATTTCCAACCAGCAACATATCATCCACATACAAGACCAGATAAATAACACAGTTACCAATTAATTTAAAATACACATATTGATTTGCTTTTCTTCTGGTGAAGCCAAGTCCCCGTATAAATGTGTCAAATTTCTGATACCACATCCTTGGTGACTGTTTTAATCCATACAGAGACTTCTTTAACTTGCATACCAGTTCTTTCTTACCCTTCACTGCAAAACCTTTAGGTTGCTTCATGTAGATCTCCTCTTCCAGATCCCCATGAAGAAATGTTGTCTTCACATCCATCTGTTCTACTTCAAAATCAAAAGCAGCAACAACAAATAAAAGTAATCTAATAGAAGTTACCTTGGCAACAGGAGAAAAAATATCACCAAAATCAATTCCTGGCACCTAGGAATAACCTTTTGCTACCAACCGAGCTTTGTATTTCTCCACTTTTCCTTCTGCATTTTTCTTCCTTTTGAACACCCATTTGCTGCCAATGGGTTTCCTTCCAGCCGGCAACTCCACCAAATCCCAAGCCTCATTTTTGTGCAAAGATGCCATTTCATCAACCATGGCCTCTTTCTAGAGTTTTCCACCCTCTGAATCCACTGCTTCCTTCACAGTTCTGTGATCATCATCAATAACAGACAAAGCAAAATTTGAACAGAAAGCAGATGGACTATACCTTTCTAGCTGCCTTCTTTCTCGAACTGATCTTCTCACAGCCGGAGTTTGTGGCTCTTCATATTCTGATTCCTCCTCTGCTGTAGAGTCTGATTCTTCCTCCTTTAGCTCAAACTCTATCTTCTCAGGTTCCTTTGGTTGGACTTCATGTTTAATAACATCTTTTACCTCTCTGAACACCACATCTCGATTGTACACAACCTTCCATGTGACTGGGTTCCAAATCTTATAACCTTTTAAACCATCCTTATAACCAATAAAGATGCACATTTCAGATTTACTATCCAACTTGGTTCGTTTCTCCTTTGGAACATGTACATATGCATCACATCCAAATACCCTCAGATGTGAAAGAGAGGGTTTCTTACCAGTCCATACCTCTTTTGGAGTCTTATTTTCCAACACTGATGAAGGTGACCTGTTGACTAGGTAACATGCAATATCCACCGCCTCTGCCCAGAATTCCTATCCTAACCTGGCACCACTGAGCATACTTCTTGCCCTTTCCATCAACGTCTTATTCATTCTTTCTACAACTCCATTTTGCTGAGTTGTATATGGATTAGTCTTTTGTCGTGCTATACCACACTTCTTATAGAATTCTTCAAATTCCTTGCTGCAAAACTCTCCACCATTATCTGTCCTCAGCACCTTTATCTTCTTCTCTGTCTGATTTTGCACAAGAGCCTTAAATTCTTTAAACCTGTCAAAGGCTTCAGATTTCTTCTTAAGGAAATATATCCATGTATTCCTTGAGAAGTCATCTATAAATGATACATAGTACACAGACTTACCCAGTGATGGAACCTTCACAGGTCCAAACACATCACTATGCACAAGTTCTAATATTTGTTTCGCCCTCTTACTACCAGAGGGGAAACTCACCTGATTCTACTTCCCATATACACAATTTTCACAGAAATCAAAATCCAAAGAGCCATTACTCATACCTTCTACCATACCTTTACCATGAAGTATTCGAAGGCCCTTCTCTCCAATATGTCCAAGCCTTTGATGCCACAACATGGTCTTCTCTCCAGAGACCACTAGATCTTCTGCTCCACTTTCAGGAACCACAGAACTATTGCACCCATCAATAACAGTGCTACCTTGCAGCTTGTACAAAGTTCCAATTCGAACTCCCCGCATCAATACCAATGCTCCCCGAACCATCTTGTAGTTATCCTTCTCGAACACTGTTTTTACACCTGCATCATCCAGCTTGCTTACAGAAATTAGATTTCTGGCCAATGCAGGAATATGCAGAACACCTGGAAGTGTTCTAACTCTTCCACCTTGCAATTTCAACTTTACTTTTCCGTGACCAACGATTCTATCCTTCCTATCATCCCCTAAGAAGACATCACCACCATCGTATTTCTCATACTCGCAGAACCATTCTCTGTGGGGAGTGAAGTGAAAGGATGCACCTGAGTCAATCAACCATGCCTCATGATCTACATGTGTACTTGAAGAAGCCAAGTACACATCCCCACCTTCATCTGAGGTGGTTTTCGCCTCTGCAGAAGGAGCATCATCAGATCCCTTTCCTTTTCCAGGAGCTTTAGATTTACAATCCCTTTTGAAGTGCCCTTCCTTTCCGCATTTCCAGCACACCACCTTTATAGGTTTTCCTAGAGATTTAGATCTCCCATTCGATGACTTATTTTTGTTTCTGTTCTGTAACCATCCTCATATAGACAAGGCATCACCATTCTGGCTCTCCATATTTTTCCATCTCATCTCCTCCGTCAGCAAGGCTGAGACTATTTCATCAAACTGCAAGATAGTTGCATTGCTACCTATTGCAATAACCAGACTATCCCACGAATCTGGTAGAGAACACAACAAACTGTTGCACTTATCTTCATCTGAAATTTTAATATCAACAGACGCTAACTGACTTACCACAGTATTAAATGCGTTCAGATGCTCTGTCACTGAGTCTCCATCTTTCATCCTCAGGTTATGCAGTTTTTTTTCGTAGGAACAGTTTATTCACGAGAGACTTAGATTGGTACAAAGTCCCTAAGTTGTCCTACAAAGCCTTCGCCATAGCTTCCTTGGATACATTTAGCAATACTGAATCTGAGACACACAATCGTATTGTGCTCTTTGCCTTCCAATCCAACTTTTTCCATTCTTCATCGGACACTCCCGTTGGTTTAGTACCTAGATCTACTACGATCCACTGATCTTTATCCACCAACAGATCCTCCATCTTGAGTTTCCACAACTCAAAATTCTGACCATTAAATTTCTCGATCTCTATCTTTCCACTGCTCGCCATCTTCTTTCACCACCAGAATCGATCTTGCAGATCTCCCACTGAACAGGGTCTACCACAGGCCCGAGCGAAACCCCTCAGCAACAAAGGCGTCCCCTTGAAGCCAAAACTGCTCTGATACCAAATGTAGGTTTTAACTCCATACAGAAATGACCTGCATGTGAATTCTAAAACACATAAAATAAATAATGCAAGAGCATAACACATAAAACACAGAGATTTTCCCCTGGATCCCTAAACCGAGACTACCAGCTTGATTTTTCATTACTTTCCTTTCAATGTTACAATATATATTTATACATGCTGAAGCATCCAATACCATGGACCGAAAACCATCGCGTCCAAAACCATGGACCAAAAACCATTGCGTCTAAAAACATGTGTGAAAATCATGCACAAAACCATAGGTGGGTCCGCCCAACCTAACATAGGGTCCAAAACCAAAATTTTCCAGGGCATTGCCCCAGACCCCATAAAGTGGGGCTACGAGTACACCTCAAACCCCCTGTTAACTACGTGGAAAGAATATAACACAACCCAAAAGTTAGGTTTTTGGATGTTTAGGGTTTTCCATTGTTTCTCAATAATAAATAGGCCTTTGAGCCTCATTATAACACAGTTTAGAGGCATGTAGCCGCCACATCTCTTCTCAAAGACAAACTATCATCGTCCGAGCTAGTCTTATTTCCATTATGTTTATAAGCATATTTCAGTATTTGATATTAATGAAATGAAGTGTTATTTCTATTGCATCTTTGTATTTATGGTTATATCTGTAATTTGTTGCATTCCTATTTAAATCTGGATCAATGGTACCAGAGCGGTTTGCTCTTTCTCTGTTTTATTTTCATGTCCCCAACGAGGTCGGGATATGAGGAGTTAGGGCTTGATCTGGTTGAAACTTTGCAAGCTCAACATCACAAACCCTGACGATCACCCATGGGGGAAGAAAATAAAGACGAGGGGGCAGGAGATCCTATCAAAATATTGCTCGAGGAGACCCTCGAGAAACAAAGGAACGCAATGATGGATAACTTTTCCCAAATCCTTCAACGGTTACCCACTGACACTGCATCCACATCCAGTAGCCATTCTGGAGGCTCCACTCCTTTTAAGGTACAAGTAAACTTTGACATTCCCATATTTGAGGACCAAATAGATGCAAACACCATAGATAAACGGTTAAATATGCTAGAAGGATATTTTATGTTCATGATTTTTTCAGCCGAGAAAAGATTACATTTTCTCTTCTCAAAGCGCCTCCCATGTCAAGGATTGGTGGGAAACCTACTATGAGCGGAAGGATGAAAGTATGACATCGTTGTTTTCAGCTGCACCCACTTGGAACTCATTCCAGGATGCCATCAAGGAGGAGTACTACCTTGTCTGAAGCTATGAGGATAAATACATAAAGTGGACAACGCTGTGGCAGGGAAGGGACCAAGATGTGCCAGAGTTTACCGATGTTTTTCATACCCTTCACATAAAGTTGGGTAACAAGGATTCTGAGAAACATTTGGACATCTCATCACTTGGAATGGCATACTGATACATTGTTAAGATCAAGCAGAAGTTTAAACATAAGAAGCAAGACTTTGGATCTGCGAATTTAAAGCATGGGAAAATTGCCCCCAAACCATAGAATAAAGGACAAAGCCAAGGCAGGGCGGCCCAGGACAACCCACCAAAGCAGAAGAAAATAACAACACCGTGAAGCTGAAGAAGGACACGGGAAAGTGGTGTTAATTCCATAAGAGCTCCACTCACAACACAAGTGAGTGTCAGTCCAAGCAGTCACTGGTGGCTGAGCTAAAGGCTTCGAAATTCGATGCATGTTCTGACTCTGAGTTAGAACCCGACAAGGGGAATGACAAAGGGAATCAGATTATCAATGTGGAGCCCAATGCCATCGTTGCCACCACGAAGATCTAGAAGGTTGAACCCGACGATCTAGAGGAGGAGGAGCACCTCTTCCACTCCCAGATGTTGGTAAAGGGTTCCCAACTACAGTTCATTGTTGACAACGGAAGCAAAAAGAACCTCATTTCATTAGAGGTCGTGAAGCGACTGGGCTTACCGACCACAACACACCCACAACCGTATACCATTAGGTGGCTTTACCAAGGACGGGATCTTCGTGTGAGCCAACAGTGTCGCCTTCCATAGAGCATCAAGCCCTTCATGGATGAGGTATTATGTGACATTGCTCCCCTTGATGTTTGTGATGTATTATTAGGCCAACCATACATGTGGAGGTGACATGATTTTTATTTTTCAAGGCCTCAAGTTGTTATTGTTACTTTGGAAAATAAGTTGTACAGGATGCCGGAGGTAGCATCGCCTACGACCATCTCTTTGGTTACTGCAAAACAATGCAGTAAGCTCATTTCCAAAACCAGGAAATTTGTTTTCTTGATAATATGCCCTCAGGGAAGGAAGAAGATGGTGGCCACGACCTCCAGACAGGGCCCCTTCGCACGACAACAATAGATGGACAAGGTCATGGAGGAGTATGAGGACATCTTCACCTCCCCAGTAGGGGTGCCTCTGCACCATTGCCCAATGGACGAATCTATCGGCACTCCATTATGGAGAATGACGAAATCAAGAGGCAGATTCAGGAGCTACTGCAGAAAGGTCATATCCGGCCGAGATCATCGCCCTGTGGGAGCCCGATCATGTTGGTACAAAAGAAGGATGGGACTTGGAGACTCTGTATTGACTATCAGGCATTGAACAAGATCAATGTCTAGAATAGGTACCTGATCCCATGGATTGATGACCTTTTGGACCAAATCAAGGGGGGGAATATTTCAGCAAGATCAACTTGAAGTCAGGATATCACGAGGTACCAATCGAACCCTTCAATGTGTGGAAGACTGCCTTCAAAGCTAAGGAGGGCCTTTTCAAATGGTTGGTTATGCCTTTCAGGTTGTTGAATGGTCCTACAACCTTCATGAGGCTGATGGATGACATCTTGCGGCCATTCACCAACTCATTTGTAGTGTTATACTTGGATGACATCTTGATCTTCAACTAGAATTGGGAAGAGCACCTCCACCACATCCGACAGGTTCTCCAAACTCTATGACAACAAAAGTTGTGTGTCAATTTGGAGAAATGCACTTTTGGCATGACCCAGGTTCAGTATCTGGGATACATTATTGATGAACAGGGGGTGCATGTGGATCCAGCCAAGATCCAAGTCATTCGGGATTGGCTAACCCCAACCACTCTGATAGAGCTTCGCAACTTTCTAGGTCTTGCCAATTTATACTACAGGTTTGTGTTGCGATTCTCTCATATCACTTGGCCCTTGAGTCAACTCACCAAGGGAGGACTGAAAGCAAAATTATTTTTGTCTAAATCTCAACAGAAGGCATTCACAGAGTTGAAACATTGCCTCTGCTCAGCACTAGTGCTCACATTACCAGACTTGCAATAGCCATTTGAGATCGAGACAGATGCCTCTGACTATGCAATTGGGGCAGTCCTTACTCAACAGGGGCATCTAGTGGCATATCATCATGAAACACTTTCAAACACAATCCGGAAGTATCCCACTTATGACAAAGAGATGTATTCCATTATGTAGGCCTACCGACAGTGGAAGCATTACATTTTGGGGAAGGAAATGGGTATCCACATAGACCACCAACCCCTGCAGTTCATACAGACGCAAGAGAAGTTGTAGAATGATCACCATCAGAAGTGGTCCACATACCTACAACAGTTCCATTTTAATATCAAGTATAAGAAGGGCAATACCAATAATGTTGCAGATTGCCTCAGCCGACCACCAATCATTGCGTTAACCACCGTGCTCAACTTTTGCGGGCACAAGACTTTTGGTTAGCCACTTCTCTACAAAAGCAACCTAGAATTCGGCCACACATAATAGACACTCTTGGAGGGTCAGCAAGTTCCAGATTTTCACCTCCAAGATTCCCTTTTATGCCACCTAGGACACCTTCCAAGTGAGCGTTCCAATATTATTTGGGAAGCCACTACAATTGGGCCGTTGGGCATTTCGGGGTCGAGAAAATGGTGGCAGGCCTCTATACTCAGCTCCCTACCCCTAGTTGACCTTGGGAATCCATCTCCATGGATTACATGTTGGGCCTTCCTTCTACTAAGCATGGTAAGGATTGTGTTTTTATGGTCGTCAACAGATTCTCAAATATGGCCATTATGGGGGCCTACAAGAAGAATATCATAGCAGAAGCCACTGCTAAACTCTTCTTTGAATGAGTGTGGGTGAACTTTGGGATCCCAAAGTATATCATCTCAGACCGGGATAGCAGGTTCCTTAGTACATTTTGGTCCAGTCTCTGGTCGATGCTAAGCACCAAGCTCGCTAAGTCCACAACCTTCCATCCCCAAACTGATGACTAAACAGAGGTTGTCAACAGGATGATCGTACACATTTTGTATATGTACAACTCAAAGCATCCAAACACATGGGATGAGAGCCTCCCCTATCTCCAGCACAGCTATAACCGGCCTCTCCACAGCTCGACTGGCCACAACCCTTTTCAGGTGGGCTTGGGATTCTAGCCACTATGTCCCATTGATGTGGCCATACCATTTGCATCTACTCAGGAAGATTTAGCTCATGTTCAGTCTGAAGCCGATTAGGCAAACAACTTCATTAAGAACATCCAACATATTCGCCAATAGGTCCACCACATTCTGGAGAAATCAAATTCCAAGTACAAGCAGTGACATCATCAACATCGGGTGCCACACAATTTTCATGTGGGCAACAAAGTCTAGTTGCATTTGTAGAAGGAACGCCTTACCCTAGCCTATCGGAAACTCAAACCACTTCGATATGGTCCTTACACCATTACCAAGGTTGTGGGAGACAATGAATTTGAGCTCAAAATTACCCCATTCCTTGGCCTGCACCCAGTGTTCAATGTGGACCGCCTTCAACCATACTTTCCACCATTGCTAGACACATCAGACATTGCGGAACAACTCACACCTACAGAGTTAAATCCAGATTGCATGGAATAAGACACAATTGATCGGATCATGGACACATAGATCAAGAACACTTGACAACAAAGGATCCAACTATATTGAGTTGTCAAAGGAGGCCAACTCCTTCACCAAGGCAAGTGGCTCACTAGGGACCAAGTTCAGTAGAAGTTTCCTCATCTCATGGAGGAACTCAATGCAATGGGGACCATTGCTTCCTAATGGGGGGAGGAATGATCCAGGTGGATATTGGTGGCCACCCAACTATTCCACTTGGACCCCCACCATTGTTTCTTTCAAGTTTTTCAGATTCCTTATTTGTAGCACAATTTACTATTTTTGGCAGTTTTTCGGGTCCTGAACTTCTGGAGTCGTTTTGCAGCCCTAAACGACGTTGTTTAGGAAAACTGGGACCTATGTTTCTTGTTTTACATTCAAAAGTTGTATTCCTTGGATAGGTTTTTCTAACGAGGTATTGTGCACATCAAACGGAGATTGTATGCCAAAGTTACGACCCCGGGAAGTTGATTTACCAATTTACCCAAATGGGGCCCATAGTTTGGTGCTTCATCTCCTAGGGTTAGGTTTTTCGATTTTCAGGGTTTTCCATTGTTTCTGAATAATAAATAGGCCTTTGAGCCTCATTTTAACATAGTTCAGAGGCATGTAGCTGCCACATTTCTTCTCAGAGACAAGCCACCATTGCTCGAGCTAGTCTTATTTCCATTCTGTTTGTAAGCATATTTCAGTATTTGATATTAATGAAATGAAGAGTTCTTTCTATTGCATCTTTGTATTTATGGTTATATTTGTAATTTGTTGCGTTCCTGTTTAAATCTGGATCACTGTTAGTGAGAAAGGGTACAACGAGGTGTTTCATGTTACCAGGAATGGGGTCATTCTACAACCTTGGTGTGGGCTAAGAGCTCAACAACTAGATATTAAGATCTTACCCCTCAATTCTTTCAATAAGAAATCACTCAAGTAGAACAAAAATTAACAAATGAAAGGTGCACTATCACAGATACAATATTTCTAGCAGAGGTGGTAGACTAGCTCATGGATGTAGGGCACAGTAAAAGTTTCTACAACCAGTACATGTACACGATGGAAATTTATTAGCACCTCAAATTTCTTCAAGGCGGAGTTCTTGTTAACATAAACGAGATGAAGGAAGGCATCCTTTTTACCATGAATCAAATGCAGAGGTAAATGATAACAATGGTCCATTGAAGGATTAAGAACATAGAGAAAATTTGTGCATCCCCTCTTATTCTGGCTACTCTCCGAATAAAAATGAGCCCATTCCAGTTGAAGCTACAAATTCTGAGAGGTCAGCCTAATTGTCTTGTAGACATTTAGTTTTTCTACTTATATTTTTAAGTTCAATAGTTTTTTATGCAGAGATGGCCACGTAGGCCCACCAATCAAAATTGTTTTTTTGTTATCATTGGTTTACTCATATATTTTCTTTTAGGACACTAAAACATTTGAAGATCTCTATCTGGACGGGTTCCCCTAGTGGTATACGAGAACAATATTTTGAAGTCACATATGTATATTATTTTTCTAAAGGAATATACATTACTTACTTTACAACAAAATTTTTTTATCTTTATAAAGAGGTATTGAATTTGATGTTTAGGATTATAAATGGAGGGGTTCATAGAAAGCTTGGGATTTTACTTATGCTTCACATATAGTACAATGAATGGATGAATTTGTGGAGATATTAGCCTTGATAGTTGGTAGGATAAATGGAGGGAGCAAGATAGAGATTAGGCTTGATTTTTGGTAGGATAAATAGATAGGTTTAAGGCTTGGTCGATTAGATCAAGAGAGAGATTTAGATTGACATGCAGAAGGCAAACTGGAGGGATCCTAGAGCACAATAATAAAACATCTCGTAGAATTAATCTTATGGGTACACTTTGTTGGAAATACCAGGGGGGGTGAATCAGTATTCCTTTTCAATTGTTACTTTTACCAGTTATATCACTTATATTTAGAACACAAAATGAACAATAAGAATAAATGCTTTTATCAATTTCTTCAATAAATCAAGTACAATATATGTAGGGCTCCAACCCTAGATGAAGACACCGATCTTCAATCTCCTAGGCTCCAACCCGTATTTTCCAAGCATTGACTTGGACTTCTAAGGCTTCAACCTTGTCAATTTTGAGGCACCAACCTCAAGGGCTCCAACCCTATATCTAGTTCAGGCTCCGACCTAGTTTCTTGAGGACTTGGATCCTCTAGGGCTCCAGCCTTATCCTTCAAAGCATCCACCTTGTCTTTTTGAGGCTCCAACCCTTAGCTTCACTACGTCAAGATGTATTTGGTTATAATTCATAGCTCCCAATGTCTTCTTCAACGAGCCTTGTCAATCTCTTCAACAATGCCTTCTTTAAATCACTTCATGAATGACAACCTTGTCTTCTTCGAAGGTGTCTCCACAACTCTTCATGGTGCCCAAACAAAAACTTCAAGGTTACCTCATGATGACTTCAACAATGCATCATGGTCTCCAATAATATGTTTCCAAGATAAACTAAATCGTCTCAACAAGATGTCTTCAATATGATGTACTAAGCCTACTCCAAAAGATTCTTTAATAGATTTTCCCTCCAAGATATCATATAGGAAGTCCCCACAGTCACCTCATAAAAGCCTCACTTCAAGGGACCTCAATAGACTGTTCACAAATGTCTTCAAGAGTGCTTCTTCAATGGTTATAAAATGACTCCAACTATACTTCAAATATTGCTTAAATTATACTCCAAGTTATACACAGGAACATCTTCAAGAAGTATTCTCTAAGAACACTAAAAAATGACTGTCCTGGAAATCAGCTTCAAGGAGGTTACAAAATCTACTTTAATGTCTTCAGGAAGCTCCAAACAAAAACTTGAAGCCTGCTTCTAAAGCTTTGGCTTGAAGACTACTATCAAAGGTGTCACTTGACTGCTCCAAAGATTCTTATAGAATGCTCAAGAGGCTACCTAAAAAACTTGTCCAAACTATGCCCAATTTATTGCTACAAGGTGCTCACAAATGGTCCCACAAATATGCTCAAGAAAAGGGTGCCTACAAAACTTTTTCTCAAAACAAACTTCTACACTATTTAATCCATGAGAGATTCCTTCAATCAATCATAAATCTAGCCTTCTAAAACTTGCATCATGCTCTCATCACCACAGATAGATATATATATTATTGTATTACTATTACTGAAATTGCACCACATAAATCACATCACAAAGGTGTGTCATTGCAGAACTTACATTACAGAGGTACAAAACTTGCATCACAGAATTGTGCATCACAGGACTTGCATTACAGAGATACAAAATTTATATTATAGAAGCATATCACCATAGAAATTGTATAGTAGAGGTTAGACACCTGAATTATTTTATCCACAAATCATCACCAAAATTATTTTCTCTTCTTCAAATTTGGATCCTCTATTTTTCTTGCTTATCTTCGCTTCAAGTCTAAGCCCTTTTTTCTGATATTTATTCACCAAAAAATTGGATGAAATAAATGATCTTAGGCTTGTATTTAGGATCTGTACTTAAAAGATCCTAGCCAATTTGTACTCAGAGATCCTAGCCAATTTGTACTCAGAGAGGGCTCTCTCTTTATGATTTATCGTTGTTTTGGGATGATTTTAGGCTAGTTATGAAAGTTTAAGTGTGTTTTGATTTTGGTTGGGTGGTGGAATTCTAGAATAGATGGGTAGAACAAGCCTTCAGTCCATTGGGCTATGGAGTCAAACAAAGAGTTGCTTAACTGGATTAGATCAATTGCTAAAGGAAGAGTTCACAGGGCAAGCTAGCACAATAGAAATCAAATCTGTGGGTTGAAATGGATGAGGTAATCCTAGTCAAGGTAGAAGGGCAATGAAGAATCCTTAAACCGAGATCAGGATGAGGAATCAAGGGAGATCAGTAGTAAAGGGCAATTAAGAATCCTTTACTATTGACGTAAGGAAAAACTACGGAAGTAGAGGAGCAACTAAGATTTCCCAAACTAAGGTAATTCAGTAGAAACCAATGAGAATTTTAACATGTCAAAACAGAGAGAATTTAGCTAATTCTGAAATAATTTTCTTTGTTTACCATTCAGATTTTATAAAGAAAACATGTGAATATTTATAACATGATGAGAAAACAATAAGCTCCAAGGGTTAGCTCAGTTGGTCAAAAACCGTGCCTCGCCATCGGGAGGTCACAGGGTCGAATCCACCGGAAGCCCTTGGGGTCAGGTCTTGCAGTAGGCCGAGGGGCGATTTAGCCTAGCTATTGCCCAGATTTTCCCGTGGACGTAGCGATCACTCACTGACCAGGGTGCTCGTGAACCACATGCAAAAAAAAAAATGATGAGAAAACAATAATAACATGAAGAGATAATACTTAGTTGGTTTCCATCGTGCACAAGAATCCTATGAAATGTCTTTAACTTTATTTCATGATCCAGTAGCCAATCCAGACTTGATTACAATAGCTCACTAGCTTGATATGAAATATATACCAGAAATGTATTTGAATCCACCCTAATGACTTCAATTTATGAAGTATTTATACAAAAATTACGCAAAAATATCTCATAACCATATGAGATTTATTCTAGGAAATACAAAATGTCTTTTACATAAAGATAGAGACAGATGGAAAACAGAATGTTGTTATCCCTTTATTTGTGAACGAGCTAGAGTTTGGAATTCAAATTTGTCTCTTGTAGTTTCTCTGGTAATTGTGTGCTGGATCTCCTTCTTACTTTGACCTACTGATACTCTTTACCTGTATTCTGATACTCTTTACCTGTATTACCAAAATTTACCTAGGTCACCAGACTTTACCTTAGTAAATATTTTATTCTTCACATATTTACCACAATAACTTATAGCATTTTTGTCATATTAGCCCACCATTCATCATTTGGTATTTTCATTCTGATTAGCTTTCTGTACACTTCATCAGCTTCGGTGTACTTAGCAAAATTGGGTTGGGTGGTGAACAGGTGCTTCACTTCATGTTTTATATAAAAAAGGTTCTCTAAACCATCATAAAGCACTTTTCCGTAGGTTGTGCTTTCACTGTGGAAGAGCTGGCTTGACTCCTGGACTGTTTGTGCAGTCTCTCAATGTAGTCATCCTAAGTCATCAATTTTTCATGTATGACCATTGGACTGGGAAGGCATTTCTCCTTTAAAATGCCATATTTCAAGATGAACTCATCTATGTCCTCCTGAATGCTTTGACATCTCTTTTCTAAATTAAGCATCAAGTTCTTTTTGGTAAGAACTTTCTTGATTTCCAGGATGGTGGCAGTTCGATCCTCAATTTCCAATTGCTCCAATTGGTGCCTGTTTCTGCTATTCAAAAAGTTGATTAATTGGGTTGCCTCTTCAGGTTTATCCCCTAATTCTTCTTTGGTTTTCTGTATGTCTTCTACAACAATTTTCATTAGCTCAGTTTACTCAAAAATGATCTGGATGGAAGGCCAAATATCATTGATAGAATCAATGATATTGGTCCACAAAATGTCTTTTATATCTTTCAAAGGTTTTTCAAATGTTAATTCCTTCTCCATGACTTTGATTGTTTCTTCCATCCTTTTATTTTTCCTTTCCTCTTTCTTGTTTTGAATTTAAGCAAGCTCATAATGGGTCTCTAAGCTTGCCATTTGTTCTTTAAGTTTCTTCAACTCTGTTGCCTGGATACTCATTTTTTCCATGGCTTTGATCATTTTCTCTGTTTTCTCTGTTGTTTGCCCTATGCTGGTTGATGTACATGTAGTTGAAGTAGTCTCTATCAATGGCAATGTTGTGACCAATGGAAGTATTGGTGCTAAAGCAGTTGCCAGAGTGGAAGGCACAGCTGTAGAAACTATTGGAATAACAGTTTGAAGGGCAGTGGCCGGCTCACTTTACTTATATTGTATTTCCTTTTCTAGTTCATCTTCAATTTCCTTTAGATGTTCATTTAGTCTTAGGAGCATGTCCATGAGTTCTTCCTCATTTTTCCTTTCTACAACTTCTGCAGTTTGGGGATGGTGGAGTGGAGGAATCTTTAGCTGCTTTTTCAAGGTAGTTATGTCATCATTATTCTTTTTGATAAGCTGTTCAGCTGCTTTCACATCTTTGGGATCATGTCCCAATACTATCACCAGGTGCTCTAAAGATTTTATTCTAGTATCCTTAGCTTGAGAGGAAGCTTTCACTAATTTCAGCTGTGCAGAGGTGTTATGTAATGAATTTTGCAGTTGATGGGCTACAATGGCCTTGTTTATTAGAGTTGAATAAACCATTTCACCAGTCTGCTTGTGAAGCTCTTTCTGGTCAATAGGATGAATATCCTTTGCCACCACCTCAAAATCAATTTTCAAGTAGTCTGCCATGGATTTTGGCTGTTGTACAGTGGGTTTTAGAAAACTCATATGCATTTTTCCCTTTTTTCCTCTCTTTTGTTTCTTTGTATTTGCCCTTGCTATCCATCCATGCTCTATTCAGAGGAAGCCTTGAAAAAAGACACCTTTTTAATTTGTTGTCTATCCAATACATGCATGTGTGAAGTGGATGAGGTCCAACCTGTTGTGATAGTTTGTAGGCTCTCTGTCCTCTCGAGCATTGTGTTTCTTATGATCTCCTTAATGAATTCTTCTTTAGAATGAGGATTCATCCTATGCCTTTTAGAAAAGGATTGATCAGTAGGCCTTTTGGAAGGAGTGGCCTCTTCCCTGCCTCTCTTAGGATTTCTTTCCTCATTAAGAGGAGTTTGTAGAATTGGAGGGTTGCTTATGATCTGTTGAGGTGGAGCCAACTCCTCTGAAATTTCAGGATGCTCTGATTCTTCTTGTTGTCCTGAATGTTCTACCTGGTCTGATGTATTTCGTTGTTCCAGTGGCTGAGTGCTAGGCTCCTGTGAACTTTTTGGTGATAAGGTCTCTCCTGGCACCTGTTCAAAGAAATTTTCATCAAATATTTTCTCCAAATCTACCCATACATTGTCAACTTCTACCCGTGTTCTATCCTGATCTATGAGAGTTCCTTCCACCCATTCAGTCTGATTTGCATATTTCTCAATCTCTAGGATCTTATGGTGGATGTAGGGGGATAACTTATTCTTTGGTGTTCTATCACTGATGAAGCTAAGAGGGTCATAACGCCAGATGAAGCTTTTTCTCAATCTCAATCTCTCAAGGAGTTCCTCTGCCTCTTTCCCTTCTCGTCTGTTGTTGCAAATGAATGGGCCTAGATGATCCTTTATCCTCAACTGATATTTCTTCTTAGTTGTTACAAAGTTGATTTCATCAGAATTGATTATTTGCCTGTAGTACTCTAGGGCAAATAATCTCATGGGGACATATTTGGGAAATTTATATGGAGGCAGTTCACACCCATAAATTATGAACTCAGTATGGTTTTGGTACAAGTACCAATCCCCAACCTTGTACTACTTGGATATCTGAAGAATTTTTTTAATATCTGTACTAATCCTAGGAGGAGGATTTCCCACTAACATAGTAGTTACGAGGTGAACAAACAAATCAATGAAATCTGTTTAGGGATGAGGAGAAGAGCTAGAATAGTGAAATATAGAGGTCCAAAAGACAACAGACCTAGGATTCCCTCTGGTGTCAAGATTTTGGACAGAGAAAGGGAATTTATCAGATTAGTAATAGAGAAAAAGATGATACAAAACTGAGGAATATTTAAACACTCTCTCATTCTCTAATCTCATGAATTGGTCATGTATTTTGTCTGCAATAAATGAAGCATAGTCAAATTTGGCTGTAGGTGGTTGACCAGGGGTAAAAATAGTCATGAAAGCTAAGGTTAATTCATCTACATACTCATGAGTGGTAAAACCCAAAATGCAAGCAATCATGATGATGATATCCTTGCCCAAATTAGTAAAGAAGCATGACATGTAGGGAGGGGGGTCTTTTGGCCTGTGTTTCTCTTCAATAAAAGTTTGACAGACTTTGGTAATTTCAGAACTAGACATCTTTGTAGATTTCTCAAGTAAATCAACAATGGAAAGGGGAGTGAGGTCCTGACTAGGTTGCAATTGTAACATCTCATTTATAGATTCGGTTGTAATGGTGAATAAGATTTTATGGTCCGGGGACATTACAACCCTCATATTAGGGTCATAGTTTGCATGGCATTGGTGGAAAATATCTGAGAAAATATGGACAGAAGGGAATTGATACTTAGGTAGGTTCGATTACCAAAGACCTATGTTATCAGAGTGGTTCAGATAATTGTCCCGATAACTACAATATAATTTCAAGGGGCTATCATCAAAAGTCAAGTCTTTTATTTGAAAATCTCGGTAGACCAAGGGAAGGTGGTCCAAATCCCTGTGGGGGGTAGTGATTGGCATGATATTTAAGGCGACGGGAGCTTCCATCCTTGGTTCTTGTGTATTCAAGGATGCTGGGAGGGAAATTCAGGGGTCTTTATGGAGAACCAAGTTGTTTTTATCGAGAATTCAGAGTATTGGACCACTCAATTTGGATAAAACACTCAGTTTCTAGCATATTTTAATTCTAGTTTTATATAAACAGAGGGTTTTTCAGTAGCGGTGGGTAAATACATGGTTACGGTGGTACGGGACATGGAATGGTATTGGTGCGCAATTTGGAGGGAGTGTACTGGTCTACAGTGGCGACTGGGAACTCAACGGCTTCGTGGAGTCGATGTTTTTGAACGCAGGTTGACAACATGAACATGCTTCTCTGTGCATGAGAACAAAATTTTATTTTGTTTCGGAAGAATAACAATATTGGTTACCTTTGTTTTTATTCACAAAGTCAAAATGTTTGGCAGGTATGGTGAAAGGGACAGGTGGCGACAGAGTATGGTGAAAAGGACAAGTGGCGCCAGCCGATGGATGGGACATTTTTTCTTTAGTGAGGGCGGTAAGAGGGAGCGGTAATGGATCTTATCGCATCGATTTTGAGTGCTGGGCGGTATTGTCAGAGGTCGGCGGTGTGAATAGTGAAACCGCTCACATCGGGCGAGTAATGTTTGGAATCGGAGGCCGCCCGATATGAGCGTCGACCGTCGAATCTGAGAGGGTTAGATCACACGGTGATCGGGGGTTAATGGAGGGGACCGATGGGGTTTTTTAATGAGTGGAAGGTTAATTAAATGCAGATTAGGGAGGCTTAATGACATCGGGGATGATTTGATTAGTGGGGACATATTATTAATTAACCATTGATCGGCTGATTAATCTCTATTAGCTGGTGGGGGCTTTGGTTATTAATTAATCGATGATCGACCAATTAATCCCTTAATATTCATTAATAAAGTTTATGTTTCAAACTTAGGGTGGGATATTAATATAAGGGTTTTATTATATAACTATAGGGGAAGGGTTTATTGTTTTTCGAGATTTAATACATAATAAAGTTAATAAATTAATATGAAATGGGCAGAAAGAATCTTTACCATAAGTTTAATGTATAACACATGATTGGCGAACTTTATTCATATACACAAAATACTTAGGGTAAAATGGTTTTTATGAGTTGTTTGAATGGAACGAGGTTTATATGGAGGGGATTCACTTTTCCTAGGTAACAAGGTATTATCTTTAGGAAAAGGGGTTTTTTTAGGGGAGAATGAATGAATGATGAAGGTGTGAATTTTTATGAGGGGTTTTTAGCTCCTTTCACCTTATAAGTTATTGGGCCAAGGGTCTGGTCCCTTCAGAAGTCAGAGAAATGCTCTTAGCCCCTTTAAGTTAATGGAACTTTTATTAGCAGGAAATTAGTTACCATGAGGGGTAAAAATGAATGAGGAAATTAATGATGTAACCTTGTAAATGTATCCTTGTATTCCATACTTTTCAAAGTAATGTAATGATGAAAACAAATGATTTGAGCTTTTAACTTAACCATTCATCATACATAATTCTACAACCAAACATCTACTTACCCACCTACACATCCTACCATTTTTACTTCTTTTATTAGGGTGCACTTAAACTGGCAAACCCTTATCAAACTTTTCTTTTCTTTTCTTGTACAATGGAAATCTATCTAAGTCTATCCTTATTACATCCAAGGGCTTAGATTAAACTGTTGAGCTTATTTTATTCACTCTACCTATCTATTTATCTGCCAAGATTAAACAGTTTGGTCAGATTTTATTCTCTATCTCTATGCATGAAATTGAAAACATGGAATAAGCAAGATTAAACTATTTGATTACCATGGATTGTGGCATAAGTAACAAGTTGCACACAATCATTTATACAAAAGTGAAATAGTAGTGGCATTTTGGCTTGCACACTTTCATGGTCTTTTCATTTTTCTTTGGGGTTCATTTTCTTTCATTTTTTGACCTTTTCTTTATTCTTTTTGTCCTTTGATTTGTCTTTTAGGACATACCCTTTTTAGATTTTTTAATTTTTTTGATTTTTTACAAATATGGAAAACATTTGCAGAAATCAAAGGTATGTACATATTTCAGAGATAAACTAAGTCAATCATAAATTATGACACCTATTGGTATAGGAACATAACAGTGGCTCCACTTGGGGATGGCTTTCCCTGGTGGAAAGTCAAGAACTGTAGATCAATGGCCTTCTGAAAGACTGTGATTTTACTCTGCAACTTCCCTTGATTTTGCTGCTTTATTGATATCTATGACAATGGAACGTTTGAAGCTTAGGGACTTCTCTTCGGGCTTCAACTCCAAAATTTACCATCCAATCAACACTGAACATTATGAAGGATATAGTATATACAATTGAAATGGTAAAATTAGTAAATTGGGTCAATATAGTGCTTCAACATTCGACCATCGACAGGTCCTCCTTCTATCACTGCACCATCCAATTCTCTGAGAAAATAAGAGTTATTTCCTTTAAAGGCATATATAATGTATGGACCTTTCCATAGGAAGTCAAACTTTGCATGCTTCTCTTTGTCTTCTCTTCTGGAATCCCATTTCAACACTTTGTCACCAAGGTAAAAGTCTTCTACTCTAGTTCTTTTGTTAAACACTTTTTTGAGCTTTTCTTGTAATACTTGGGCTATGAGGTATACTTCTTCCCTGGTTTGTTGCAGATGAATAGTTTGATTGATACTCCTCTGAATATCATTTTCTTCAACTTGAGATTCCTGGATTAGTTTCATTACTGGAACTCCTAATGATGAGGGGAAAACTGCCTCCATTCCATAGACTAATTGATAGGGACTGGTACCAATAGATTTCTTAGTTGTAAGCATGTCTGCCCGCAAAGCATTAATCAGTTTTTTGTTCCATGTTTTCTTATTGTCCTCCAACAATTTTTTAATAATATTAAATAAGATTTTATTGGAGGATTCTGCAAGTCCATTCCCTTAGGGATAGTAGGCTATAGAATGACAAAGGGTTATATGGTATCTATGGCAGAAACCAATCATTCTTTTTTATTTAAATGCTGCAGCATTGTCTGTGATAATTTTGTTGGGTCAACCAAATCTAGACAAAATATTAGCCTCTAGAAAACCTATGATAACAGTGTCAATGGCTTGTCTGGAGGGAATGGCTTTTATCCACTTCGTAAAGTAATCCATCGCAGTTAGTATCCATTTATGTTGAGCAGAAGAGGGGGGATGAATTTCACCAATGAAATCTAGACCCCATTGTTGAAATGGTTTTTTTGTGTAAGTGGGTTTCAAAGGTAAAGCTAGAAGTTTTCGTTTTCCTTCAAAGATCTTACGCTTGTGGCAGGAGTTTACAAACTTTCTTACATCAGAAAACAAGGTTGGCCAGTAGAATCCAGCTCTCAGGATTTTATCAGCTGTTGTCTTCCAGTAGAGGTGTCCTCCACAATCACCTACATGAAATTCTTGGAGTACTTTGTTAGATTCTTCCTCTAATAAACAGTTTAACATAATGCCTTCATGATTTTTCCAAAATAAAGTATTATCCATTATGTAGAATTTTAAAGATTTCATTTTCAAAAACCTACTTTTAGTTCTGGATAACCCTGGAGGAGCTTGTAAGTTTTGTAAGACATATATTATATCAGCATACCAAGATGAGTCTAAAAATGCCTGGCTGATCTATGGAGTCGCCATCTCCTCTTCATTATCTAGTTCTGGAATAAAATTTATACCTAGGGCTTGGCAATTAGTTTCAGCCATGAGTATAGCTAGCCCTTGGCCTTTGATTAACTTTGTAGGTTTGATCTCTAAATCATATTCTAGTATGGTAGCTATCCATTTACCCCTTTTTCCATCAGCTTCATTCTGTGTAAGAATGTCCTTGACTATAGCATTGGGTACATAAGCTACAATACAAGAATATAAGATATAGACTCGGAAATCTTTGATGGCTTGTACCAAAGCAAAAGCCTGTTTTTCCATGATATTATACTTTAAGGATGCATCTCTTAGAGCTTTACTAAAGAAAGCCATTGGTTGTTCAATTCCTTGATCATTTTTCTGTAGTAAAACTGCAACAATACTATGTTTAGTTGCAAAAGAGAAAATAATAAATTCTCTGTCAAACATTGGACTTATGAGGACTAGCGTTTGAGTTAAGGCTAATTTTATTTCTTCAAATGATTTTTTAGCCTCTACTGTCCACTTAATAGCCGAATCTTTTTTCAACATGTTATTCAATAATCTAATTAGTTCAGCCAAATTAAAGATGAATCTTCTCAAAAAAATTATTTTTCCTAGAAATGCATGAAGTTCTTTGATGTTTCTTGGGTGAGGTATTTGCAAGATAGCTTCAATCCTGGTTGGATCAATCCTGATTCCACCTTTAGAGATAATGTGGCCTAATATTTTTCCTTCTTCCAAACCAAATAAAGATTTCTTTGGATTCAGAGAAATTCCATATTTCCTGCATTTAAGAAAAACTTGCCTGAGATGATCCAGGTGTTGTTGACTTGACTTAGAAAACACTGTAATATCATCAAGGTATATAACCAGGAAGTCATGGATTTCCTTTGCAAAGGCAATATCCATTGCCCTTTGAAAGGTGGCACTTGAATTTTTCAATCCAAAAGGCATTTTAACATACATAAAGGTGCCCCATGGGGTTGTGAATGCAGTTTTTGCTTGATCATCAAGGTGGACTAAAATTTGGTTGTAACCTGAGAATCCATCTAAAAGTGAAATCCTTGTGGAACCTACTACCCTTTGCAGTATGTGATCCATTTTAGGTAAGGGATAGTTATCTTTGAGTGAGACTTTGTTCAAATTTCTAAGGTCGACACATAGTCTGATTTCTCCTGTTTTCTTTCTCGTAGGGACAAGATTGGATACCCAGTCTGAAAACCTAATGGGGGCAATGATTCCTGCTTCATACATTTGTTTGATCTCTTTTTCAATGGAAGGTAATAAGGCAGGGTTAATTCTTCTCAACTTTTGCCTAAAAGGTTTCTGATCTTCTTTCAAAGGGATAGTGTGTTGTATAATGTTGGTATCATAGGATTTTAAGTCTTCGTAACTCCAGGAAAAAACATCCTAGAATTCTTTCATTAGCTCCATATATTTTAGTTTTTCATCAGAGGGTAATGATTTAGACAATTTTATCAGTTTAGGATTCTCTTGAGTTCCTATATTGCACTCTTCAATGTCTGCTTTCAAAGGCTCCATCTTGGGCTTTTTAGGAATATCATTGGAGTCAAATAAGTCCTCCAAAGGAGTTAATCCCTTGGGTAATTGGTTATCTTTGAGATTTATGACTTCAGTTTCATCATCAATTATTTCATCAATATCCATTTGCTTTGAGTCCCGAATATCTGTTTTTATGAATTTAGTAGGGTGGAGCATGTTTATTGAGTTTTCTTCCAATTTGTTAATGTCTAACTCATTAGTATGATCAAAATTTGAAACCATGTATACATCTATATTAGTGCTAGCAAACTCTTCATCTAATGTCAGAAAGTGATTAATATGTTTATCATTTTCAACAACTTGCCAGTTCTTAAGATTATCAGGTATAGTTGGCCTATGCTTAACCTCCGCAGTATATTAGTGATTGGGTTGAAAAGGCAACTTGCAGGTGCTGGAAAACATGGCTATACTATGGGCTTTTATGTTATGTTTTCTGGGAATGGTTGCAAGCTTGGTTTCTAAAAAAGTGTAAAGTATTTCTACAACTATACCTCGGTAAAGCCCTAGTCTAGGATCTCTAGTTAGGTAAGTACCCTTAATTTGTTTGACTATTAATTCAGAATCTCCCGTGATTGACACTCTTATGGATCCTAAGCTTTTAACCAATTTAAGACCTAATAGGAAGGCTTCATATTCTGCCATATTTTTTGTGCATTTGAAATTTAATCTATAGGCATGTCCCTCTGCATGATCATTCTCTAAGTTATAAATCCATACCCCTGCCCCTGCACCTAATTTGTTTACTGAACCATCAAACTCCAAATGCCATAATATTTCATGTTCATAGTTTTCATCTGGGGTAGTGGAAATTTTCTTAGCTAAGGCATCTGGATTTTCTTTGTCATCTGATATCTCTTGAATTTGGACAGTTGGCCTTTCTTTTACAATTTCTTTTTGTTCTGCTACTATATCATTCAAAATATTTTTTGGATTAGTTTCAGCACTATAGAGAATAAAGGAGTCCATGTCAGAATGCACTGAGTAAATAGGGAAGTTTTGAGGCTTCTCCTGACTACTCACTACATACTTCATTAAAGTTTCTCTATATGTTTTCTTTGGTTGTCCAAAAACAGATATGGTGGCATATGACATGTCTAATTGTAGAGACCCCTGAAGTTTTGCACCCCAGGATCTGGACAACAACATGCCATACTTAGGTGGGATATCTGCTTCAACAATGTCCATGAGTATATTTTTGGCAGGGTATTGAACCAAAGAGACACACAAGTCCTTGATAAGTCCTAAACACCTAACTTGACTTGAATCAAAAGAGAATAAATCCCTATAAGGTCTAGTGATGTCTAAATTAAGTTTCTCCATAATAGACTTGGGCATGAGATTGTGCGAGACACTAGAGTCAAACATGGCATTATGCAAAATCTTGTCATTGATATTAAGACTGACATAGAAGGGTGGTATCCCTCCTTCCATTGGTTTCCCATTTACCTCAGGGCCAAAAATTAACTCGGGCTGGTCATCAAAGAGATTTATAGAATCTTCATTATCAATGATATTTAATGTTTTGTTTATCTAAGATCTGTAGGTATCATGTTTTACCAGTTTTGTCAAAGGAACTGAAATTTTAAGCTTGGCTACCTCTGCTACAAGGTTAAATGGCAAAGGTGTTTTGTCTGTTTGAACATTAGGAGTTTTGGATGCAATGTTTTCTTCATTTTCAGAGTTTGGAGCATTTTTTTCTAATTTTTCCAATACAATTTTTGGATACCCTTCCACTGTTTCCTTGGGGGAAAGTGAAGTGGAAGATTGTTCATTTTTAGGCAGATTATCAGATACATATTCTATGGTGGGGCCGGGAGGATCTTGACTCGTTTTAGAAAGGATATGAAGTGCTTTTGTCACTGGAACTATATTACCTTTTTTAGGTTGATTAGGACCTGTTTTCTGGTTTGGATCTGAGGCATCAATATTTTTTCTGCTTCTTAAATTATACTATTTATGTACCTCAAAGATAGCAGAATCATATCCCTGCCTGAAATCAAATGACTCACCTATTTTGGTCTGGAATTGTTGTAGCACATGGGACTCCTGGTCGTCCTGAGTTAGGAAGACATCTTCTTCATCATCTAGACCCATTAAATTTATCTCAGTGTCTGGTTCAGGGTCTTCTGAGTGGGAGGCCTCTGCATAATTTTCTTGGAAAGGTGGTCTGATATTCTAGTCAGGAATATTTTTTCCAGCATTTTGATTCTGATTTTTCCTAAAGTTAGGATTTCTCCTGAATTAGCATGTTGGCCATCCCAGGGAGATTTCCTTTCAATAATTTCAACTCTGTCCAATAATTTGTCCATTCCTTTGACTTTAGCATCAAGCTTTTGTTCAAAGGGGGTACTTTCTTCTTTTACAGGTATTCTTCTCTCATTCCTAGCTTTGGCTCTTTGGAAAGTAGGTTAGCCTCAACACTTACTGCCATACTCTGCATTTCTTCCAGAGTGGGGGGATTTCTCTCTCTTAACTGGAGAGCCATATCTGAATCAAATCCATCAGGAAATTTGATCAAGGCTAGGCCAGGTGGGGGCCTAAGGTCGACTGGAATGGAACTATAAACACTATTGAACCTAGTGCAATAGTCTTGAACGGTTTCATGAGGTCCCCTTCTAAGGTTCTCATATTTAGATAAAATCTGAAGGGGGTCCTTCTTTTTCTCCCACCTATTCAATAATTATTGGTAAAGGACTCTTAAACTGTCTATACTTTGGGGGCTAAAGATCTAAACCAGGTTCAAACTTTTTCAGCAAGACTTTGGAAGAAAATTCTCATTTGGACATCTGTTATGTCAATCTCATGAAGTTCAAAGTAGTTTGTCATTTTCCTAGTATGCTGCTGAGCTGTGTAGGTTCCAATGCCATCAAAAGTAGTGATTTTACTCTGATAGTCCTATGGCATAGCACCTGGGGTAGCAGGCATCACCAGGGGAGCATATCTATTGGCCATGATTCTAGGTTGGGTAGGAGTTGGGGTAACAGGTGGTGTCTGGGTTGTAGAGGAAGAACTAGAGGTAGTGGTAGGGTGTTGAGTGATGATTTATTGGAGAGGAAGTGAAGGGATGAAGGGAGGGGTGGAATGAATCTCAGAAGAGTGAGGGAATAATGATGAACTAACAGAAAGAGAAGTGGTTTCAGAAAGTTCAGGTGTTCTATCTATGGTAAGAAATGATTGAGTGGAGTTGTGCAGGTAATGATCAATTGAAAAATTGGCTCGTTGGATTTCAAGTTCTCTGAGGAATTCTGGATCTTGGAATAGGTCCAATAGTTCACTGTCAGATGTAGTTCTAAACAGAGAGAGTTCAAAATGTTTGTCAAAAGGAAGGTATTCTAGGAAAATCCACTCAACAGGACATGAATGTGATCTGAACAAAGTTCTGGGGCTAACTGAACTTTCTTGTCTTCTAATGATTCTCGGAATTAGGTTGGGATTTTCAAACACAGAAGGAGGATTTAGATCAGGGTTAGCCATAGTGTAATGAGTTCTCCCTGAAGCCAAATTTCGAGCTTTTAAATGCTTTTCTTTTATGGATTTTTCAAAATAACTTCTGTTATTTCTTTAAGATGCTTAAAATCAAACTTTATAATTTCTTAAAGGTTTATTTTAACTGAGGATTTGTTCTTGCCCAGTGGAGTCGCCACTATGTTATCACTCAGATTTCCCTTAGAATTTATTCAAAAGAAGGAAAGGATCCAAGGTAACTACAAACCAATATTTTAAGTACAGATCCTAGCCAATCTGTACTCAGAGAGGGCTCTCTCTTTATGATTTATCGTTGTTTTGGGATGATTTTAGGCTAGTTATGAAAGTTTAAGTGTGTTTTGATTATGATTGGGTGGTGGAATTATGGAACAGATGGGTAGAGCAAGCCTTCAGTCCGTTGGGCTATGGAGTCAAACAAATAGTTTCTTCATTGGATTAGATCAATTGCTAAAGGAAGAGTTCACAGGCCAAGCTAGCACAACAGAAAGCAAATCTGTGGGTTGAAATGGATGAGGTAATCATAGTCAAGGTAGAAGGACAATGAAGAATCCTTAAACCGGGATCAGGATGAGGAATCAAGGGAGATCAGTAGTAAAGGGCAATTAAGAATCCTTTACTATTGACCTAAGGAAAAGATACGGAAGTAGGGGAGCAACTAAGATTTCCCAAACTAAGGTAATTCAGTAGAAAACAGTGAGAATGTAAACATGTCAAAACAGAGAGCATCTAGCTAATTCTGAAATAATTTTCTTTGTTTACCATTCAAATTTTATAAAGAAAACATGTGAATATTTATAACATGATGAGAAAACAATAATAACATGAAGAGATAATACTTAGTTGGTTTCCATCGTGCACAAGAATCTTGTGAAATGTATTTAACTTTATTTCATGATCCAGCAACCAATCCAGACTTGATTACAACATCTCACTAGCTTGATATGAAATGTATACCAGAAATTTCTTTGAATCCACCCTAATGACTTCAATTTATGAAGTATTTATACAAAAATTATGCAAAAATATCTCATAATGATATGAGATTTATTCCAGGAAATACAAAATATCCTTTACATAAAGATAGAGACAGATGGAAAATAGAATGTTGCTATTCCTTTATTTGTGAACGAGCTGGAGGTTGGAATTCGAATTTGTCTCTTGCAGTTTCTCTAATAACTGTGTGTTGGATCTCCTTCTTACTTTGACCTACTGATACTCTTTACCTGTATTACCAAACTTTACTTGGGTCACCAGACTTTACCTTAGTAAATATTTTATTCTTCACATATTTACCACAGTAACTTATAGTATTTATGTCATATTAGCCCACCATTCATTATTTGGTATTTTCATTCTGATTAGCTTTCTGTACACTTCATCAGCTTTGGTGTACTTAGAAAAATTGGGCTGGGTGGTGAACAGATGCTTCACTTCATGTTCTATATAAAAAAGGTTCTGTAAACCATCATAAAGCACTTTTCTAGTAGGTTGTGCTTTCACTGTGGAAGAGATAGCTTGACTCCTGGCCTATTTGTGCAGTCTCTCAATGTAGTCATCCTGAGTCATTAATTTGTCATGTATGACCATTGGGCTGGGAAGGCCTTTCTCCTTTAAAATGCCATATTTCAACATGAACTCATCTATGTCCTCCTGAATGCTTTGACATCTCTTTTCTAAATTAAGCATCAAGTTCTTTTTGGTAAGAACTTTCTTGATTTCCAGGATGGTGGCAGTTCTATCCTCAATTTCAAATTGCTCCAATTGGTGCCTGTTTTTGCTATTCAAAAAGTTGATTAATTGGGTTGCCTCTTCAAGTTTATCCCCCAATTCTTCTTTGGTTTTATGTATGGCTTCTACAGCTATTTTCACTAGCTAAGTTTTGTCAAAAATGATCTGGATGGAAGGCCAAATATCATTGATGGAATCAATGGTATTGGTCCATAAAATGTCTTTTATATCTTTCAAAGGTTTTTCAAATGTTAAGTCCTTCTCCAGGACTTTGATTCTTTCTTCCATCCTTTTATTTTTCCTTTCCTCTTCCTTGTTTTGAATTTGAGCAAGCTCATGATGGGTCTCTAAGATTTCCATTTGTTCTTTAAGTTTCTTCAACTTTGTTGCCTGGATACTCATTTGTTCCATGTCTTTGATCATTTCCTCTGTTTTCTTTGTTGTTTGCCCTATGCTAGTTGATGTACCTATAGTTGAAGTAGTCTCTGTCAATGGCAATGCTGTGACCGGTGGAAGTGTTGGTGCTAAAGCAGTTGCTAGAGTGGAAGGCACAACTGTAGAAACTATTGGAATAACAGTTTGAGGGGCAGTGGCCAGCTCACTTTGCTTAGACTGTATTTCCTTTTCTAATTCATCTTCAATTTCCTTTAGCTGGTCATTTAGTCTTAGGAGCAGGTCCATGAGTTCTTCCTCCTTTTTCCTTTCTACAACTTCTGTAGTTAGGGGATGGTGGAGTGGAGCAATCTTTAGCTGCTTTTTCAAGGTAGCTATGTCATCATTCTTCTTTTTGATAAGTTGTTCAGTTGCTTTCACATCTTTAGGATCATGTCCCAATTCTATCACCAGGTCCTCTAAAGATTTTATTCTAGTATCCTTAGCTTGAGAGGAAGCTTTCTCTAATTGCAGCTGTGCAAACATGTTACGTCATGAATTTTGTAGTTGATGGGCTGCAATGGCCTTGCTGGTTAGAGTTGAATAAACCATTTCACGAGTCTGCTTGTGAAGCTCTATCTGGTCAATAGGATGAATATCCTTTGCCAGCACCTCAAAATTAGTTTTCAAGTAGTCTGCCATGGATTTTGGCTGATGTATAGTGGTTTTTAGAAAACTCATCTGCATTTTTCCTTCTTTTATGTCAAAAGTTGACATAAGTCTGGTTTGGTTTGTTGGGGCCATTTTTTGTAATGAGCATAAGTTTTTGCTTTCAATTTCTCATTCCTCGCTTTTATTTCTTTGTATTTTCCCTTGATATCCATGCTCTGTTCAGAGGAAGCCCTGAAAGAAGACACCTTTGTGCTTTGTTGTTTATCCAATACATGCATGTGTGAAGTTGATGGGGTCCCATCGATTGGGATAGTTTGTAGGCTCTTTGTCCTCTCAGGCATTATATTTCCTTTTGTCTCCTCAATGAATTCTTCTTCAAGATGAGGATTCATCCTATGCCTTTTAGCAAAGGCTTGATCAGTAGGCCTGCTGGAAGGAGTGGCCTCTTCCCTGCCTCTCTTAGGATTTCTTTCCTCATTAAGAGGAGTTTGTATAATTGGAGGGTTGCTCATGATCTGCTGAGGTGGAGCCAACTCCTCTAAAATTTCAGGTGGCTCTGATTCTTCTTGTTGTCCTTAATGTTCTAGCTGGTCTGATGTATTTTTTTGTTTCGACGGCTGAGTGCTAGGTTCCTGTGACCATTTTGGTGATGAGGTCTCTCCGAGCACCTATGCAAAGAATTTTTCATCAATTCTTTTCTCCAAATCTACCCATACATTGTCAACTTCTACCCGTGTGCTATCCTGATCTATGAGAGTTCCTTCCACCCATTCAGTCTGATTTGCATATTGCTCAATCTCTTGGATCCTATGGTGGATGTAGGGGGATAGCTTATTCTTTTGTCTTCTGTCACTAATGAAGCTATGAGGTTCATAACGCCAGATGAAGCTTTTTCTCAATCTCAATCTCTCAAGGAGTTCCTCTACCTCTTTCCCTGCTGCTCTGTTGTTGCAAATGAATGGGCCTAGGTGATCCTTTATCCTCAACTGAGCTTTCTTCTTAGTTTTTACAAATTGGATTTCATCAGAATTGATTATTTGCCTGTAGTCCTCCAGGGAAAATAATCTCATGGACATATTTGGACAATTTATATGGAGGCGGTTCATACCCATAAATTCTGAACTCAGTATGGTTCTGGTACAAGTACCAATCGCCAACCTTGTATTGCTTGGATAACTGAAGAACTTTTTTAATATCTGTACTAATCTTGGGAGGAGGATTTCCCACTAACATAGTAGTTACTGGGTGAACAAACAAATCAATGAAATATGTGTAGGGATGAGGAGAAGATCTAGAATAGTGAAATATAGAGGTCCAAAAGACAACAGACCTAGGATTCCCTCTGGTGTCAAGATTTTGGACAGAGAAAGGGAATTTATCAGATTAGTAATAGAGAAAAATATGATACAAAACTGAGGAATATTTAAACACTCTCTCATTCTCTAATTTCATGAATTGGTCATGTATTTTGTCTGCAACGAATGAAGCATAGTCAAATTTGGCTGTAGGTGGTTGACCAGGGGTAAAAATAGTCATGAAAGCTAAGGTTAATTCATCTACATACTCATGAGTGCTAAAACCCAAAATGCAAGCAATCATGATGATGATATCCTTGCGCAAATCAGTAAAGAAGCATGACATGTAGGGAGGGGGGTCTTTTTGCGATGTTTCTCTTCAATAAAATTCTGACAGACTTTGGTAACTTCAGAACTGGAAATATTTGTAGATTTCTCAAGTAAATCAGCAATGGAAAGGGGAGTGAGGTCCTGACTAGGCTGCAATTGTAACATCTCATTTATAGATTCGGCTGTAATGGTGAATAAGATTTTTTGGTCCGGGGACATTACAACCCTCATATCAGGGTCATAGTTTGCATGGCATTGGTGGACAATATTTGGGAAAATATGGACAGAAGGGAATTGATACTTAGGTAGGTTCGATTCCCAAAGACATATGTTATTAGAGTTGTTCAGATAATTGTCCCGGTACCTACAATATAATTTCAAGGGGCTATCATCAAAAGTCAGGTCTTTTATTTGAAAATCTCGGTCAGCCAAGGGAAGGTGGTCCAAATCCCTGTGGGGGTAGTGATTGGCATGATATTTAGGGCGACGGGAGCTTCCATCCTTGGTTCTTGTGTATTCAAGGATGCTGGGGTCTTTATGGAGAACCAAGTTGTTTTTATGGAGAATTCGGAGTATTGAACCACTCAATTTGGATAAAACACTAAGTTTCTAGCATATTTTAATTCTGGTTTGATATAAACAAAGGCTTTTTCAGTAGCAATGGGTAAATACCTGGTTACGGTGGTATGGGACACGGAATGGTATTGGTGCACAATTTGGAGGGAGTGTACTGGTCTGCAGTGGCGATTGGGAACTCAGCGGCTTCATGGAGTTGATGTTTTTGAACGCAGGTTGACAGCATGAACATGCTTCTTTGTGCATGAGAACATAATGTTCTTTTGTTTCGGAAGAATAAAAATAATGATTACCTTTGTTTTTATTCGCAAAGTCAAAATGTTTGGCAGATATGGTGAAAGGGACAGGTGGTGACAGGATATGGTGAAAAGGACAAGTAGTGCCAGCTGATGGATGAGACATTTTGTCTTTAGCGAGGGCGGTAAGCAGGAGCTTTAATGGCTTTTATCACACTACTTTTGAGCGTTGGGTGGTATTGTCAGAGGTCCACCTGATGCTATTCATTTGGCGACACGTAGCGGTGGTGTGAACAATGAAACCGCTCACATCGAGCGGGTAATGTTTGGCATCGAAGACCGCTCGATATGAGCATCAACCATCAAATCTGAGAGGGTTAGATCGCACGGTGATCAGGAGTTAATGGAGGGGACCGACGGGGTTTTTTAATGAGTGGAAGGTTAATTAAATGTAGATTAGGGAGGCTTAATGACATCGGGGACGATTTGATTAGTGGGGACATATTATTAATTAACCATTGATCGGCTGATTAATCTTTATTAGCTGGCGGGGGCTTTGGTTATTAATTAATCGATGATCGACCAATTAATCCCTTAATATTCATTAATAAAGCTTATGTTTCAAACTTAGGGTGGGATATTAATATAAGGGTTTTATTATATAACTATAGGGGAAGGGTTTATTGTTTTTTGAGATTTAATACATAATAAATTAATAAATTAATATGAAATGGGCGTAAAGGATCTTTACCATAAGTTTAATGTATAACACATGATTGGTGAACTTTAATTCATATACACAAAATACTTAGGGTAAAATGGTTTTTATGAGTTGTTTAAATGGAACGAGGTTTATATGGGGGGGATTCACTTTTCCTAGGTAAAAAGGTATTATCCTTAGGAAAAGGGGTTTTTTTAGGGGAGAATGAATGAATGATGAAGGTGTGAATTTTTATGAGGGTTTTTAGCTCCTTTGACCTTTTAATTATTGGGCCAAGGGTCCATTCCCTTCAAAAGTCATAGAAATGCTCTAAGCCCCTTTAACTTAATGGAACTTTTATTAGCAGGAAATTAGTTACCATGAGGGGTAAAAATGAATGAGAAAATTAATGATGTAAACCTTGTAAATGTATCCTTGTCTTCCATGCTTTTCAAAGTAATGTAATGATGAAAACAAATGATTTGAGCTTTTAACTTACCATTCATCATACATAATTCTGCAACCAAACATCTACTTACCCACCTACACATCCTACCATTTTTACTTCTTTCATTAGGGTGCACTTAAACTGGAAAACCCCTTATCAACTTTTCTTTCTTTTATAACGGAAATCTATCTAAGTCTATCCTTATTACATCCAAGGGCTCAGATTAAACCGTTTGAGCTCCTTTTATTCACTCTAACTATCTACTTAACTACAAAGATTAAACAATTTGGCCAGATTTTATTCTCTATCTCTAAACATGAAATTGAAAACATGGAATAACCAAGATTAAACTATTTGGTTACCACGGATTGTGGCATAAGTAACAAGTTGCGCACAATCATTTATACAAAAGTGAAATAGTAGTGGCATTTTGGCTCACACTTTCATGGTCTTTTCATTTTTCTTTGGGGTTCATTTTCTTTCATTTTTTTGACCTTTTCTTTTTTTGTTTTTGTCCTTTGATTTTTCTTTTAGGACATAACCTCTTTCGATTTTTTAATTTTTTTGATTTTTTACAAATATGGAAAACATTTGTAGAAAGCAAAGGTATGTACATATTTCAGAAAAACTAAGTCAATCATAATTATGACACCTATTGCTATAGGAATATAACATTATCAAGATCTCATCAAGTTCCATCATCAAGTGTAGTTCTCCATATGTCATCAAGGGTTAAGGTCTAGATCATCAAATAAGGTACATGATTAGCATTTGTCACTTGGAACTTCTTAAGACTTCTTCATTAGTGGCTTGACATATAATTGATGGCATCCTTGTCAAACAAAAGTCATGACATCATCATCTGGAACCAGGAATCTCAAGATATTTTCCATCTCGGACAATGCCATATTGACATCAACGACAACCTTGATTAACACACTTTCTTGGTTTTTTGTAGCTTGAGAGGTACCCAAGCCCAGGGTTCAACGTTCGAAGCTTGAAGTGCTGCAATAGGGTATTGTGAGCTTGGAACCCAATATGTGGCATTTGAACCCAACTGGTGGTTGTGAATCCATGAGTAGTGTTGGCATTATGTTTTCTGGTAATGACTGTATGTTACAGATGTTGTACTTGATGCAACTCCAGCGGTAAAGCTCTCAGTTTGATGAAATTAAGAAGGACGCAGGAAATCGGATTCAGAAAGTGCGTCCCCGCAGGTATACCATGCAGAACCCGCGTCCAAGGACGCAGGCCAACCGTTCAGGGGTGCATCCACCCAGTTCACACATTTCAAGGCAGAGAAAAAGCACGTGGGGGCTTCTTGTGTGGTATCTAGC